>JAGFBR010000803.1:0-360977 GCA_019925795.1 Dendrobium chrysotoxum
TGACATTGATCACAATCTCCAGTCCTACTATTAGAGCTTCATACTGCCTTATTATTGGTCCGGGTTCAGTTAAATTGAACAAAATTATGCCTCCTTCAGGTGCTATGAAAATGAGGCCGACGGCGGCTCGAGCTCTCACAAGATTTAGAGGTTGAGCAGGTTTAATCGATGATGGCCAGTCAAAATACATCTCCCAAATTGTAGCTCTTATTGTTCCTCAACCTGCATAATTTTATTTATAGAACAAATCATCATTTGAGGTGATGTGTTGCTGGTATTGGATGTGCGGGAGGAAAACCTGCCAAAGCTTATCCCTTTACTACCTTCTATAGCATATACGTGATATCAAACTACAGTAGTAGCATTGTCCACCTGGCTAGGTGACCTATCAATGCTGGTCTTGTCATCAAAAATTTTAGCGAATCAATATTTGATATCAAGGTGATTTTATCAAAGAGCATGTAATGGTAGAGTTTCTAAACTGTAAAGATCAACACCATACAATGTTTCTCAATTAGGGAATAGTGGATTTTTTCTCTGATTAATCTCTAACTGATGTAGTAGAGCTTATTTTCTTTTCCTTCTTCATTGTGTTGGGCCAAATATGCTCTGAGGGACTCTTTTAGTGTTGCCGTATACAATATAAGAGGCTTCCCCAGAATTGGTACTACAAGAATGGGTGGATTTAATAGGTATATTTTGATACTATAGAATGCTTCCTGGCACTCTTCATCCCACTTGAAGCAAATATCTTTTTCATTAATTTAGAGAATGGTTGACACCTACCCGATATATTCAAAATGAATTATCAAATGAAAGCCAGTTGTCCTTACAAAGAGCAAAGCTGTCAAAGATTTCTAGGAGGTGACATTTCTATGATTGCTTTGATTTTATTAGGATCAATCTCGATTCCTTGATGTTGAACAACATATCCTAGGATTTTAATAGAGGAGACCCCAAAAGCACATTTAAGAGGGTTTATCTTCAAATCAAACTTATTGATTCTCTCAAATACAATCCTTAGGTCGTTTAAATGATCTTTCTAGTCCATGCTCTTGATAATGAGGTCATCTACATATCATTCAACCTTCTAATGTATTAATTCATCAAAGATACGTGTTAATGCCGCTGGTAGGTGGCACTTATGTTCTTCAGGCTGAAGGGCATGACCGTGTAGCAAAAGGCACTGATGGGTGTTCTGAATGATGTATGGTTCTCATCTTCAGATGCCTTCTTGATTTGATTATAGCCTGATGATCCATCCATAAATGAGAACATATCATACTTCAAAGTGTTATCCACTAATAGATCTAACACTAGGAGTGGAAAGTCATCTTTTAGACATGCCTTGTTAAGGTCTCAAAAATTAATACATATACAAATTTGGCCGTTCTTCATCTTTATAGGAATAATATTGGTCATCCAATTAGCATATTTTCTTCATGAATGAAGCCCGCTTCTATGTGCTTCTTCATTTCTATAATCACTTGTTCTTTAATCACCAATCCCATTCACCTTGGAGCTGTTTGATGGGTGTCACATCTGGTTTGATGGCTAATATGTGAACTACTACATCAGGGGATAAGCTAGGCATTTTAGCATATATCTAGGCAAAGTGGTCGCTGAATTCACAGAGAAGTTTGGTCAGGTCTTGCAACAGTTGTGAGAAGGACAGGCGGCTTGGAGGAGGAAGTCGGCTAGGTAAGGGTTTTATTTGTTGAGGTAGGGTGAAGGTTTCCTCTCTCTCTCTCTCTCTCTCTCTATTTCTTTGGGCCAAAGATGTGGCTTGCAAATAGGGAAAGGGTTGAGGTAGCTCGGGCATGAGCTGGGTTTGTGCTAGGGTAGTATGTGGCTTATGGAGGTTTCAACTGGGTTTAGGTATGAGGATGTGAGGTCGGGAGGTGTGCAGCTTTAGCTGGGCTCAGCCCGGGGAAGAAGTCAAAGCTTATGCATGGAGTAAGCGAATAATGTGTATGGGAAGAAGGAGGAAAGTGGGAATTTTACATAACAAAAAAAGAAGACTTTCTCTGCTTTTTCTCTTTTAGTGCAAATAGGAGCATCAAATGATGCTAAGGCTACGTGATTTGAGCATGATTTCTATGAGAAGCTACAAGCCAGGATGGTTTGGTGTCGGCTTGCAGGTAAATGGGGCATTATAGTGGGATTTCTACCATGGCTTTGGGATGGGCTTTATACATAGGTAATTATTTTAAGCTTTCTTTATAATTTTTTTTCATTTTCATGTGGTTGTAAAGTTTAGGTCAACAAATGCCCCCCCAACAAATATGGTATGCATCTAGAGCAAACCATATTTATTGAATGTTGACTGACCCTATGGATATCTAAATATTTACTCTGGATGTTACACAGAAGTTCTCATTATTATGGATCTCCAAAAGTTGGCCAACATTGTATTAGTGGGGAAAGCCAAAAGGTAGTGGAGAGGTTAGCATATTGAGCAATTTGAGAGTAAACCTACAGAGTTGATCTCTTAGGAGGAGTTTGAACAAGTGTTTAGAGAATGGTATATTTCTCGCTGTGCCAAATATGCTTCGGATGTTAGTTTTGTTACTTTTATTCAGGAAACTAAGACTGTAATTCAGTATGAGGTAGTTATATCTTCATAAAATATTATCCTCAACTCATTAGTACCTTGGTGGGAAAATTGTTATAGGTTTTTAAATTTTATAGAGGTCAACTGCGACAACCTATTCTTCCTTTCTGTATCAAGGAGTTTTCTAAGCTAATGGAGAGTGCTAGATTATTAGAGAGAGATTTAGAGATTGATGAAAGAAAGATGGGAGATCGGTGGTCGAAGAGGCTTGGAATGGTCAAGAAGGTCAGTTAAGAACAAAAATTTATATAGGGGAAGCAATAGTAGCAACAATTAGGAGGTTCGCACATGACGTTAACTTGTACTACATGTGGAAGCCTCATACTAGAAAATACTGGAGGAATTCAAGGTGATGCTACAACTGTGGAGAACCAGGGCATATAATGTGGAATTTTCCAAAAAATGTTTAGATAATTAAAGAGAAAAGGTATATTTAGGGGTTAGAGTAGCATAGAGGTTTAAAAGAAGCATTAAAATAAAAGGAGTAGCTTGGGTGGGAATCCTAGAACTTTGCCAACTCAAGTATTTGCTTTAATATCCTAAGAAATCTAGAAGCCATATGAAGGACTAATAGGTACTTAAGTACCTTTTTATTCTGGTTTTTCATACTCATTTATATTTCAATCTTTTAATGGAAAATTACAACTGGAAAGTGTTATGTTCTCTCCTGGATTGAGTGTAAGATTTCCAACTGGTGACTATATGTTTGTTAATGCTTCTTGTGTGGTAGAAATTATGATAACTGGCAGGAATTTCACATCAGAGCTAATTATTTTTCTTTTACTTGAAGTAGAGGTAATTTTAGGTGAGAATTGGTAAGTAAAATACTTTGCTACTATTGAATGCTGGAAGAATAACATCAAATTTGAAGCATTTTACATTTAGTGTGAAACAGGAGTAACTTTATCAGTACTTAGTTCCACTAGAATAAGTAAGTATATGAAAGCCAGCAATTTAATTTTCTTGGCTAAGATAGAGGTAGGTAAGGAAACAAATGGTAATATTAATGTTATTCCTATAGTAAAGTAATTTATGGATTTATTTCTTAAGGAATTAGTCAATTTACCTATAGAATGGGAGATAGAGTTTGCAATCAATGTCCAACCAGTAATCATGCCAATTGTGAAATCACCATATAGAATGGCTGCTAAAAAATTACAGGATTTGAAGAAGCCAATTATTAGAGTTGATTGAGAAAGGTTTTATTCTACAAAGTATATCCCCTTAGAGTGCACCAATATTATTTGTCAAGATGAAGGATAGTTTGATGAGGCATTGTATTGATTATTGAGAATTAAGTAGAGTTAAAATAAAAACCAAATATCCATTGCCAGGATAGAAGATTTATTTGATAAGTTAGTACGAGTAGTGTTATTCTCACAGATTGACCTGAGGTTTGGTTATCATCAAATCAAGGTGAAAGAAAGTGATATTCAAAAGAAAGCATTTTGCACTAGGTATGGACATTTTGAATTTCTGGCTATGTCATTTAGAATGATGATTGCTCCAGCAATCTTTAAGGATATGATGAATAGAATATTTAGTTATTACTTGGATCTATTTGTGATAATTATTATTGATGATATACAGGTACATTCTAAGACTGAGGAAGAACATGCTAAAAATTTAAGGATTATTTTGGGTTTTCGGAGAGTACATAATTTTTTTTGAAGCTTTCAAATGTGAGTCCTGGTTAAAGAAAATTTCATTTTTGGGGTATATTATTAGCGGGGAAGGATATCAATAGATCCTGAAAAGGTAAAAGCAGTTGTTAAATGGCCAATGCCTACATGCGTAACAAAAAAAGAAGTTTTATTGGCTTGGATGGTTATTACTCTTGATTTGTGAAAGGATTTTCACACATTTCCTTGCCTTTCGTCCAGCTAGCTAAGGAGAATGTAAAGTTCGAATGGACAGCTGAGTGTGTTCATAGGCTTTATAAGTTGAAGAAATGCTTGACATTGGCACATGTGATAACCATTCCTATAGGGACTGAGGGATTTAGATTTTCAAAAATGCATCTGAAAGTACGAGATGCGCCAAGAGGGGGGGGGTGAATTGGTATTTAAAAATAAATCCTAAACACGAGTTCTAGTTTTTGAAGCACTTTTTAGATTTTTTAAAATTAAAATTTAACTAGTCAGATACGAAAGCTAATGATTCATACATAATTACAAGAGTGGTGAAATAATTTTAAATCTCACAATGAAAAGCTAAAATCAAATTTTCACCAAGCAGTTAGCAATGAAATAAATACACGAAAAGTAAAAATGCAGAAAATAGAAAAAGCACACCATAAATTTTTATAGTGGTTCAATCACTTGACCTACGTCCACTCTATGGAGTCCTCCACTCCGAGAGTTACACTACTAAAAGTTGACTCTCCTTCTGCTCCCACAGCAAGGGGGAGAAGCCTTTACAAAACTCACTTTCACCTTCCTCGATGTGGTGGAGTGCCAGACGCTATGTCACCCTCCTGGTGACGGCAGTGGACCTTCTCCTTTGTCTCCCTCCTAGAGAAGGCAGAGAACCTAGAGGATGTTGACCTTGAAGCCTCCCTCCCTGGAGAGCTTCCACAAGCTCACCTTCTCCTTCCTCTTACTAACCCTGGATCTATTCAAAAGCTCTCTCTCAAGAGTTCCTTCAGTTATCACGCTCCTCTTCTTAACAAAGTAATCATAATAATAATAACTCTCTGAATAAGAAAAACTTCCTTTTAAATTAGGCTTTATAAAACCCTAATGATTAAATTCAGATGATGCTATTCATATAGTATGATCTAATATCATATAGTACGATCAGTTCAAAATCAGTTTCTTCCAGTACGAAGGCAGACAAACAGTTCATAAATTTTACAAACATCATATATTACGATCAAGAGATTGTACTAGATGATTCATTTTATTTTCAACTGTTTGTACAGGACAACTTATGGGATGACCAAAATTCATCTCTAAACATCATCCCACACTGTACACTTCATATAGTATGTTTAGTTCAATTTAGATTATCATCCTGTATGATATAAATATCATCCGGGACGAATAGTTCAAAAAACTATGGTTTCGTCTAGTAAGATCTATGGGACGACCAAATTTCATCTCTGTAGTTCTTACAGTACAATTCATATGATACAGTATGAACGATAGTAATTAAGATACCAAGATTTAATTATCTGATTATGGGGGATAATTTTGGGAAGATTTCAAATGATCATGCAGTACGATTAGGATCGTATAATATGATTAATTCAAAAAATTAAATTTAAAATCTTACATAAACTATGCTGACAGTTAGGGTTTTTAGATGGAAATAAATCATATAGTATAATCATTATCATACAGTATGATTAGTTCACAAATTAATCATTCAGAATTAGTCGTTAAGCCTAAGTTTTAATGACAGATTGTACAGTATGATTAAAAATCATACAGTATGATTTTCTTAAAAAAAATTAAATACAAAAAAAGAGAAACTCTCACCCCGTGTGTAAGTGTGAATGGTCACCCCATTTATATACACTCTTTTATGGTAGACTCAACAAATAAAAATAAATAAAATAAAATACAAATTCTTTTACATCCTATTCTACCCAGTCTTGAGTCTCCAGCAGTCTTGAGCGGTGACTAACTTACCTGAAATGTTAGTCATCATAAACAAAAATAAACATCTATATTTTTTAAGAAAGAACATAATAATCAAGTTAATATTATTTGTCATCATCAAAATCAGATCCTCGGGATGCTGGATTGCAATAGTACCTTAGAAAGTGTTAGGTTATGTTTTGATGCAGAATAAGAAAATAATGTCCTTTACTTCTAGAAAATTAAAACCTCATGAAATGAGCTAACCAACATGTTATTTGGAGTTGGGTGCGATTGTGTTTGTTTTAAAAATTTGGAGACATTATCTATATGGTGTGAGGTGTGAAGTGTTTATGCATAACAAAAGTTTAAAATATATTTTTTACCCAAAAGGAATTGAATTTCAGGCAGAGGAGATGGTTAGAATTCATCAAAGATTATGATTTGGATATCTAATATATCCTAGGAAAGCCAACGTGGTAGATGATGCAATGAGTATAAAATCCAGCAAATAGATCAATTGGATGTTAACTAAGGAAAATGAATTGATTAGAGATTTGACAGCATTATAAATGGAAGTGAGTTGCCAGAACAATCAAGTGTCTTGTAGCATATATCAAATGTTAATGCAACCTACCTTATAAGAGACAATGCGGGAAGCATAAAAAAAGAATAAATAATATCAAAAAATGTTGGATCAGATTCACTTGAGAAAAAAAAAAGATCTTAGCCTCGATGATCAATCATCAATTAGAAGTAAGGGACCCCTTTGGGTTCTAGGGGATTCTCAATTGATTTAGGTGATCTTTGTAGAAGCTCATCTTTCAGGCTTTACAATTCACCCCGGTAGTACAAAAATATATAATTATTTGAAATCAATTTTCTAGTGGCTTGGAATTAAGAAGGAAGTGGCTAAATTTATAACTAAATGTAAAGTGTGCTAGGCTATAAATGTTGAACATCATAAGCCTAGTGGATTGTTACAATCATTGCCTATACCTGAGTGAAAAGACATAGCTATGAATTTTGTTATGAGTTTTCCCAGATTGAAGCAAGGGAAAGATATAGGTGATAATTACTTATTCATTAATCAACTTTAGTAAAGAAATTGGCAAAAATTTTGTGAAGCAATTTGTTAGATTATATGGAATTCCTAGAGTTATTATATTAGATAGAGATGGTCAATTTCAATCTCAACTGTGGAAGGGTATTCATGAAGGGTTGGGTATTAAATTTAATGTCAATATAGCATTCCATTCATAGATAGATGGACAATATGAAAGAGTTGTCAAAGTGTTGGAGGACTTACTAAGATTGTGTGTTTTGGATTTTGGTGGCAGTAGAGAAGATCATATACATTTGATTAAATTTGGTTATAATAATAGCTATCAATCTTGCATTAAAATGTCTCCTTATGAATCCATGTATAGAACAAATATAGAACAGAAAAGATTAGACTAATCAAGGACAGGCTAAAGGCAAATCAATATTGTTAGCAAACTACTATGATTACAATTTGGCCAGGATGGAAAATTAAGTCCAAGATTTATTAGGCCATTTAAAATTATTGAAAGAATTAGAAGGATTGCCTATCGTTTAGCATTACCTATAGATATGTTTGATTTAAAAATATATTTTATATATCTATGCTAAAAAATGGGTAACTAAGGAACAATAAAAAATTCTTAGGGAAGACATTGAGGTGCAGAGTAACATAACAGTTGCAGATGAGCCTAAGAAAATGTTAGAATTTGATGCTCATGAATTAAGGAGTAGAAATATTTTGTATGTTATGATAAAGTAAAAGTATAGACCCATGAAAGAAGCTACCTCAGAGAGAGAAGCAGAGATGAGTGATGGGGGTGATAGAGTAGCCTATAGAATTATGAAAATAATTTAGGGCTCTATTATTGCAAATCTGGTTTTGATGATGAAAAACATATTTCCAGTGTGTTTTGCTTGGCTAACCCGTTTCAGGCACAAAAGATCACAAGCAACTCATGCCAACTCAAGATCGGGTCCAAGTGTGTCCAAATGTATGGTTTTTCTTTTTCTTGAGTCAATTGTAATGTAACTGATCCCCTAGCTAAGTAACCTTGCACACACACACACACACTCAGGGGGAGATCTTGAGTGAGTTAGAGTTTCTGTTCATTTTTTGTTCAGATCGTCCTGGACGATATTAACATCATCCTGGACGATCCAGTAAGAACAGAAACCCTAATTAGGGCGACCAAGTTAAAAGGGTCTGATTAAGCAGATTGTCCTGGACGATCTTTGGATCGTACGGGATGATATGCTCAAATAAAAAATTCTCAGCCGCCAGATCAAGTTAGGCAAGTTTTTATTTTAAGTTATTTGGTCTGATCGTCCCGGACGATTCAATACAATCATGCCTAAATTAATTTGGTAATTAAGGAAAGCTATTTATATTTTATTGATACGATCAAATCATCCTAGACGATAGCATGATCATCCCGGACGATCATGATCGTCTAGTGCATTTCAGATGTACGTCCCGAACTATGTTCAGGATGATTTGGGCCTTTTTTGAACTAAGCATACAGAACGATATACCTATCGTCCGGGACGGTCAGGTCATTTTTTGGACGTCCAGCACAACTTTCTCTGGATGACCCGAACTGTCTTCTGAACGATACACCTTGATTTACACTAATCATCCCGGACAATCGCAAGATCGTACGGGACGATATGAACAATTTTTTGAACTGATCGTCCAGAAGAGCCAGATCATCCAGGCTGAATCAGCTGATTTTGAACTGATCGTACAGGACGATCTATAGATCGTCCAGGACGATCTATAGATCGTCCTGGACGATCTTGGCTGACCAGTTGAGATTTAGGGCAAATTTTAAGCCCTCCTATAAAAAAACTTTTCTTGAAACAAGAAAAATCTTTGCCACTTTCCTTCCCAGAGAAACCTAGAGAGAGAGTTTGGGAGAGAGAGAAAGGATCTTGTGAGGGGGAGTTAGTGAGGGATTCACTAAGGTTGCTCCAAGCACGGATCAGAGTCGTCTTCTCCGCTCGTCGTCTTTCATCTAGTTGGTGTTCATCGTGCGAGGATCGTTCGCAAGAAGATCTAAGGTTCTCTGCCCACTTCAGGTGGAAGCAAAAGGAGTCTGAAGGTTCTCTACCTGCTTCAAGAGGAAGCAAAAGGAGGTTAGGTTCTCTGCCTCACCTGGTGGTGGAAAGGAGGTTTTGTACAGGCTTCTCCGCCTTGCTGTGGGAGCAAAAGGAGAGTCACTTTTTGTTTAGTGCAACACCCGGAGGGGAGACTCCAGGGAGTGGACGTAGGTCAAGTTGACCGAACCACTATAAAATCTGGTTTTCCTTTCTGATTCTGTTCTGCACTTTACTTTTCTGATATTAACTACTTGGGTGAATATCTATAATTGATCTTTTCGTTCTTGTTTACTTGTTTCCGTTACAAAGTATCGAAAAGATTTTTTTCATTCCTCGTGAAATTTTTAAATAACCAATTCACCCCCCCCTCTTGGTTAGCCTCGGGACTAGTTCAGTAGGGCTTAACATCCCTATTGAACTTTCAAGTGGTATCAGAGCGGGATTCAAAATTTAAGTTTAAAAACTTTTGAATTTGATCCATGGCTAACTATAATAATCGTAATACTACAGAAGGTTATTCTATTACAAGACCACCGTTGTTTGATAACATTCCTTTTGATTTTTGGAAAACACGTATGTCCACTTTTCTATAATCTATTGATTATCGTATGTGGATATTAGTTAAGGATGGTTATGAAGCACCACATAGACTTGTCAATGGTATTAAAACTGAACCCCCTTTTGGAGATTGGACTTTTGATGATCGTGACTTAGCACAGTTAAATGTAAAATGTTTGAACTATTTCTTTAGTGCTTTAAAATCTGAAGATTATATGCATGTTTCTACTTGTACAACAGGTAAAGAAATCTAGGATAGATTGTGTATAACATATGAAGGTACAACAGAAGTCAAACAGCCTAGGTTAAACATCTTATTGCATGACTAAGAACTTTTTCGCATGAAACCTAGTGAGACGATTTCAGAAATGTACACAAGATTCACTAAAATCATTACCTCTTTGCATGCTCTAGGAAGAGAAATGACTAATTACGAAAGAGTGAACAAAAATCTTAGATGTTTGCCTTCTTCTTATGATGCTAAGATTACTACGATCACGAAATCTAAAGATTTAAATACTTACTCCATTGACAGCTTACTTGGATCACTCATTACTTACGAGCAAGGGGTGAACCAAAGACAACTTGATGCAGGTGAACGAAAGAAGAAAAAGACAGTGGCGCTAAAGGCCAAAGATTTAGATGCTAGCACTTTCGGGTCTGATAGCGATGATGTTTCCTTAATCACAAGGAAATTCAAGAGCTTTCTAAGGAAGAAGAATAAGAATTTTCAAAAGTGGAACAAAGGTAAGACTAGTATAAACTTTAAAGGTTCATCTGAATCTGTTTGTTTTGAATGCAGGAAGCCTGGACACATAAAGGCGGATTGTCCTACACTTAAGGCTTACCCAAGAAAGGAGAAGGGTGAGGAGAAACCAAAGTTCAGAAAGGACAAGAAGCGGATACAAAAGGTGTTCTGGGCAGACTCTGCATCTGACTCCTCTGAGACTGAAGCTGAAGAGGAGGAAACAAATTTGTGTCTGATGGCTGATGATCACCCTTGTCAGTCGGACCAGGAAGAGGTATGTGAGCTTACTTACGATCAATTATTTGAAGTATCTGAAAAAATTCATGCATCGTATAGGAAGCTTAAGAAAACCCATGCTAGTTTGAAATTGGATTACTTGACTTTGCAAAAAGAGCATGATGTTCTGATTAAGGATCATTCCACTGTTGATAGCAATCACATGTCTTTGCTTGATGAGTTTGATGAATTAAATAAAAAATATTCTGATTTAGTTACTTTGCATGATTCATTGAAAACCACTCATGTTGATTTGGAGAGAGCTTTCAAAGAACTGGATACTATGGCATGTGAAGTAGAAAGTAGCAATGGTGCTTTAAAATTTGAAATTGCAAGTTTAAAGAAAGAGAATGAATTCTTGAAAGTGAAAATTGCTGCTTTTGAAAAGAACAAAAAACCACCTACTTTTGAACAGTTTTATGCACCGCCACCTTTTGAAAATCTGTTGTAAGTTCATCAAAGCATGTTTCATATACATCTAGGAAGAGGCACTATCACTCACGACGTTTAGTTAATCCTTTTCCTGGTGTTAGATGTTATTCATGTGGCATGTTAGGACACATTTCCCACACCTGCACTATTCACCGTAGTACATATTAGGTGTGGAGACCCAAACTGCCTGTTTCACAGCACAGCACGCATGCATTGCATTCTTCTTTCATAAGAAGGAACCCAAATCTGTTTGGGTTCCTAAGACTGACGTTTGATATTTTTGTAGGAGTGCTCTCACACAAGACCTCATGAGAGCATGTGGTACCTGGACAGCGGATGTTCTAGACATATGACTAGAGATGTAAATCAGTTCATTTCACTGGAGGCCAGAGCTGGAGGCAAGGTTACACTTGGAGATAACACCACCAGGAAGGTGGTAGGCTCAGGTATAATTGGTGATTCAAAGAATTTTATGATTGATAATATTTTGCTTGTAGATGGACTAAAACACAACTTACTGAGCATCAGTCAACATTATGACAAAGGATACAGCATCAAATTCCTGCCCACTAGCTGCATTTTAAGCTTAAATGATAAAGTTGTTTTGTAGGGGCAAAGGATCAACAACCTCTACAAGCTGGATGTAAGTTGCATTAAATCTGAGAATTCAATTTGCTTAAAAACTGCTACTGATGAGTCGTGGTTATGGCATAGGAGATTGTGTCATGCCAGTATGAAAACCCTTAGGAGAGTCACCCAAAAGGACTTAGTTAGAGGTGTGCCCAAGCTTAAGTTCACTAAGGATCACCTGTGTGATGCCTGTCAGCTAGGAAAGCAAGTCCAGTCCTCTTTTCACTCTGTTAAGGATATTAGAACCTCCAGACCTTTAGAAGTTCTTCATATGGACCTCTTTGAACCCATTAGCACTACCAGCTTAGGGGGGAGAGTCTATGGTTTTGTGATTATAGATGATTATTCGAGGTTCACTTGGGTGAAATTTTTGTCACATAAATCTGAGTCGTTTGATGAGTTTAGATCTTTCACTACTTGGATTCAGAAGAAGTTAGGATGTGAGATTATTACCATCCATAATGATCATGGAGGGGAGTTTAAAAATGAAAGATTTGGAAGTTTTTGTGAGGAGCAAGGGATTGGTCATAATTTTTCAGCTCTTAGGACCCCTCAGCAGAACGGGGTAGCTGAAAGGAAGAACAGGACCTTAGAGGAAGCCGCTAGAGCCATGCTTACCGAGTATTCACTTCCAAAATTCTTTTGGGCTGAAGCGGTGAACACTGCCTGTTATGTGCTGAATAGGGTGAATGTGAGAGTCAAACTGAACAAGACACCTTATGAGATCATTAAGGGTAGAACTCCAAATCTGTCCCACCTCCATGTCTTTGGCTGTAAGGTTTTCATATTGAACAACGGGAAGTCACCCTTAGGAAAATTTGATCCCAAATCTGATGAAGGAGTGTTCTTAGGATATTCAAGTGTGGGGAAATCCTTTAGGGTGTTCAATAAGAGGACTTTGGTGGTGGAAGAAATAACCCATGTAGTGTTTGATGAATCTGATCCTAAGGAGTCTAGATCTGAAGTAGAAGATCAAAAAATTGTTGAGGTTACCAAAGGGGTTGGAAATACAAATCTGGAGGAAAGGGTAGAACCTCAAACCATGTTGCCTAGAGATTGGAGATACTCTTCGAGTCATCCTAAAAAACTTATCTTAGGAGACCCTTCTGAAGGTGTTAGAACTAGGCATGGACTTAGGAAGGAAGTAAACCATTCTGCCTTTATTTCAATGACTGAACCCACCAACATCAATCAAGCCTTATCGGATGAGTTTTGGATTTTAGCTATGCAGGAAGAATTGAATCAATTTGTAAGGAATGATGTTTGGGAGTTAGTAGAAAGACCTAGAAATCAAAGTATTATGGGAACCAAGTGGGTCTTTAAGAATAAGATGAATAATTCTGGTGTGGTGGTTAGGAATAAGGCAAGATTGGTGGCTAAGGGGTATAATCAGATAGAAGAGATTGATTTTGACGAGACTTTTGCCCCTGTAGCTAGATTAGAAGCCATTAGAGTGCTACTAGCCTTTGCCTGTTATAAGGGATTTAAGTTGTTTCAAATGGATGTCAAGAGTGCCTTTTTAAATGGGATAATAAAAGAGGATGTTTTTGTAGAACAACCCCCAGGTTTTGAGAGTTCCCACTATCCAAGTCATGTTTATAAATTAAAAAAAGCCTTATATGGATTGAAACAGGCACCCAGAGCTTGGTATGAGAGGCTTAATACATTCCTGTTAGAAAGAGAGTTTATTAAGGGGAGCGTAGACACCACCCTTTTTTTGAGGAGATTAGGAGATGACTTGCTCATTATCCAGATTTATATTGATGATATAATTTTTGAATCTTCTGATAAATATTTATGTGAAGAGTTTTCTAAAATAATGAGTAAGGAGTTTGAGATGAGTATGATGGGAGAATTATCCTACTTTTTGGGTTTTAGCATAAGGCAATTGGATGATGGAACCTTTCTCAATCAGTCTAAATACACTAAGGACATTTTGAAGAAATATAAAATGGACAAAGCCAAGCCAATCAATACTCCCATGAGCTCCTCTGTTCAGTTAGATAAGGATTCAAGTGGAAAATCTGTTGATCAGAAGAAGTATAGGGGAATAATAGGATCACTGCTTTACCTGACTGCTTGCCGACCTGATATCATGTTTAGTGTCTATCTTTGTGCTAGGTTTCAGGCTAATCCTAAATAGTCCCACCTGACTGCTGTTAAGAGAATTCTTAGATATCTGTTAAGGACCCCAAACCTAGGAATATGGTACCCTAGGCACAGCACCTCTTTTGAGATCATTGGATATTCTGATTCTGACTTTGCAGGGTGTAGGGTGGATAGAAAGAGCACTTCTGGAACTTGTCAATTCATAGGACAGTCTCTAGTCTCCTGGTCCAGTAGAAAATAGAACTCAGTTGCACTTTCCACTGCTGAAGCTGAGTACATTGCCTTAGAAAGTTGTGTGGCCCAAGTTCTTTGGTTAAAGCAACAAGTCTTGGATTTAGGTTTACATGTTGGCACTATTTCTGTTCTGTGTGATAATACTAGTTCCATCTACATCTCTAAGAATCCAATCCAACATTCTAGGACCAAACACATAGATATATAGCATCACTTCATTAGGGACCATGTTACAAAAGGGGACATTGAGCTACATCATGTAGCAATTGAAAATCAGCTGGATGACATATTCACTAAACCACTGGCCGTTGACTCATTCAGTATTTTGAGAACCAGATTAGGAGTGATTGATATAAATGCTTGATTCTGATGACTGATGATTTCTGATTATTCTGATTGTTATTCTGCCTTCTGTTAGTTAGTTTTGTTTTTGATTTGATTATTTACTTTCAGTTGGTTTTATTTCTTTTGCTGATTTCTGTGTTAGCCCTGTTGTTAGTTTGATTTGAGTATTTTCTTTAATGTGTTTTTTCTATCTGTTTTTATTCACTGGTTCATCTCTTGCACTTTCTATTTTATGTTTTTCAAAATCTGATCACTGCTCACTACTTCTGATAATCTGAATTTCTGACTGGGAATTTTACCTTATTTTTATTTGGAAGCTGGTAAGCAGTGATTGATTCCACTAGATCTATTAAAGGGAAGAAATATTGATGATTGTTTCTCTTCCTCTAACTCCTTTGCTGGTGTATTGTTTCTTTTGAATAAATATCCATTTCATAATTAAAATTTTGGTTTTTGAAATAGAGATTTATTCTATCTTCCTACAGTAATCTATCTCATATCAATAGTGTTTTCAAAGTCTTGAGTCATTAGTTTGATTTTCTAAACCAAGTGATTGCATTTATCATATGACGTCTGGCTTTTGTTTTATGACTTACTCTTCCTTATCGTGGAGAGCATCTTCTATATCTGGAAGGTAATTTCACAGCTGAGACTATTTAACTATTATGAAAAGAAGAAAGCTTACAAAAGATGCGCAGTGCGCCAAATCAATTGCAAAAGAGGCACAAAATGAGCCCAAAGCTGAAAAGATGCGAAATGTCACCAACTAAAAGATATACAAAGTGTATCAAAAATGAAAAGGTACGCAAAGCGCCAACTAAATTGAAAAAGAGGCATAAAATGAGCCCAACCAAGCTTTCTTTCCTTTCAGATCGTTAAAGGTCTTAGAAAAATCCGTGCGCCACTTAAAACTTTCAAAAGCTTGTGTTTCAAAATCCTAATTTCTGATTGTTTACTTTGTAACACTATTATATCAGATATTTTTCTGGAACGAGGCTTGAAAGGATCTCTTTTCGAATTTAATTTCTTTTCTTCTGAATTGGATGTTTGTTTTGAAAGAGATTTGCATCGATAAGGTGCCCGAGGTGGGAGTTACGAAAGTCAATTTTTCCAACTTTTTCTAGATTTCAGCGCTGTCAATCATCTTCTTATTGGTTTTTAGATCTAAAATCAAGAAAAATTTCTGATTTCCTCGAGCAGCTTGATCAAAAAAAAATCGTTACTTTTATGTGTTTTTGCTGTGAGTTTAATTCATTTTTTGTTTTATTTTAATTTCATGGTTGTGTTTTTGGGATCCTAGTCTGTCATCTTCATCCTCCATCCTTTTCTGTTTTCTTCACATCGTCCTGGATGATACCCCGATCGTCCTGGACGATCCTCTTCGTCCTGGATGATCCAAACATCATCCTGGACGATTCATTCAAAATTGTCCCCACGCTGCTCCTACTGCTGAAAAACTCCAATTATTGGTGATCGTCCTGGATGATCCATATCTTCCTGATCTGATCAAACGGCTGACATTGCACCAATTATTGTCCATCGTCCTGGACGATCCACCTCATCGTCCTGGATGATCCACGTATCAGCCGCTGGACGATTGGAATTCGGCCCGTCCGTCACACTTATTGCACATCGTCCGGGATGATCCACCTAATCGTCCTGGATGATACTTTTTGTCAACGGTCGTCCAGCCTGACTCCTCGGTACGATCGCCTGTGTCTAATCATCTTGGATGATATCTGATCATCCCATACGATCGGACTGCCTTTTGACCAATCGTCCAGGCCGTCATAATTGCACCGATCGTCCTGGACGATCTCGTGATCATACGGGACGATCCGGCCAAGATCTATTTAAACAGCCATTTTCTTGAGGATTTTCCATACTTTTTCTCTCTCTACTTCCGTTCACTTTTGATTCCTAATGGCTGGTGGCAAACACTCGCGGCAAAAGGGTGCAAGCTCCTCCCGGGGGCCTTTTGATCCTCGCTTCCCCAATGCAGCCGATCAGGCTGCCTACGAGTGATATTGTGAAGTGGGGATCACACCGTCGAAAATAGTAAATCCCCGCACTCTTACTTATCCTGTCCTTGACCTCTTCGTACACACCTCCCTCACCTTCATCATGACTCTCGCCTTTCCTTTTAGCACGGAACTTCTTTGCATTTTCTTTGCAAACTTGCGGATTTTGGCTGATTATTCCACCCTCCGCTCTTATGTAAATCAGCACCCCGTCGAACTCACTTACTAGGACTTTCATAACATTCTCCAACTTTCCGTCACTGGCGATAAACTCCACACCCTTATATACCTATCGTCACTGGCGCCAATCATTTCCTTCGCAATATAAATGCCCCTTATCATGACAATGCCTGCACTACACTTCTTAAAGACGCCTGGACCATTCAGCAAGTTCTTCGTTCCTCCGTCATTCCAAAGGCGGGGGATCAAATTCACATCACCCCTCTACTGTCCTTGACCACATATTACATCCTAGCCCATAGGGAATTTAATGCCACTGACCTTATTATCCGGTACCTCGAGCACCTCACCACTATTCAGGATCCAGGTAATCGTCGTCATCCCAATCTAGCCTTAGGACATATCATTGCCTATGCCCTAGAAACCAAATATGACCTGCAATATCCCGCAGCTCCAAATGTCCCTCCTTCCTTCTTCACCAACAATTCCTTCCATGTCCTACACAGCACCTGACTACATCTGGAGCCCGCCCCGGATGTTTAGGAGGAAGAGGAAGAGGCTATTCTAGTTCCTACTGCACCAGATGCACATGCTCCCCTTCGCATTGCCTCTCCCTTTGACCACCTGGTGCAGCGCTTCGATCAGTGGGAGGCCAGATTTGACTCCTATGTGGCTACCCAGGAGCAGCGGCACGCCGAGGACATCTAGCGCTTCACGGACTATGCTGCGCAGCAGTAACTGCAGCATGACCAGGACATTACCTGGATTGGAGCCCACTTTCAGGCCATTCACAACTACTTCAACCCACCACCGCCACCTCCTCCTTCAATCAGGATCCGCCTCTGTTCTAGTTTTCTATTTTGTAGTTGTTTTTTATGTTTTGTACTAATATTTCAGTGTTCTGTTTTACCCTCCTCCTTTTTGTGATGTCAAAAGGGGGAGTCAGTTGTAGTCGTTTCAGCTTTTTGTTATGTGTTATGTTTCCTGTATTGATTTAATTGTTAAATGAAAATTTGAAAAAAAAATTTTGTTTTTCGATCTCCGAGTTATCTTTATTTTCAAACTACTGTACAAATATTTACCATCATCAAAAAGGGGGAGATTGTTGCAAATCTGGTTTTGATGATGACAAACATGTTTCCAGTGTGTTTTGCTTGGCTAACCCGTTTCAGGCACAAAAGATCACAAGCAACTCAAGCCAACTCAAGATTGGGTCCAAGTGTGTCCAATATATGGTTTTTCTATTTCTTGAGTAAATTGTAATGTAACTGGTCCCCTAGCTAAGTAACCTTGCACACACACTCAGGGGGAGAGCTTGAGTGAGTTAGAGTTTCTATTCATTTTTTGTTCAGATCATCCTGGACGATATTCACATCATCCTGGACGATCCAATAAGAACAGAAACCCTAATTAGGGCGACCAAGTTAAAAGGGTCTAATTAAGTAGATCGTCCTGGATGATCTTTGGATCGTACGGGACGATATGCTCAAATCAAAAATTCTCAGCCGCCAGATCAAGTTAGGCAAGTTTTTATTTTAAGTTATTTGGTCTGATTGTCCCGGACGATACGTGTATCATCCTGGACGATTCAGTATAATCATGCCTAAATTAATCTGATAATTAAGGAAAGCTATTTATATTTGATTGATATGATCATATCGTCCTGGACGATCGCAGGATCGTCCCGGACGATCATGATCGTCTAGTGCATTTCAGCTGTACGTCCCGAACTGTGTTCAGGATAATTTGGGCCTTTTTTGAACTAAGCGTACAGGACGATATACCTATCATCTGGGATGATCAGGTCATTTTTTGGACGTCCAGCACAACTTTCTCTGGACGACCCGAACTGTCTTCTGGACGATACACCTTGATTTACACTAATCGTCCCGGACGATCGCAGGATCGTACGGGACGATATGAACAATTTTTTGAACTGATCACCCAGGCTGAATCAGCTAATTTTGAATTGATCGTACATGATGATCTATAGATAGTCCTGGACGATCTTGGCCGACCAGTTGAGATTTAGGGCAAATTTTAAGCCCTCCTATAAAAGAACTTTTTATTAAAATAAGAAAAATCTTTTGCCACTTTCCTTCCCAGAGAAACCCTAGAGAGAGAGAGAGTTTGGGAGAGAGAGAAAGGATCTTGTGAGGGGGATTTAGTTAGGGATTCACTAAGGTTGCTCCAAGCACGGATCAGAGTCATCTTCTCAACTCATCGTCTTTTGTCTAGTTGGTGTTCGTCGTGGGAGGATCGTTCGTAAGAAGATCCTGGGTTCTCTGCCCGGTTCAGGTGGAAGCAAAAGGAGTCCGAAGATTCTCTGCCTGCTTCAGGAGGAAGCAAAATGAGGTTAGGTTCTCTGCCTCACCTGGTGGTGGAAAGGAGGTTTTGTACAGGCTTCTCCGCCTTTCTGTGGGAGCAAAATGAGAGTCACTTTTTGTTTAGTGCAATACCCGGAGGGGAGGCTCCGGGGAGTGGACATAGGTCAAGTTGACCGAACCACTATAAAATCTGGTTTGCCTTTCTGATTCTATTCTGCACTTTACTTTTCTGATATTAACTGCTTGGGTGAATATCTGTGATAGATCTTTTCATTCTTGTTTACTTATTTCCGCTGCAAAGTATCGAAAAGATTTTTCTATTCCTCGTGAAATTTTTATATAACTAATTCACCCCCCCTCTTGGTTAGCCTCGGGACTAGTTCACTAGGGCTTAACATCCCTATCGAACTTTCATCTATCAATACATAAACATAGCTTAGATTTTCTTTAATATAAAAATTACAAAAACCCCACTTAATATATACAAGTATATGTGCCGAAAAAAGTAATATAGTGATTGAGTGGAGTATTAATCCCACGAGGAAGAATGTCTATTATAAATACTAGTACTGTCTACTTCAACTACAACAATTATTCTACTTAATAAAAATAAGTTTTGGTGGAGATTCTATCACTTAATTTAAAATAAAAAATAATTACATGAAACACTATTGGGATAAATTATTTTGGATTAATGGAATATAAATATAATATGTTTCTTAATGATTCTCTTTTATATTTATGCTATTCAGAGCATATACATCACTGACCGCTTAGTCAAGCATCAAGAGACAAAAGATAGATTAAACTCTTACAACCTCAATACCACTCTAAACTCCCATAGTTTGTCTCCTTACAAAAATCTTAGAAGAGTAAGTAAATATTGTACTATTAAAACCCTCTCATGAAAATTTATATCTATAAATTTCGTACAAGATAAATGCATATGCTTGCATCATACAATTCCAACATACCGGGTTGTGTTTGCTTTCCTAATCCTAGGCTCCATATTAGACATGATATTAACTAAACATATGGCCACTAGTGCATTAAATGAGGATATGTTATATTAAAAACATCATGAAATTATTGATAAAGAGAACTTAGTAGTACTCCATATTTCATTTACACAATCAATTCAGAATTAAAGAATTTAGCCAGATAAAAAGAACATGCAAAGCATATTCATTTTCATTAGTTGCACAAAAGAAAGAAAGTGCAAAAGAAAAGATATCACTGGATGGTTCAATGATCTCCTTTATAATCCTCCTGGAGCTTACAGAATTTCTTTCACAAACAAAAGCCAAAAACTATAATATAATGTATCTAGTACTTCTTTGAATTCTCTTAGTTGTTACCCCCAAGAAAAAGTCCGAGAAGCATTAAAAAGATTGAAATTAAATAAGTGAATGAACTTTCCTACTAACATTAAAGATAGACTATTTATTAAAAAATACTTAAAGTAGATTATTTCACCATGACGCTCGAGACACTTGCACTATGGTGCCCATAAAATGAACTAATATTATGACTCTAAATGTTTCCTTCAATATGATGCTTGCTTCCATATACCCACTATTTAATAAATTGACACGTCACTTTGCTGGCATATTATGGCCTGAATAGTTACAACTATAACACCGCGACACTGCTGATGATTTGAGCACAACAATGTCCATGTGGCACTCCCTCAACTTAGTGTTGTTGGAATTTTACACTACAGCACTATGTAGATAAGGACTGGGCTTTATAGAGAGGACTCCTCTGACATTTTGATGCTGAGATAGTTGGCTGGGCTTTATGGCATTGACTCCTCCAACACTGTGGCAATGAAAAATAAAGATTAGGCGTCACCATGTCCATCTTTTGGCACTCAAACGGTGTCAATGATGGCACCACTACAGTATTGTGTCCAATGCCATAACACTATACCATTTTTCAAATATTTGCTCCTTTCATATATTTTCCTGCACAAACACAGCTAAAATAACAAATTTTCATTATCAAATTATTTATGATTATCAATGAGATAAAAATTTCCTTATTTAAAATGGCATGAAGTAGTGAGTTTTGAAGGAGAAATTCATCTATGGCAGGGAATTGTAATACCCAACTTTGTTAAGAACCACAAGCTTTGTAGGGCAAAAAAAGTGGGCTGGCTGAATTCTGAAAGGAGGGAAGTTAGCTATTGTAGCGGATTTCATCATAGAATTTTTGGTAGAAAGAAGGAGAAAAAAGGGAAAAGGTAAGTATGAGGTAAATTTTATATAGATATGTATTTGGTGCAAATGATTATTTTGGGTAAAGTATTAATATAAATTTATCTAATTATTTTTAAAGACTAATATAGTATGTAGGAAGCTATTATACAACTGCTATTGGTGAAATTCCTACTATAAGAAGCAACTATTGGTAAAGTTTTTGCTGTTAGGAGATATTATCAGTGAATTTGCTACTCTTAGGAGATGGTGTGAGTGAAAATGCTATTGTTAGGAACTATTGTAGATAGAGGAAGCTCGTTTTAAATAAGGGACTAATTAGAAAGAGGAGAGGAGGAGGAAGAGATGCGGTTGGCTGTTATTTTACTAGTGATAGAAGAAACGGAAGAAGTAGGGTAAAAGTGATTACATGAAATTTATTATATACTCTATTTTAGTATAATTGTGTATTTAACATTAGTGGATGTATCTGCGATTTTGTAGAATGGGAAGAAATTTTTGAGGAAACAACTTAAGTTGTTCATGCAAAAGGAAAATTGGAAGGTGCCTTATATGCATAAGCGAGCATAAGGAATTCAACTGGGTGAGGTAGTGCATCATAGAGGAAAGATATGCATTTTTATTACAATATGATAGTTATTGAGTATTTCTTATATACCTATAATTGATATATGACTTATATTTATTCCTTTTTGGAATTTAAATAAAATGATAATTTATGCAACACTTCACTTATAACTGCCTGAGCTATGTCACATAACCCAAACATGAATATGCAAGGATCATATAAGTTTTAGATATTGTTATGATAGATGTTTGGTAGATAGGGCAATGTGACCTTAGTGGGCAGTGTGACACAGTGGAGCTAATGCGACCTCGGCTAACAATCCTACGGGGTAATAGAGATAGAGAGACTTCAAGAGGCAGTGTGACCTCAAGAAATTATAGGTGAGAGACCAACACCAAAATGTCTTCACATGATGCTTTTTGGGGCTTAAAAAGGGAATTAAAAATAAATGACTTGTGATAATATGGAAGACACATATAGAAAATAACTGTCATGGTGGAATGTACAAACAATATTGTTGCAAATCTGGGAACAAGACTTTGAGTTTGGATCATTATAAATATTATTGGATGTTTATTCATGTTTTCCTACTTTAAATATTGCATGTATATTTCTATGTGCTAATAACATTTTAGGTAAAGTATACACCAGGCGATGATTAAAAAACTTGCTCAAGATTGTGCTATGTTATGTGTGAGTCAATATATGTTTTGAAGAGTCTGTAATTTCTATTTTTCTTAAGTTTACTTTTGTAACTGGTGTATGATAGCATAGCAACCATGCACACACACAGGGGGGAGTATAATTAAATGTTTTAATTTTTTTTTAATACTATATAATTTGGAATATACTATATGATCTGCTTAATTAAAAACTAATCAAAATGTTAAATTAAGTAAAGTAAAATTGAAATTAAAATGAACTGTATTATATGATAAAAATCATATAGGATGATCAGTTATAATATGAAGTGCCCATCACCACGTAATATTAGGTAATATTTTGAATTTTGAAAAATTGGTCTATTTGTATTGTACGAACCAAATCTTATTGTATGATATTTAAAAATCTTGCCTAATTAATTGTTGTGATTACTCAATCAAATTTGAGATAATTAATATTTAAGAACGTATTTTATATTTTTAATTATATTGGATGATCATAAGAGATAATTTTTTTCTTCCAAAA
This sequence comes from Dendrobium chrysotoxum, assembly GCA_019925795.1. NCBI lineage: Eukaryota > Viridiplantae > Streptophyta > Magnoliopsida > Asparagales > Orchidaceae > Dendrobium > Dendrobium chrysotoxum. The sequence goes on from JAGFBR010000803.1 coordinate 23,178, forward strand.
GTTTATCTTAGATGAACTATAATTCGATTGTACTAATCATGTTGTATGACCCTAAGTTTATATTGGATGATCAGTGAAAGTTTTTGAAATGATCATATGGACCACATTCATCATACAGTACTAACATAGTAGAATTAAACTAATCATGCTATATGGTTCATACATTGTACTATTTGAATTGAAATAGCAAAATTTAAAAAATAGGTTTTTAGAAGCCCTCTATTTTAACTTTCTTAATTGAGTTTGTAAGATTCTTTGGCAGTATGAGAGTATGAGTCTTCTGTAATTAAGGGCTTGAAGAGAGAGCTTTGTGTAAGGTAGAGAGAGGTAAAGCTGTGAGAGAGGAAGAAGAGTTTTCACACAATTGCTTCGACTAATGCCCACCTTTGTTCTTCCATGAGTGAAGGTTATCTTAAGGGAAACTCTATGAAAAAGAACTTGATGTCAAAAGTCTGCCAGCTACTCTACCTCACCAAGGAAGGTGAAGGTGATTGTGCTACTCCTCCTAACTAGGATGGTGAAAGTGATTGGGCTACTCCGCCACACTGAGAGGGTGAAAAGGATTCAGCTACTCCACCACGAGTTGATGGAAGTAATTTAGCTACTCTGGTGCACTGGGTTGATGGAAGTGAGTGTTTAAGGGCTTCTCTGCCTTGTCGTGGGGGGTAAAGGAGAGTCCATAAGTATTTAGAGCAATACTTGGAGGGGAGGACTGCGAAGAGTGAACGTAGGTCAAGTTGATAGAACCATTATAAAATTATGGAGTGCTTATTCTTTTTCTTTCTACACATTTCTTTCTTGTGTTTTACTTATTTTACTTTTAGTTTCTACAAATCTTGGTAGAGCATTATTTTAGAGATATAAAATCTTTATGGTTATTTTGAGATTTAATCTTTTTTTTGAAGAAATAAAAATCATAATATATATGTATATATATATATATTCTACAAAAATCAAAATACAAAAATTAGTATTTGTTCTTGCTATTAGCTTCCACATTTTAAATTTTGAATATGATTGTTTATATGTTGAAAGGGATTTGAAAAGATTTTTAAAGCACCAATTCACTCCCCACTTGGTGTGCCATTTTGTTGTTCAAGTGATTTCACAACCATCCATTGAAAAATCAAATATATCATTTTTTTAATGTGATTAGCTTGATGTCATACAATTAATATAAACTCTGCATAAAATTTTATGTGTAGCAGTATCTTTACCTGATATGTTGTGATGTATTATGCATAATTCATCTATAATGATAATTAAAAGTGTTCTTACATTCACTTATTGATGCACATGAAAGTCGTATTTTCTGTACATGACAATTATATTAGAGACGTGTATCTTTTTGGGAAATTTTTCTCACTAGAATATTATTTTGGCTATTACTGGAAAGGGGAAGGAGAAAATTGAACCATAAAAGAATCAGGTTTATTTTATATTTTTGTTTATTATTTTTTTGATGAAAGGAACTTTTGAGGTTAGTAGCTTGTATTTAGCTACTTGTTTTGGTTTTTGCTAGATGCTTTGTAAGAGAAAGTTTTTGGATAAATTTTTGATTGTTTCAGCTTATAATCGATGTTTTAAGTCATGATTTCCTTCTTATATGGTTCTATAGTTAGCTCTTATATTATAATAAATCTAATAGAGTAAACCATCTTATTGGTGGCGATTGCATTCTTCGACAGCTATTTAATGCATGGTCAGTGTGGGGTGTGACAATAAATAACAAATAATATTTGTAATCATGAAAGCATAAGATTGGGCTCCCAGATTGCAATAGATGGCGGTATCAATCAAAGAATATAGATTGAGCAGGCAAAAATTAGTTTTTTTTTCCAATGTTCTCCAATGGGGCTTTCCCCATGCACCGACCAAGGTAATCAAGTATGAATTCCTTTAGTTTTTGGGTCTAAAGAAGATCTTTAACAAGTATGTGGAGGTTTATGCTCTCCTTTTTATCAAGTTGTGATCTTTATGTAAAGTAAAATAATCTAGTTGTGTCTCTTGTATGGGCATTTTACTTTGAACTTAAAGGATTCTTTATTTTAAATAGCATCCATAGGCTCATCCTTGTGCACTCACGAGGGAGTCATCATAAATAATGGCGAGAAATTAGCAAACCTTCTTTATAGTAAGGGTGTGCCTCCTGTACTTGTGCACTCACGAGGGAATCATACAAGTGCATTCAAACCTCTCTTGTAGTAGTATCCTTTATAGACTAAGGTGGTGCTGATCACATGGAATGTGCAGCCTTCTATCTACCTTATGTTTCCTACAGAGAGCCTTCTCGTGCACTTTTCCATATGGACAATCATGCTTAATGGAATGTTCTTTGGGGTGACTGATTAATGAAGAATTGACCACTTGGTTGGATTCCTCAGAATTGACATGGAGGTTGACTAGTTTGATGAATTCAACAAATGCCATCGGTTATTGCAATCCCAGTTGATAATAGAAGGGCCTTCTCTTAAGCCTTGTGTTAGTGGCCTATCTGATTGCTAATTCTAAATATATGACCTCAAGCATCTCTTTTTGAAATTGAATAATGAAGCTATGAAGCGACTTGCCTGGCTCCTAGAGCATCTTCATAAGAGTCTGTGCTCCTTTTTGTTGCCTATAGGCGCTCAAAAATTGGCTAATGAAAATTCTCTTAAATTTTATTAAAAAAAAACTTAGGTGTAGGCATTGAAACACCATAGAGATAAATACTCAAATGTGACAAAAATAACAAGAATTTCTAAGCATCATCAATGTTGAGCAATGATGTCATAAACACAAAGTAGGCAATGTGGTTATATGAATCATTTCACCGTCTATTGGAATCTAGGTTGAGTCATTTGAACTTAGGAATTTTCTTCAGCCCCGAAACCTACCTTCAAAATGCATTAATCAGTTTAAGCTCTTCTTTTGTTACTCATCGAGGAGGTGGGTAATATTCTTTTTCACTAGTAAGGTGAGAGTGGATAGTGAATTTTGTATGGATGTAAGCACTCTAGTTTCTAGCCTTCTTTAGTGGACAACTGTGTTAGAGGTTACTTTTATGGTATTTTCCTTAAGAAAATTTCTTAGCAATTATCCAAGTGTGTCATGAATCATCTTCAAGAGTTTTACTTTCATCTCTACGAGATTATTATGATTTATATAATTATTGTAGTCCATATTTTTTAATAGCGCTAAATTCTATTCAATATTAGGAATGTTTGTTGTCTTATCACTAGCATCAATCCATGCTCACCACACATTTTAGGATATTGAATCTGAATTATTTTATGGATGATACTTAACTTTACTAGCAAAGAATCTTACGGGCAAAAACTAGAGAACTAGGAGTTCAAGTGATATTAAGAATGAGAAGGAATGTGAGAGCTCAAAATATCTAAAAGCATTTGATAGTGCAAAAGATCATATAATGTCCGAAAGGATCCAAAATGTGCCTCTTCACCATTTATTTATAGTGTTTAAAGGGCTATGGTGAAGGTTACATTTAATAAAAAATAGAAGGTACAATCTTTGATATTACCTGCCACAAACTATATAGGACAAGTTTCATTTGATGGTGGTTGGCTCTGAACCTTTGATAAGAACCTCAATTCTAGGGTGTGCCTCCTATTCAACGATGAGTATACCATCTAAAACATGAGTTGATTTTACATGGCTGAGTTCTTTAGATGCGAATGCAAGTTCTAGGATATTGTATTTGACCTCTTGGCACAATGGGGCTATACTTTTTGGGTGATGCTGTCCATGAGCTGAGGACTGATCGAGCCTAGAGGATCGAAGCTATTGATCTTCATGGTATGCACTTCTTGTAACTTGATTTTAGAATGTCAATACTGACAAGGACTTGGATAATTCTAAAAACCCATAGAAGGTTGATTTCTGCGTAGAAGAGGGACTCCGAAAGGTTTGAATGCACTTGTATGATTCCTCTAATACATATGTTTATGATGATTCCTTGATAAAACCGGCCAAGTTGAGTCACCCTTCATGCTAGCAAGTGACTTTGGGGGATGATTTGCTTCTTTCAGCCCAGTTCTCCTATTGGAACCGACTATGAAATAACTATACGAACATGTATAAGTTTACATATACTACTATACCTCATACTTTATTGATGAGAAAAAAAAATCAAATTTCTATTGAAGATAATGTCCAAGACATTTCAAATTCTTCAAATTAGCTTATAATTTTAAATATACTCTATATTCTTTCTTTTCAGGACAAGCCATTTTAAGGTAAATAAAGCAATGTGAAAAAGTAAATAGAAATTATCACTTTAACCATCAAATAAATAGCAATATAGTATTTATTTAATTATAAACTTCTGTAAAATTAATCTCCTGCTACCATAGCTAAAAGCTTATGTTGATGGGCATGCACTCACAATCACACCAACTAAGATGGTTTCTGATAGTATAGTATGAGAGCTGGTATAGAAACTCTAGAGAGAGAAACTTTAGGATCTTAGAGTGAGAAAGTGCAATTTTTTAAATTTCTTAGCTTTGCGGTTTTGCTGCCTAACTCTTCGGCAGAGAGTTCGGGCATGGTGGCGGGAGGCCGCCGGCCATCACTGCCTTCGTCGGAGATCTCTGATCTTCGGTGTCTTGGTTCTGAGTTGGATCTCGAAGAGCAGAATGTCCGTCGTCGTAGGGCAAGAGGTGAATTGGTTATCACAGAAATGACTGTTGAGTATCAGAATAAGTTTTTCTCGTTGAAGGCAAGGGGAAGAATGTTGCTTCAATTAAGGATTGTAAGGTTACTGATTTTCTAGGTTTAAATAGTTTCTCTCCTGATCCGGGGGCTTCCTCCTCGGGTACGAAGATCTTTGTGAATCATTTTGGAAATTCAAATGCAATCTCTGTCCCTGACAGCAAGATAAATGTGAATTCCCTTTCTTCGGTTAGTAAAGGTTTTCATATCCCTAACAAGTAGCTAGCTGATTCAGAGAGGAACGGTCCAGTATCTATGGGAAATCAAGTGAATAACAGTTCTGATTTGGTGGAAGTGAGGAATTGTGTCTCAGCTGATCTGGGTGATTATGTGGAGAATCATGTGAATCCTGTCCGAACAAAGGGTAGCCCTCAGAGATTTAAACCAGGTCTAGTGGACAATGAGGTAGCAGGTGTGGATAAGGTAACTCATGGTTTGCCCAAGAAAACTAACGTTGAAGTGAATGCTAATCCATGGAGTACCAAGCCGTATATTAAGTTAAACTTCACTTAAGTGGATGTGGTGTTATCCGAGGATGGTAAGGTAGTGAAATTATGTGAAGATATGGAGAATTTGAATGCTAGAAGGTTGGCTAATTCCTTAGTGTTCAAAGTTTTTGGAAAGGAAATGCCTTCACATTTGATGGCATGGGAAGTAAGGCGGCAATGGAGCAAATTTGGTAATTTCTATTTCACTACTCTTGGAAAAGGCTGGTTTTTGTGTTCTTTCAAATCCAATGAACTGATGGAGGCTATTCTAGCTGGAGGGCCATGGTTTGTGAACGGGCACATAATCGGTATGGAAAAATGGAAGTCAGATTTTTCACCATTATCTATGAAAGGATTGACTTCTCCAATATGGGTTAGGATGCCACACCTACCACTTCATTGTTGGGATGAAAAGAACATTGCAAGGATTGCATCTATGATAGGTAAACCTCTTATGTTGGATGGGAATTTGTTCCAATGGGGTAGACGTGAGTTTGCACGAATTTGTGCTAGGGTGAAGATTGATCAAAGTCTTCCTTTAGGAGTTTGGGTGGATAGTATTTCGGGGAGATTTTTTCAAAAAGTGGAGTATGAAAAAATTTCATCCTTTTGCTTCCAATGTGGATTGATAGGCCATGTAAAAGCTAAATGTAATAAGGTTTGTGATATTCCTAAGGAAGTGGTGGGAGTTAGCAATGACGGTGGAGAGGGGGCTATTATGGGAAAGGAGGTTGAAAAAATGGATTCTACCTCTTATGGTCCTTGGGTTTTAGTTAACAGGAAGAAAGGTAGAAGGGGTGGCCAACATAGAGAGTTTGCTAATGCTTCAAATTTAAAGTTTGTGAAGAAAAAGAATATCCCTCATCATGTATTGCAATTGGCTCAAAAGGCTGTTCATGTAATTCCAGAAAAGGAGATGGCTGTCCAAGATAAGGAAGAGTTTCATAAAGCTGATGGTGGAAAGGGTATGGTGATTAGTAATGTGGAGGAGGTTGGTGTGAAGATGTCTACCACTCAACCTACTGTCAATGTGACAAGTCTGGAAGCAAATGGAGCCTCTATGGTGGCTCTTGGAGGCGAAATTGAGGAGACAGAACATAATTCTTCAGCTGCTGGTTATTTTGATTCAGCCATTTCAGATAGTGAACAAGACAAGAAAGATGATGGGAAGGGATACTTGCGAACTCAAGTAGAACCTAATGGATTGCTTGCGAACTCAGGTAATCCCTATCTTAAAATTGATGGTAATCTTAATAGGGAACTCAATTCCTTGAGTAATGGAAACATTGAAGTTTTGGGAGTTTATGAGGATGGGGGTGCTGAGGAAGGAGAAATTAGTGGCAAGGAAATGGATAGTAGAAGAAGCTTGGTAATTCCTTGTAGTGGGGAGCTAGAAATATGCCAGGATGCGGGTAAGGACCTGTCGGAGCTGAAGGTGGCTGTTATGGAAAGTTCTTCATCTGGTAAAAAAGTTAACCTTTTGAAAGAGCTCAAATCTTTAGGCTCAAGTAACATAATTGCTCATAATAGGAAGATGGATGGTGGAAAAGCTAAAAAGAATGGGGGTTTTACTCCCAATCTTAAACAATGATATCTATTCTTTTTTGGAATTACAGGGGAGCCAAGAAAAAAGAGGCTTCCCACTACCTACGTAGTTTAGTAGGGGACTATGTTATTTTTTTCATTGGTCTGTTGGAAACAAAGTTATGATCGCTGGATGCTTTTGAGGTAGAGAGAATCATTGGTAGTGAATGGGATTTCTCTCATGTCAATGCTAGAGGTAAAGCTGGCGGTATTTTGGTACTTTGGAGGAATAAGGTTTTTTCTTTTAAGATCTTAAAATCTTCCTCCCAATGTATTGTTGGCTGTCTTAAAAGCCCTAATGGTGATTTGTGGAGTGTTTCTACTGTTTATTCTAATAAGGACAAATATGAAAGGAGAAAATTGTGGGAGTTGATTGAAGGTTACACTCCTAAGGACATGCCTTGTATTTTAGGAGGTGATTTTAACTGCATACTTTCAAAAAATGATAAGATGGGAGGGAAGAGGTTTGTGTTTTCTCAAGGACCTCAGGAGATGAAGGAGTTCCTTTCTAATAATGATCTTCATGATATTGGGAAATTTACTTGGTGCAATAATAAACAGGGGATTGCCAGGATATGGGAAAGATTGGATAGAATTTTTCTTAACACTAAAGCTTTAAGTTTGATCCCTTTTGCTATAACTAAACACCTGCCGAGAGTAGCCTCCGATCATTGTCCTCTGTTGCTTAACCTTAATTCTACCATGAGGAAGCAGAAATCCTTGAAATTTGAAAACGCTTGGTGCTCTTATGAAGCTTCAAGGGGTGTGGTGATCAATGCTTGGAGGAAAAATGATTTTGGTAGTCCTTCTGACATCCTTCAAAGGAAGTTGAAGAGGTCTCTGAAAAACATTTTCTTTTGGAGTAAAAGCAAGTTTAAAGACTTAAACAAGTCTAAAGAGGAGCTGCAAAAGGATATATTATCTTTACAAGAAGAGGAAAGCAAAAGTGGACTGGATCCAGCTAAATTACTGATTTTGAGAAGGAAGGTGAATGATCTTAATGTGACTCTTGCTAGACTAGCTATGTGGTGGAAGCAACATTCAAAATCTCATTGGTTAGATCAGGGAGATCAGAATTCACATTTTTTCATGCTTTTGCATTAGCTCGGTGGAAAAATAATATGATTAATCAAATGGGAGATTCCAATGGGCAAGTTATTACGGATCCTGAGGATATTCAAACGGTGTTTGAAGATTTCTTCAGGAAAAAATTGAGGAAAAGACAATGTTCGTTATCCAAGCTACCTTGTTTTCAACCTGCAGGATTGCTGAGTGAGGTGCAGAAATCCTTACTATCAACTGGTTTTACTAAACAGGAATTGCTCTCGGTGGTGATGAAAATGAATAACAATACAGCCCCTGGTAATGATGGAGTGAATCCATGTTTTTTTAAACATTTTTGGAACATAGTGAATGAGGAGGTGTGGAATGTTGTCATTCACTTCTTCAAGACTGGTGTCATGCCAGATAATTGGAAGGAGACTTTGATAGTTCTCATTCCAAAGAGTTCTAATGCTACTGAACCGGGTGTGTTCCGTCCTATAAGCTTGTGTCAAACTCTTTACAAAATGGTAGCTGGTTTGATTTTGAGTAGGCTGTGATCTTGTCTTCCAACAATTATTTCGGAAAATCAAGGTACTTTTGTTATGGGTAGAACGATTTCAGATAATTGTCTGTTGGCTCATGAATTAGTCAATAAGCTGAAATTTTCAAAATCTAAACATAGATTTATGCTACTAAAGCTTGACATGGAACAAGCTTATGATAGCATGAGTTGGGAAACTCTCTATAGGATCATGTATGATGTTGGTTTTCCTGTTGGTTTCATAAATCTAATTAAGGAATGCATTTGTAACCCGCTATTTTCAATTATTGTTAATGGGAAAAAAGTGGATGGATTAAGGCTGAATGTGGCTTAAGGCAAGGATGCCCGTTATCTCCTATCCTTTTTATTATTTGTTCTGAACTTTTGTCCAAAGAATTTGTGGAAAGAGGCAATGACTTGGGTATTAAGCTTCCGCCTAATACTCCAAAAATAACACACTTGCTTTTTGCAGATGATATTTTGATTGCAGCCAAAGCTTCTTGTAGAAATGCAAAGATTATTTCATCTATTCTAGATGATTATAGTGGCTAGACTGGACAAACCATCAATAGAAACAAATATATGGTCTTGTATGGAAAATCTGTTTCTCGATCCAAAAGGAAGAAATTGAAAAACATGCTTGGTTATAGAGCAGTGGAGGAGTTCAAATATCTTGGGGTTAAGATGGCTATCAGAAGATTGAAGGCAAGTGACTTTAGTGAAATTCTTGAGAAGGCAATGGACAGGCTCAATACATAGGGATCACGCAATTTGTCTATGGCTGGGAAGCTAGTGTTAATTAACTCTGTCTATTCTTCAATTCCATTATTTAGCATAGCTCATTCTCTAATTCCTAAAAGCATTCTCAAAGATTTGGATAAGCATTGCAGGAATTATTTGTGGCATAAAGAGAAACAACGTAATGGTATGCATTATGTCCCATGGGATACGATGTGTACTCCGGTAAATCTAGGTGGTCTTGGCATTCAAGGGGCAACTGAGAGACAAGGTCCAGTTAGAGCTCGCATTGCTTGGATTTATGTTAATATGAAGGAGACCCCTCTTATTAAAATTCTGGCAAACAAATACAGGAAGGACATCTGGAACTTTGAGATTAAGAGATCATCTTCTCCTGCTTGGCGTATCATTAGAGTTGGTGGACGGTACTTAAAGCCTATTACAAGGTGGAAGATCTCTAATGGTGAAAGAATTAATATCCTTAATGACAACTGGATTCTCGATTGTAGTTTGAACAGATGGCCAGCACTGTGTGACTTTGCAAAGCTAGAGAATAATGTTGTCTCTTATTTAATTAAAGATGGAAGCTGGGATGAGGAAATGCTTAACAATATGTTCTCTGAATACTTAAGAAATATCATTGTCAGAACACCCATTAACGGAGGGGAGGAGGAAGACATGTTGGAACTAATGCATACTTATTCTGGTAAGACTATTGCTTCATTGTCTTATCAAGCTTCTATTAAGCATCGTGCAATACAGAACAAAATTGGTTGGCTGCGAAGACTTAAAATCTTGCCTAAAGAATTCTTGTTCTGGTGGAGACTGATTAACCAGGCAATACCAACGAAAGCTTGGATGTACAAAAGAAAATTGAGTGAATCTGATAACTGTCCGAGAGGCTGTGCTGCTATGGAGGATACTAATCACATTGCTGTCAATTGTATAAAGCTCAAAGCCATTTTTTCTACTTTAAATAAGTGGGGTATTGTATTACCAAGCTTCAATAATTTTACAAACTGTATTAATAAGATGGAGATGATGGCTGAATCAAATCCAGGCATTGTTAAGCTGTACATATCAGCGGTATACCAAAACGGGAAAGAAAGAAATTCGGTTACGCATGGGAGTAAACCGAGGAGTGAATGTTTGGTTGCAGCTCAGATTTTGGCGGACTTTGTTCACCCGTTTACTATTCCAATTTGTAAGAACTGGGAAACTAACCAGCAAATGCTGTCTAAAACTTGGTTTCCTCCGCCTACAAATTGGATTAAACTAAATGTTGATGCGTCCTTAAAGCAGAACATGGAAGCAAGCATTACTGGAATTTTAAGGGATCATAAGGGAAGATTCTTGATGGCATATGGAAGGAAGTTGGTGCATTGGGATATCTCCATGTTAGAGTTGATTTCTATTCTCAACTTCAAAGATGTTATTAAACATTGGATGACGGAGAAACAAGGAATAGTGATTGAAGGAGACAACAAAAATGTTATCAACTTACTCATACAAACAATTTGCTTGAAGAATTGTAGCAAGAAGGTTCAAAAGGTGGATCTTTCCTTTCTAGATAATTTTAAAAATGTAATTTTTCATTTCATCTCTAGGGAAGGAAACTGTGTGGCGAATGCTTGTGCCCAAAATGCTCTTCTGGGTGACTTTCTATGGGAACATTTTCTTGTTGATGTCCTTCCATCAAGCGTTTATGACTTGATTAGGAAGGACTGTGATAGATTAGCTATCACTTAGGCTCTTGTATTTCCTTTCATTTCCGTTTCAATGCTAATTGCACCCCTTCAAAAAAAAAAAAAAAAACTAAGATGGTTTCCTTACGAAAGAAATTACCATTAAAAAAGGAAAGCCAAAAAAGAGCGTGTTCCTTGAATGAATGCCGACCATTATTAAAACATCTAAAATCTGAAGGAATGCCCCCTTTCATCGTTATTAAATATTGAAGGACAATACAATCCAACATGAAACTGTTAATGTTCGAGCTTATAACTAATAAAATTTTAAAAAAATTAATACAATCATTTCTTTTGATAATATCAATAGTTTGTGGTGTTCTTGAGTTGACTTCTATTATTAATTGGTGACAAAAAGACCAAAACTAAACAGACAGCTATTTTCTGGTTTTAAATTTGGATTCATAAGAAGAGGACAAAGCAACACTAGAAGGAACAGTAGGAACTAATCTGGCATTTATTAATATAATTTTATCATAGTTTTCAACGGAAGAAAGTTTTAACGAAGTTGGATCCATTTGTCCTCCCACCAACCCAAACTAATGGTGTAGTACCTTTGAGCTTAATTCAACCTGTTGACATGTTTGATGCTTGTGCTAAGCACGATTTTGTTCTATAAAGAGGGACTTTACGGCGAAGAAAAATAGTAAAAAGAATGGGAGATTGATTTGGGGGAGAAGGTAGTAGTAATTAGTAGAATTCTCTTTTTATAAATGCTTATAGCTAAACCTCCATGACTTGAAGATTTATAAAAAACTTTTATATTAACTGTTCCAAAACTTTATGATTAATGATGAGCCGAGTCGTTGAGAATGGCTTATTGAGCAAGCTCTTGTCATTCATAGCAGCCAACGATAGCATGCTTTCTTCCTATGAGGTAACATATAAGTTGCTAAAAATTGTGAAATCAATGTGAGGATTGATGGAAGTTCTGCTAGATATACAACAGCATTAGATTTGTTCTGGACTTATAGAAATTTAATATTCTTGTTGCGAGAAAATAATAGATAAAAATTAAATCCAATTGTTTATGTGCCTTAACAAATGGTAGTGCTTGCTCTCTTTTTTCTTTCTTCAATTGAGTGGTCAAGTCATACAAAATAGATGCAATACGGGCATTTCAATGTCATTAGAACTTTTAATGCATTCCATTTGTGCACTACAGTGAAGATTGTCACGTTCTAAACAACATGACAACGAATAAAAAAAAAATAAATAATTCTACGTTTGTCCAAAAACTCTTTAGAAACAGGCTTTTTATTAGATTTTTCTTTTCCTTGCTTATGATGGCCGGAAAATTGTGATTTGTGCTTCGCTGAAATGACTTGAATGCCCATAAGTACTCTACGACAGCTTGCAATATGGCATTAACTTGTGAAGTCAACTAAGTTTCACAGAACTTCGAGGAAGAAGCCAAGATGAAATGAAATAACACTCATCCAGAAATAGATTTAATTACTGACATTGCATTGATTATATATATATATATATATAGAGAGAGAGAGAGAGAGAGAGAGAGAGAGAGAGAGAGAGAGAGAGATAAGCTTGAATGCTCTATCGCCCTTCTCTCTATATAAATATAGATAGATAGAGAGAGGCAGAGAGAGAGAGAGAGAGCATGCATCCAATCCAATCAATATGATCAATGCCTTTTCCTATGTAATTTATACAGTTCATTAAAACTTGACCTCTTCATCATAATTAAGGAAAAATGGATTTACAGGTCCATTAAAATAACAAATTATTAATTATACATGTTAAATATTTTATTGGCTTTCGAAACGTTGTGGCACCATAGCCAGGGACACCTAAGAAGCATAGGCACCAAAAAAAACAAATATGCCGATGAAAACTCAGTTAATCTATATTTTTTGCCGCTTGAACAGTTAACGAAAGGGATATTTAATTTTTTATGCTTTATGATAGCTGAAATTGAAAAAATAGTTGAGAAAATAAATATTAAAATTCATTTTAGGTTAACATACCCCTACTTTTGACCGTAGATTATTTTTTTATGTCCACCACAACCAAAATTTACTCGAGCACATCTCGGACAATATACAAACAAGCTGCAATGAAGCTCAAGAACATACGGAATAAGAATTCAAGCTATGCTCGAATATTGTTTAAACTCTGCTCAAAAATAGTTTTGAACTGGGTTTGAACATATATCTAAGTATGAATGAATGGGGTACATATAACTTTTAAACCCGGTTCAAGGAAAACTTAGGAAAGTTCAACCAAGGTTTAAACAAAGCGCTTCTGTGATTCGAATAAAACTTGAATGAAGCTACAAGGTTAACATAGCAAAGTGCAATCATATCATATATAAAACATTAGCTACAACTACAATAGAAAGTAAAATAATAATCACGACACACCAAAATGATAAATATTGTATTATTACATAACCATTCAATGAAATTAGCTCTAAAAATTAAAATTGATCCAAGCAATTACAATAATCTAACAATAACAAAAAGAGAGAAAAAAAATTATTATGATGTTGGTTCGCACTTATGATGTTGGTTCGCACTTGGCCTTACAAATAACTCGACTTTGGTCTCTCACCCCAAATCTAATAAACCTACATTGTACCACATCCTTTTCCTTCTTTGAAGGCTTTCTATTTATCTTTAGATTACAACTCTTAAACTTCACTAATAGGGGTAATATGATAGTTTTGTTATTTAATTTATGTAGTCAATGCATGTTCACCCGAGAGACCCATAACATCAAACTTCCTACATGTGCTTGTCCTCTCCCACAAATCAACATTACCATTAAAGTAACTATCAAGAACACCAAGGAAGACTTAGGTACCTTCCTCCACTTAAGAACCCAAGGGACTAGAGCCCATACATTATCTTCTAGAGCGGACTTTGACCGGTCTGAAGTCAATAAGGTTCTTAGAGGAGTAGCCCAGGTGACTCATTTGCCTCGTGTTTATACACTGAACCAAAATGCCCGGATCATCAAGCATGTTTTGCGAACTTTGATTATCCCAAAAGCTGGTGGCCGTATCAATATGACTCATCTTCTGTCTGTAGCCATTTATCTCATCATGACAAACCAACCTATAGATGAAGCCCAACTGATCATGGATTACCTCTATAATCTTTCTGACATTAGACACCCAAATAACAAGACAAAAGAAAAATATTGCTTTAGGACATCTAGTGGCTTATATTCTTGAAAAGAAATACAGTCTTGTACATCCTGATGGTCCCACTGAACTCCCTGTCTACTTCACTAATGCCTCTTTTCGAGCACTTTTTGGGAGGGAGAGTTCTAAGGGAGATGACTCTGGAGAAGAAGGAGCCCCTGCTGCAGGACCTGCACCCAGACCCGACCAAAATTTCTATTAAGATATGGTCTGGCGTTTTGATTAACTTGATTAAAGGTTTGATAATGTTGAAGCTCACTTAAAGTAGTAGGATGACAGGTATAATGAAGATAGAGGGTGGATCCGAGATCAATTCGAATCAGTGAACACTAATATTGCTACAATAAATAGCTATTTTGCTATGTTCACTACTCCACCACCTCCTCTCGCTGAGGGTCCTTCAGATTTCTAGTTGTACTTCTATCTTTCTACGATTGTTGTTGCTGGTTGTTAGCGTTTGTTGTTGTTGTGATTTTTATTGTTATGGTATTTTGACTTGTGATGTTCATAAAATTATGTTGGGGTATGTCAAAAGATATTCTTGTATCTGATATTGTATGAACTTGTGAAATGAAATGCTCGGTGTTTTTGTTAGCATGCGTTGGATTTTATTACATGAACTGCTTATTTTTTCTTTTAAAAAATAAATTGTAGTTGGTCTATGAATAGGAAATTTTAAATTCTTATGTTTTACAAATTAATTTTCTCATAAAATTTAATCTATCAAAATTCTTTTAACTCACATTATTACTTGATATAGATTAGGAAATCAATTTCAATGCTCTTATAGACAAAGATTACTTAGAAAATATTGCAAAATGGATGTCTTATGCTTATAATTATTTTCTTTCTAAAATGTGATATTCTTGTAAATTAATGGGAATTTTGTTATGATTTTTTGGTTTTGGAAAGACTAAAAAAAATTATGCTCAAAGAGTGCCAAACTTGAAATAATGCACAAAATGTGCTAAAAAAGATGCGCAATGTTCGACAAAGTAAAAAAGAGGCACAAAATTAGCTCAAACTGAAAAGATACACAAAGTGTGCCATAAATCAAATTAAAAGATGCGCAATATCGCTAATTGATTCAGTCCTTTTCTTTATCATTTTATCTCTCTCACAAATTCCTATAATCGACAATAATTTTCACTATTGAATAAGAAAATATGTAATCATCATTTCATCCTTTATGCAATAATTATCTTTGGTTGATATGTCTAGATTGAACATTGAATCTGATTACCTTTTCATATCTTAGTTATTATATGATTTAAAATTTGAGTTTTTCTATTTTGCACTAGGAAGTTAATAGTGTATACGCAATTAGTTTAAAATTTTCTTCTTCATCAACTACTTTGTTCTCTCTAGAAATCTTTTCATTTCAAGGTGATCTTCCCTTTTTGTTGTTGTCAAAAGGGGGAGTCATAATATATTGTTTGATGTATATACTGAGTATGTATGTGTGTATGTGTAGTGAACTGTGTGAATTTATTGCAATAGTTCCTTATATTTTTATTCAGGTTCATGTTTTATTGTTGTTTGAATGGTTTGTGGTATGTTGTAAGTTTTTTTCTTAAGAATCTCTTGTTTTTATTGGTTATTCATTTAGGGGGAGCTTAGGAGAAAAATTGCCCATTTAGGGGGGGAGCTAAGGAGAAATATTGTTTAGAATGTTAACTCAAGCAATAATTATTTTGTCATCATAAAGAAGGGGGAGATTGTTGCAACTTTTTTTTCATAGCTATATTCTTTTATTATGTGTATTTTTTATGATTCCAAAATATTATTGTATTGACTACTGTTTATCTTAACATGTATTGTATATATTGCTTTTATTGTATATGTGTACTAATATTTCAAAAAAATCAAACTCCAGATAGTTGAAAACTTCAAGTTAGATTAGATTAGAGTTTATTGTTTTTGGAGTCTGTATTTTTTATACTTTTCTTGAGTCTGAGAGAGTGTGATTGTAAATTGGATAATCATACACACACACACTGGGGGTGCAAAATAAAAAATAATTTTTAGCTCTAATCGTACTATACGATTGAGAATCGTACTGGATGATTATGATGAATATCCCGCCAGAACGGAGTTTGGACATGGCTTGAAAATTTTTTCTAAGTACATTTCGTACTGTACAAAATGATTCCATCCCGAATGCTAATCAAAGTATGAAATCAAGTTTGTCCAGTTCATCCCGTACGAATGCACAAAAATTTTAACTGATCGTACTATACGATGTGGGTTCATACAGACACCGATCAGAGTATGAAATAGGATTCATACTCAATCGTACAGATGAAATGGTTAATTTTTTGAAATGATCATACTGTATGATGTTGGTTTGTACAGATGCCAATCAGAGTATGAAATAGGGTTCGTACGTGATCATACAGATGAAATGGTTCATTTTTTGAACTGATCGTATTGTACAATGTTGGTTCGTACAAATGCCAATAAGAGTACGAAATAGGATTCATACAGCTTCATAAAACATTTTTTGAACTGATCGAACGTACAAATATCGATCATACTGTACGATCCTATTCCGTCAAACTTCAAATTTTTAGTTTTTGGATGGTTTTTCATCTCCTTTGCATAAAATGGTCATAGAAATTATCTGTCATTTTCACTTGCTTCGAAAATTTTTTTGAGTGTGCCTTAGGAGTGTATTTAGGAGAGATTGTGAGGGTGGAGTGTGAGAGATCTAGTGAGGGTAATTTGTGAGTGAATTCACAAAGGTGCCCAATAGTAAGGATCTCTTATTTATTCTTCATTGTTCTTCCCTACTTCCTTGAAGGCCATTGAGAGAAGATTTTCAGAAGGAGATCCGGTACTCTACCGATACTTGGAGGGTGTGAAAGGATGCTTGGTACTCTGTCGACACCTGGAGGGTATGAAAGGATGCTAGGTTCTCTACCTTTACCAGGAGGGTGAAAAAGGATGACGGTTCTCTGTCGCACCAGGTTAGTAGAAGAGAGATTTTATTAAGGGCTTCTCCGCCTTGCTGTGGGGGCTAAAGGAGAGTCACCAGTGTATAGTGCAATACTTAGAGAAGGAGTCTCTAAAGAGTGGATGTAGGTCTTATTGGATCGAACCACTATAAAATCTGGTGTTCTCTGTTCCTTTCTTTTTATCGCATTTTTATTTTTCGCATTGTTATTTATTTTACTATGGTTGAAAAATAATTTTTTTAGAAAATTCATATATGTGCTCAAATTATTTAAATTGGTTTTCAAAACAACCAAGAAATTTTAAAATAACCAATTCACCCCCCCCCCCCTTTTGGTTAGCATTGGAAAAAGTGCCTTAAGTCTAACAACCTAATCATACTTTACATAAATTAGATACATGATAAGCACTATGCCTATGCTTGCATCATACTAATCCCATATACCTGGTTGTGCTTGTTTTCATATTCCTATGCTCCACATTACACCTGATATTAACTACACATATGACCACTATGTACATTAAATAAAGACTTGGTATATTAAAAATATCATAAATTTATTAATGAAGGGAACTCACTAGTACTCCATATTCCATTTACATCATCAATCTAAAACTAGAGAATTTAGCCAGACATAAAGAACAAGTGAAGCATATTCTTTTTCATTAATTACACAAAAGAAATAAAGTATAGAAGAAAGATATCACCGGATGATTCAATGATCTCCTCTATACTCCTCCTTAAACTTATATAATTGCTTCTATAAAAACAAGCCAAACACTCTAATGAAATGTATCTAGTACTTCTCTGAATTCTCTTAGTTGTCACCCTTAAGGTAAAATCAAAGAAGCATTATAAAAATTGAAATTAAACAAGTGACTGAACTCCTCTACTCATATTACAAACATACTATTTATTAAAAAATACAAAAAATATATTCTGGCACCGTACACTCAAGGCACTTGCACCAAGGTGCTAATGAAATGAACTAACATAGTAGCGCTGAAGGTTTCCTCCACTGCGGTGCTTACTGACATAGACCCATTATTTAATGAATCGATGCGTTGCTTTACTAGTAGATTGTGGCCTAAATAGTTATAATTGTAGCAGTGTGGCGCTGCTAATGGTTGAGCACTATGATGTTCACGTGGCACTCCCTTGACTTAGTAGCGCTAAAATTTGGCACTGTGGCATTATGTAGACAGAGACTAGGCTTGGTGGTGATGATTCCTCCGACATTCTGATGCTATCAAGTAGAGATTTGGCACCGCCATTTCCATATTCTAGCACTCCGATGATGTCAATGATGGCGCCGTGGCAGAACTTGGCATTGTGGCGATGTACCATACTTGAAAATTTTTCCCATTTTTTGTATTTTTCTTCATAAAAATAACTAAAATAATTTTTTTTCACTAACTAATTAACACATCAAATATAATATTATTTACACTTATCACACATATAAGATATCATTGTTAAGTGGATAATTATATCTTATTCAATAAAAAAAGATTGTAATATGTAAATACCTCTATTGGAGGAATTAATTATACTCTATTAAAGTGGCATTATACACCCATGACTATAAATGAAAGTGCTTATCCATAGGTGTCTTGTAGGTTAGACTTTGGTTGAGAAGAAGGAGAATCCTCTCCCTCTCCGAATAGTCCATTCGAGGGACTTGCATAGGAGCTGGGAAGAAACTTAACAATGGTGCACAATGGATCAACAGGGACCATATATTCCAGTTAGTTGCGAGGCACATCAACAATCAAGCTAACAATATGTATTACCCCCATAAGATAATTGTTACAATCAAATCAACCTTTAGTGTCACATCATGATGTTATTCTCCCCTCTCACATTAAAAGAGCAACATTAGAGCTGCTCCTTTCTTTACACCAACATGATCTTCTGACTATATTCAGACATTACTCACCCCCTCTGACCTCAATGTGGTAACCTCAAACTGGCTTCCTGTCAACACTGACTTAATTTATGAGTTCATCCCTTCACTCGGCACAGGTGACTGAGCTGCATCTAAGACTGATAAGATAGCTTCTATATTCCATACATATCCATTATAAATCTGTAAGACATATAAATAGGTGGAGAAGCAAGATAACCAAAAAACGAAACAATAATGCTGAGGATGATAAAAGAATAACACATAATAAAACCAATAAAAATAGATATATTATGTCATTTTCCCCCTTTCTTAGCTTATGTTCTACAGCATAGAGCCCTCACTTCCATTATTCTTGTACATTTAGCTTGGATAATGAACATTTTATCTAGATTCAACTTCTCTCTCTCATCCTCTAGGTGTTTCTTCATATTATGACTTCATCATCTTCAACTCCAAGCACTCTATCAATAGGTAGCTTGAAGTACAACCTGACATCATCTACTAGATAAAATAGGATTCAACTTCCTCTCAGGTGTGGTGAACATGAATTCAACATTGAAGGTTAGAAAATTAATGCCTACCAGGCGACCTAAAACCTTGATTAACATAATAAACCCAAAATACACCACTTTCTATGAACTGTATGAAATGGAATTATAATTTTTGAAGTCCATTCAGGATGCGCTCACAACTGCAAGCAATAATTCACAAATAATCAATGCACCCAAAGGACTAGCCAACCCTGGCGCTCATTGTGAGCCACTAGAACAAGTGTATACTTTAGATCTTGCCACCATCCATGATTTCCCTGACATAACATAAGTTAATTCTACTCTTCTAACCAAATGGATCAAAGAATTTAAGCTAGTGCGAACCAACGCCATCAAGGTACCCCACTGTGAAGTTTACTGAGGAAAGACTGATCCCATGGATCACATGGTAACTTTTGAGTCCAGGAGTTCCCTTCTCGACATTAATGATGCACTTTAATGTTATCTCTTCTTCACCACTCCCAAAGAATCATGCTGAGGTGGTTTACTTGCTTATCTAGTAGGGTGATCACCACCTATGTCAAATTTAAGTGATTATTTGTCGCATATGTTTTAGTGCCTAAAAACCCCTGAAGAGTTCATAAATTCTATTTAAGATAAGATAGGAACTTGGTGAGTCCCTAAGAATCCTTATAGTGAGGTTCCAAAATGAAATACATGATGTGAAAGACCTAAAACCACCAGTCACATAGGATGATCTAACACAAATGCTATGAAAAAGTCCTTCTTGGTATGCACTTAGTCTGTAGCTGCCAAAGATGTTATTAAAACTATTGGAACATTCCAATGTTCATGTCAATATTGAAACGTATAATAGAGTGATTAAACCCTCCACAACTGCTATATATTATGAGATCTCCACAAGGAGGAACCTTTACCCATGGAGGGTAGAGAAATAATGAACCAAAGATAAATCTTCTAGCATAATCATGGATACCTAATCCATATGGGATGCCTTCTTAGCCAAGATGTCTAAGCTCAGGAGCATCACAAACACTAGGGATCAATGAAGTTTACAGAGAGGTCACTCACTAAACCTAAACATATTCAACATATACTCCATTCAAGGTACCCATGGATGAGCTTGTAGAGGCCATCTAGAATAAAAAATTCTCTAGGCTTTCACTTCCTATGAATATTAATAACACTCAAGATATCTCAAGACACTGCACATTTTGTTAGAATTATAGTCATGACACAGATGATTATTTTAACCTAGAGAACCTAGTTAAAGAACTCATTAAAGACATGTAGCTTAAAGAATCATCCTTACTAATTTGAAGAGATGACCATTGAAATACCTAGTGAAAGAAAGCGCCAATGATCCCAGGCTAGCTCGAGCAATCCATATTATAAGAGTAGCGCCCACCATCATGGGCGGCAATTAAAGGGATACTCCCACATATACAAAGAAGCCATACACTAGAGAAGTCAATGTAGCATCATATTGATGATCCACTGATGAAAAACCCAAGACTTTCAACAACAGAGATAAACCAATCAGGGGAAAACCCAATAATAAGGCCATTATTATCGTATTCTTGATTACCAACTATTAGACAAATAATATTTTGATAAATATGGGGAGCTTAACTTAAAAACTATCATCAATAAAATTAATATACTCACCTATAAACTCACTCTTATTACAAGACCTCACTAATGATTCTTTGGCGAGCCTGGGGAGACTAAAGGAGAAGTCTCCCTACTTGTCACTTAGGGAGAAAGAAATTGTTAGTACATAACCATGGAATACTTCATCATTTTTTATGCTCCAACTACCTACAATGCCATATTTGATAGGGCACTATTGAATATCTTTAGAGATGTGTTATCCACATACCATATAGCTGTCAAATTTCTAGCTTAAGGAAGAGAAGTTATAATAAAAGGTGACCTAGCCTAATTTTTCACCTACAATATACAAGTAGAAGGACTTACTGACACCTTGAAAGAAATCTTTTAATTGCACATAGAGTGAGGCCCAAGCCTTAAGATGACTTAAGCCATCGAAGAAGTACTTCTAATAAAAAGTGAGCTTAGTAGAGTGCTTAGAATCAATGCCTCCTTTAGTATGGAACATTAAAATGAGTTGGTATAAACTCTCTATAATAATTTGAAAGTGTTCACATGAACAACCGTAGACATATTGGGCATCAACAAAAAAATTATATGTCACCAGCTAAATATATAAAGAAACTCTCACCTCCATAAATAAAAGATTAGGAAAATGACTACCTCACTCACCGATCCCATCTGAGAAGAAGTAAAAAAGGTACTCACCGCCAACTTCATCAGGGAAGAACGATACTCGAATTAGATTTTCAACATGGATTTCACTAATATGAACTTAACATGCCCCAAGGATGGCTATTTGCTCCCAAGGATTGACACACTAATCCATTATGTGGTCGGTTATTTAGACATGAGTCTTCTAGTGCCTTTATGAGGCTACCATTAGAACAAGTTGCATCATGAAGGATTGCAAAACAGACTACACCGTTACAATCAGGACGTCAAGTTCGCCTAGGAGGAGACCCCTCATACTTAAATCAAATGAGACTGATCCATAGGGATGACTGATACCCAGAATTGATGCACGATATTTACCAAATGACATCCAATCATAGAACAAACTTCATCATTGCATTCGGAATATCATTGACATTTAAAATATACATCTTATTTTATTAATTGGGGTCGACCGAGGTGGTGGCTTGAATCCCAAGGCAATGACACTCACATCAAGGAATTTAGCACTCGACATCGCCCAAATGGTGTTCGATCGTAGAACAGACTTAGCCATTATGTCTAGAATGTCATCAACATCTAAAAACTACATTTAGTTTATAAAATTTGGATCATATAGAGTGGTGGCATGGATTCTAAACTGACGACACATATATCGAGAAAAGGAGGTCTCAACACTAACTAAATGATATCCCTTTGAGAAATGAACTTTGCCATCATGTTCAAAATGTTCTCAATACCCAAGGGTGATAGTCAATTTGGTTAAATTAAAGACGTACGAAGAGGTCGACATGTATCCCATGGTGAAGCATGAATTTCGAGGAAAGTGATGCTAGACGGTACCTAAATGATGTTCGATTGATGAATGCACTTCACCATTACATCAAGAATACCATCAATACTCTAAATGCACTGCTAATTTGTTCAATTAAAGTCGCACATGCAAATTGATGCGGCTCCAATACAATAACACATATTTTGAGTAAATTAGCTCATAACGTTGCCCAAATGATGTTTGATCATGAAATAGACTTCACCATTGTGATTAGAACATCGACAATATCCAAAATACACTGCCAGTTTGCCCAAATAAAATTATGCGGTGAAATCAACACAAAATAAGAAATCGCACAAATTAAGATTATTTTGGCATGATAAAGACCTTGTTGCATCTTGAATTAACAAAGTAATGATGGATCACTAATATGATGTTGATTTGATAAAATTGTGATAAAAAATTAGATGCCAAATAGAAAAAAGGCTCAAATCCAATAAATTCCATTCGACGCAATACTTTATTCTATCAAAGTCCTCTCGTTCTATCAATCCATCATTCACTTCAATCATAGCTGGCCCTAGCTATTGCTCTCAAAGTTAAAATGAAATAAAGATGGACTCTTTTACTTTGGAATGCACACACAATTTCCTACCTACAGCCTTCACGACTACTATCTGACCCCAGCTTTCCCCAGACGCCTACTGTAAGCCTTATGACCTCATTGATAGGTTGAATAGCTATTCCTAAAGCTTCCCTCTCCCTCTTCATTTTTAACAACAACCACCAATTCCCTATCATGTATAGTCTCTACCTAATGCCTGTCCGCTCACGTGAAATCAAACTCCTCAATTGATTCTTCCCTTTCTCCACCTCACTGTCCAAGTTCTGATCCAACCTCTACCTCAACTACCTTTACCTTGGTCCCTTATAGCCGTGTATCCAAACCTCAGTTCTCCTGACGCTCCACACTCATGAGCAGCTCGACGTGCAGGTTTTTATCCTTTAGTTCATTTGCAAGGGCCTCTCACTCGGCACCTTCACCTGTAGTAATTCTTACAACTTAAACTTTGCTTGTAGCCTTTACATCAAAGCCATGTGCTCTCCCTTCTCCCATCCCACTGCAGTAATATTTTTCACCATTTATTTCACCCACAACCAGCCCTCCTCACTTGGACAAGCTTTTATTGGTTGGATACTTCCTCTGTTCCACACAAAAGGCCAAATATCTATAGCTCCACATGATATATTCCCCTCTGAGAAATCCACTAAATCAGCACTTCAAAGAAAAAAAATCATTATAAAGTAATAGCAATATCTTTATCCTTACACACTAAGCAGAACATAGCCTAATTGCCATTCACTTCACCTAAAGCCCACTCACATCTTCCTACCTGTGTAAGTCCTTACATCATCCTAAAGCCCACTACATTTCCTTCCTCCATTACCAAAAACCAGCCCTCACAAGAAAACCTAATTCATCCTGGAAAAAAAATTAAAATACTCATCTCTAGTCAATCCTCTCCCTCGTACCAAACCCACCCTCCAAACAGCATATCCCTCCACAAAAAAGCCCACCTAAGCATTCAATCCACTTCATTTCAAAGCCACTACCGCAGCCAATTAAGCATTAAGCCTCACACTACTTTTGCAAACTTAAAACAACAAATCCATCTCTCCAAAATAGCCCACCTAAGCCTTTGAATAGTCCAAGCCAAAAGCCCATAAACCACCTTCAAATACATATAGCACTCACTTGTCCATTTGCAATTCCTACAACTACATTCTCAGAATCTCTCAAACTCACACAACAGGTTAAAATCTTGTCTTTGCTATAAGTTTCACTTGATCATGTTCTTATATATGGCATCAGCAGTTATTTTTACTATTATTATATTATTAAATATAGTGACAATTATTGTTGTTTATAGTAGCGGCGATTGCTCTCATTAATCGTAAATATTGTTGAAATGTTATTACTTATGCATATATATATTTCTAGAAAAAGAGGAGAATAGGATTATTCTTAAACTTGCATTCTTGTTTCTTTTTCTCATTTTGATGTAAATTTCTTTCTCTCATGATTGATTATTGATATCATTAGTTGAGAGGGAATATATATATATATATGGGTGTCTGTATCTACATTTCCCCAAAAAAAAGAGAAGGAAGAGGGAGATCCAAAAAAAAAGAAGTTTTCAAAAAAAAAAAAAGAAAGAAATCAAGAAAAAAAAGGAAGAAGAAGAAAAAAAGAAAGGAAGGGAAATTGGAGTTTTATTAGCTTTGTGCATCCCACTGTCGTCATCGTCGCCACGCTTTCAAGGTATAAAATTTCTAACTTAAATTCTGCACTGGACACCTACGGCAAGCTAGCGGACCTCCCTACGCGCTCACGTAGCACAGTGGGAGGGAAACCAGTGCAATGCTTATGACAAGGTGGGTAAGCCTTAGAGTGCCTACATAGCATAATGAGGATAAAAATTAAGTACACTTAAGTACTCCCATGGTGTAGGGGGGGAAAGAAAATTGTCATCTTTCAAAATAGGTGCTTGGAGACCCTTAAGCGCTCATATAGCGTAGCAGGGATTGAAGAAATTACGGCCGAGGTGTCATCCGACACCTACCTGAAGTGCCCACGTGGTGTGGATGGGAAGGGTATGTCTCTTGGATTTTTCTCTAAACGGGGGAGATGCTGGGAGGCTGCCGGATGTTTCAATGGACAGGGGACATGAATTTGAATTAAATGCACAAGACTTGAATAATTACAGGGGACTTTGTTTAGACTTGATTTGAAAAATTAAATGAACTAAATAGAAACTTGAATGATTAAATAAAAGGCTTAATTAAAACTTAATTCAACTCAATCAAAATGAGTCTGAATTAAACAAGACTATAATGGACACAAATTAGACTCATATTTGAATCTGATCTGAAATGACAAGGACTTGAACTCAAACGGGCAACAAGGAATTACACTTTAAACTCAATTATTTACAATCATTGATGACGACTCAAAAGAACTCAAGTGAACTCTAAAAGACTTGAGTTTGAGTGAAGCACATGGAACCAGATCCTGGTCTTAACAAATGAGTAATAAAAACAAATCTTGATCATTCAAGTAGATATACATGAGCAAATGAAGATGCATAGTGGACAAGGAAGGTTCCTACATCTCATTCATAAGTGACAAGCAAGATGGATATACATATGCATATATTAATGAACAATAATACTAATCTCATCATGCATATTATAAATCATTTTGAAGACAAAAAGCTCATATGTTTAGCTTGTTTACAAGTGATAAGAAGATTATTAGAGCTAATGTCGATTAGCTTTTAACCAACATCAAGGAGATTTGTGATGAATACAACTCCATCTATAAACAATGAGGGGAAACAATAATGATTGAAATAAATGTCATAGTGAGTTAAGGAATAAGAACACTGAGGCTTATACATAATTGATGTCACTCAAGTATAAATAAATACACTAGGTCCCCGCAAGTGACAATTATCAACATATATGAACAAATGTATGATGAGGAATATAATTCAATCAACGATCAATAATAGTCCAAGATGTCATGGAGAACAAATACATTGAACTTTTAAGAAAAAGAAGAGTTGATATACAATGAACATATGAACAACATGCTGATGGTGACACTCTCCGTGAATCATACCAATCAATATACTACCACTCTCCTATGATCAACCATTGTTCAATGGTTAACAAATACATTGATCTTTTATAAGTGAAGGGAAGATGATATATAAAAAATGCAAATGTCTACAGGCTCTTGTAGGAAACCCTCTATATGCTCAAAATATCATCTACAAATGAAATGCCAAGTAATTATAGCGAATGTAAGTGCCTACGAGCCACTGTAAAAGACCTCTCATGTACTCAATATGTCATCTATGAGCAACTATACAAGGGCTATAACAAATACGAGCATCTACGAGCTGCCATAGAAGACACGTCAAATATTCCAAAATACCCCCACACTTGCACTACAATATGTATGCACAAAAATTCAAAGAAATGCATATGTAATTATACACCCACATGGGCCCCAGAGAACATGTTATTGGTACACACGTGACATCTAGGGATGTTGTGTAGGTCAATATTGAACCCAAGTTTGAGCTCGATCCTTCTACATTGATAGATAAGAGTTGACAAGGCTCGAACAATCAAACAGATATATGGTCAGAGTGTCAACCAGAATATCTATTTTATACATTCATATTAGTCCTTCAAGGCCTATGAATAATGAAATTCACCATCAAAGGTTTGAAGCCTACAAAATTCGATCCTCTATTGACAAGTTGATAGTGTTGACAAGGTCCAATTCTCAAATATAAATGACACCATATACCCCGATGAAGGCCCCAATGAAGGCCGTGTGAATGCTAATCTCAATCATAGGGGTTATGAAAGTTCGATAGGGATGTTAAGCCCTTGTGAACTAGTCCCGAGGCTAACCAAGAGGGGGGTGAATTGGTAGTTTTAAAAATTTGAGAGCAAAACAACGATTTAGAAAATCTTTTTAAATGTTTTAAAACTTTTACAGTTATGCGATGATGGGGAGATGTTTAACAATAATAGAATAATACTCACAATCACATAATCATCAACAGGAAAATAAATGCGGAAAATAATTAGAAAGAACACACCAGATTTTATAGTGGTTCGATCAACTTGACCTACGTCCACTCCCCGGAGCCTCCCCTCTGGGTATTGCACTAACACTAAGTGACTCTCCTTCTGCTCCCACAGCAAGGCGGAGAAGACTGTACAAAAACTCCATTCCACCAACCCGGTGAGGCAGAGAACCTGAACTCCTTTCTCTTCCTCCTGTAGCAGGCAGAGAACCTAGACTCTTTTCGCTTCCTCTTAAAGAAGATAGAGAACCTGGACTCCTTTCATTTCCTCCTGAAGCAGGCAGAGAACCTGGATCTTCTTGCGAACAATCCTCCCACAGAGTCACCGACAAGACAAGAGATGACGAACAGAGAAGATGACTCAGATCCTTGCTTGGAGCAACCTTTGTGAATCCCTCACAAGATCCTCTCTCTCTATCCCAAGCTCTCACCCTCTCACTCTCTCTCTCTCTCAAGGTTTTCTCTAGAAAGGAAAGTGGCAAAAGATTTTTCTTATTGGAATAAAAATATCTTTTATAGGAGGGCTCAAAAATTACCCTAAATCTTAACTGGTTGTCAACTATCATCCAGGATGATTGGTTGATCCTCCTGTACGATCGGTTCAAATTTACATGTATCAGCCTGGATGATCTAGTTTCTCTAGATGATTAGTAGAAAAGTTTGTACTGATCATCCCGTATGATTCTGCGATCGTTCGAGACGATTAGTGTAAATCAGAAATTTTGCACAGAAGACCGCTCTATTCGTCCAAGATAACTTGTGCTGGATGATCTCAAAATGACTTGATCGTCCAGGACGATCCGTGTATCGTCCTGTACAATTAGTTCAAAAATGATAAAATCGTCCTGCACACCACTCTATTCATACTGCCAAAACATCCTGAATGATCTTAAAATGACTTGATCATCCGGGACGATATCGCGATTGTCCTGTACGATTAGTTCAAAATTGGGAATATCATCCTACACACAGCTCTAGTCGTCCAGGTGAAGTGCTCTAGACGGTCAGGATTTTGCATGTATCGTCTAGGATGATCTTGCGATTATCCGAAACGATATGATCGTATCAATTAGGTATTAATTGCTTTCCTTAATTACCAGACTAATTTAGGCATGATTGTAAAGGATTATTCAGGATGATACATGTATCTTCCGAGACGATCAGACCAAGTCTCTAAAAATAAAAACTTGCCTAACTTAATCTGGCAGCTGAGAATTTTTTATTTGAGCCTATTATCCTGTACGATTAGATGATCGTCCAGGACGATATGCTTAGTCAGACTGACTTAACTTGGTCGCCCTAATTAGGGTTTCTATTTTCATTGGATCATCTAGGATTATATAAATATCGTCCAGGACGATCTGAATAAAAAATGAACAGAAACTCTAATTCACTAAAACTCTCCCCCTAAGTGTGTGTGTGCAAGGTTACTTAGCTAGGGGATCCTTTACATTATATTTGGCTCAATAAAGATAAAAATAGTATATTGGACCTGAATTACAAATAGACTGACTTGATCTTAGGCTGGCTTAAAATTACAATTATTTCTGCAGACCTGAAAGATTAAATAATCAACCAGAAATCGAAATATTTGCTATCATCAAAATCAAAGTCCTTGAAACCAGATTTGTAACAATCTCCTCCTTTTTATGATGGCAAACATTTATTAATAATTTTAAAATCAGTAATTAAACAGCGGGTGAATAATATAAGAACACTGAACTAACTCAAAACATAAGAACTACTACTCCCCCTTTTGACATCTCAAAAAGGTAAAATAATATATAGAAACAGTAAAACTAGTATAAGTCGAACACAAGAAAACATCAAAAGGATGAAATCAAAAAGGCCTCTTTTTTTTTTTGAATCGATCAGCTCCAGTAAATCAAAATTTTCCTTTGAGTTTCAATTTAAAAAACCAATAAGAAGAAAAATCGACAATGTTGAAATCCAGAAAAATTGGAAAATCGACTTTCGAAACTCCTACCTCAGACACCTTACAGGTTCAAATTTCTTTCAAACAAAAGTCTAATTCAGAAGAAAGAAATTAGATTCCAAAAGAGATCCTTTCAAGCCTCGTTCCAGAAAAATATCTAATAAAATAGTATTACGAAGTAAGGAATCAAAAATTATGATTTTTAATCTCAGGCTTTTGAAAATATTAAGTGGCGCATGAATTTTTCTAAGACATTTAAGGATCTGAAAGGGAAGAAAGAATATTTCTTTGTGGGCTCATTTTGTGCCTCTTTTTTTAATTTGTTTGGCGCTTTGGGAATCTTTTGATTTTTGATACACTTTGTGTATCTTTCCAATTTGGCAACATTATGCATCTTTTCAAATTTTGGCTCATTTTGTGCCTCTTTTTCAATTTATTTCGTACACTGTGTATCTTTTATAAGCTTACTTCTTTTCAAAAATTGTTAAAGAATCTCAGTTGTGAAATTACCTTCCAAACATTAGAGAAGACAAAAACTCACTCTCTACAGTAAGGAGGATTAATTCACAAAATAAAAATCATACATCATATGATAAGTGCAATCCCGTGATTAAGAAAACATAATACGGATCCAAAACTTTGAAAACACTATTCATATGAGGTAGATTACTGTAGGAAGATAAAATAAATCTCTATTTCAAAAACTGACTTTTTAATGATGTAAAAGACTTTTATCCAACAGAAATAATATACCACTAAAGGAGTTAGAGGAAAAGAAATAATCATCAATGTTTCTTCCCTTTAACAGATTCAGAGGAGTCAATCACTGCTTACAAGCTTTCAAATAAAAATAGTAAGGTAAAACATTTTGTTAGAAATTCAGTTTATCAGCAGTAGTGAGCAGTGATCTGATTCTTATAAGAGTAAATAGTAAATAAAAGAAAATATGAAGAATAAAGGACATACTGAAATCAATAAATGAAAATCAACAGAAAATAATCAAATTCAATAAGTAAATCAAATAACAGAAGTCAGCAAGAAGAGAAAAAATTCTAAAGTGAAATAGTTAATCAAAACAAACAAAACTAAAAGCAAAATGAAGAAAAAAGAAAATATCAGAAATCAGTAATCATCAGGTTTATGCATTTATGTCAATCACATCAAGTCTGGTCCTCAAAATGCTAAATGAGTTAAAGGCCAGTGGTTTAGTAAAGATGTCAACCAGTTGATCTTCAGTTGCTACGTGATGTAGCTCAATGTCCCCTTTTGTAATATGGTCCCTAATGAAGTGATGCCTTATATCAATGTGTTTGGTTCTAGAATATTGTATTGGATTCCTAGAAATACAGATGGCACTAGTATTATCACACATAACAGAAATTATGCCAACAGGTAATCCTAAATTCAAAACTTGTTGCTTCAACCAAAGGACTTGGGCCACACAACTTCCTAAGGCAATGTACTAAGCTTCAGCAGTGAAAAGTGCAACTGAGTTTTATTTTCTACTAGACCATGAGACTAAAGACTGTCCTATGAATTGACAAGTTTCAGAAGTGCTCTATTTATCAACTCTACACCCTGCAAAGTCAAAATCAGAATATCTAATAATCTCAAAAGAAGTACTGTGCCTAGGATACTAGATACCTAGGTTTGGGGTCCCTAAAAGATATCTAAAAATTCTCTTAACAGTAGTCAGGTGGGACTCTTTAGGATCAGCTTGAAACCTAGCACAAGGACAAACACTAATCATAATATCAGGTCGCCTATCATTCAGGTAAAGTAGAGATCCAATTATTCCCCTAAACTTCTTCTGATTAACAGATTTTCCATTTGAATCATTATCTAACTGAATAGTGGAACTCATGGGAGTGTTTATTGGCTTGGCTTTATCCATTTCATATTTTCTTCAAAATGTCCTTAATATACTTTGATTGATTGATAAAGGTTCCATCATCCATTTGCCTTATGCTAAATTCCAAAAAATAGGATAATTCTCCCATCACACTCATCTCAAACTCCTTACTCATTGTCTTAAAAAAATCATCACATAGAATTTTATCAGAAGATCCAAAAAGTATACCATCAATATAGATCTGGACAATGAGAAGATCATCTCCTACTTTCCTAAGGAAAAGGGTGGTTTCTACGCTCCCCTTAACAAACTCTCTTTCTAGTTGGAATGTGCTAAGCCTCTCATACCAAGCTCTGGGTGCCTGTTTCAATCCATATAATGCCTTTTTTAATTTGTAAACATGCTTTGGATATTAGGAACTCTTAAAACTTGGGGGTTACTCTACAAAGACATCCACTTTTATTATCCCATTTAAAAATGCACTTTTGACATCCATTTGAAACAACTTAAATCCCTTATAACAGACAAAGGCTAGTAGCACTCTAATGGCTTCCAATCTAGCTACCGGGGCAAAGGTCTCCTCAAAATCAATCCCTTTAATTTGATTGTACCCCTTAGCTACAAATCTTGCCTTATTCCTAACCACCACACCAGAATCATTCATCTTATTCTTAAAGACCCACTTGGTTCCCACTACACTTTGATTCCTAGATCTTTCTACTAACTCCCAAATATCGTTCCTTACAAATTGATTCAATTCTTCTTGCATAGTTAAGATCCAAAACACATCAGAAAGGGCTTGATTAATGTTGGTGGGTTCAGTCATTGAGATAAAGGTAGAATGGTTTACTTCCTTCCTAAGTCCATGCCTAGTTCTAACACCTTCGAAAGGGTCTCCTAAGATCAGTTCTTTATGATGACTCGAAGCATATCTCCAATCTCTAGGCAAAGTGTTTTGAGGCTCTACCATTTCCTCTACATTTTTAACTCCTTGGGTAATCTCTCCTACATCTTCTTCTTCCTCAACTCTAGTCTCCTTAGGATCAGATTCATTAAACACCACATGAGTTGTCTCCTCCACCACCAAAGTCCTCTTATTAAACACCCTAAAAGATTTCCCCACCCTAGAATAGCCTAAGAACACTCCTTCATCAGATTAGGGGTCAAATTTTCCTAAGGATGATTTCCCATTGTTCAGAATGAAAACCTTATCGCCAAAGACATAAAGGTGGGACAGGTTTGGAGTTCTACCCTTAATAATCTCATAAGGTGTCTTATTCAGATTTGATCTAACATTCACCCTATTCAGCACATAACATGCAATGTTCATCACTTCAGCCCAAAAGTATTTTAGAAGTGGATACTCAATAAGCATGGCTCTAGCGGCTTCCACTAAGGTCCTATTCTTTCTTTCTGCTACCCCGTTCTGCTGAGCGGTCCTAGGAGCTGAAAAATTATAGCTAATCCCTTGCTCCTCACAGAATGTTCTAAATCTCATATTTTTAAACTCTCCATCATGATCACTATGAATAGTTAAGATCTTACAACCTAACTTCCTCTGAATCTAAGTGGAGAAAGACTTAAATTCATCAAATGACTCAGATTTATGTGATAGAAAACTAATCCAAGTGATTCTCAAGTAATCATCAACAATCACAAATCTATAGACTCTCCCCCCTAAGCTGGCAGTGCTAATCGGTCCAAACAAATTCATGCGAAGGACTTCTAAAGGTTTAGAGGTGTTGATGTCCTTAATTGAGAGGAAAAAGGAGTGGACTTGCTTCCCTAATTAACAGGGATTACATAGGTGGTCCTTAGTGAACTTAAGCTTGGGGACACCTCTAACTAAGTCCTTTTAGGTAACTCTCCTAAGGGTTTTCATACTAGCATGACATAATCTACTGTGCCACAACCAAGACTTATCAACAACAGTATTTAAGCAAATTGAAACATCAGTTTTAAAGCAGCTTATATCCAGCATGTAGACATTATTGATCCTTTATCCCTGTAAAATATTTTTATCATTTAAGCTTATAATACAATAAGTGGGCAGGAACTTGATGTTGTATCCTTTATCACAGAGTTGACTTATGCTCAGCAAGTTATGTTTCAATCCATCTACAAGCAACACATTGTCAATAATGAAATTATTTGAATCACCAATTATACCTGCTCCTACCACCCTCCTGGTGGTGTTGTCTCCAAGTGTAACCTTGCCTCCAGCCCTGGCCTCCAGCGAAATGAATTGATTTGCATCTCCAGTCATATGTCTTGAATATCCACTGTCCAGGTACCACATGCTCTCACGAGGTCTTGTGTTAGAGCACACCTACAAAATCACCAAACGTCAGATTTAGGAACCCAAATAGGTTTGGGTTCCTTCTTATGAAAAAAAAAGAATGCAATGTATGTGTGTTGTATTGTGAAACATGCAATTTGGGTCTCCACACCCAATGTGTACTATGGTAAATGGTGCAGGTGTGAGAGATATGTCCAAGCATGCCACAAGAAAAACATCTAACTCTAGGAAAAGGGTTAACTAATCTATGTGGGTGATTGTGCCTCTTCCTAGTTTTGAATGAAACATGCTTAGATGATTTTGAAATAGATTCATCAAAAGGTGGAGGTGCATAAAATTGAGCAAAAGTAGGAGGTGTTTCATTTTTCTCAAAAGCATAAATTTTTACTTTTAGAAATTTATTCTCCTTTTTAAGACTTGCAATTTCAAATTTCAATGCACCCTTACTACTCTCTAAGTCACATGCCATGGTGTCTAATTCTTTAAAAGCTCTTTCTAAATCAACATGCAAGATTTTTAATGAATCATGCTCAGTAATCAAATTAGAATGTTTTTTATTCAATTCATTAAATTCACCAAGTAGTGACATGTGATTACAATCAAGACTAGAATGATCTTTAATCAAAATTTCATGCTCTTTTTGTAAATTCAGAAATTCTAATTTCACACTAGCATGCGTTTTCTTAAGTTTCCTATACGATGAATGAATTTTCTCAAAAACATCTAGTAATTGATCATAGGTTAGCTCACATACCTCTTCTTGATCAAACTGACCAGGATGATCATCAACCATCAGACATAAGTTCGTAGTCTCCTCTTCAGCATCAGTCTCAGAGGAGTTAGATGCAGAATCTATCCATAATGCCTTTTGAATCCACTTCTTGTCCTTCATGAACTTGGGTTTCTCCTCACTCTTCTCCTTGCTTGGGTGAGCTTTAAGTGTAGGACAATCAGCCTTTATATGTCCAGGCTTCCTGAATTCAAAGCAAATAGTATCAGATAAACCTTTAAAATTTTTGCTACTCTTACCTTTGTTCCATTTCTGAAAGTTCTTATATTTCTTCCTTAGAAAGCTTTTGAATTGCCTAGTGATTAAGGCAACATCATCGCTATCAGACCCGAAAGAATCAGTGTCAGTATTGTTGGCCTTCAGTGCCATAATTTTCTTCCTCTTCTTCTCACCTGCATCAATTTGTCATTGGTTCACACCTTGCTCGTAGGCAATGAGTGACCCAAGTAAGTTATCAATAGAATAAGTGTTCAAATCTTTGGATTCAGTAATTGCAGTTATCTTGGCATCAAAAGAAGAAGGCAAACTTCTCAGAATTTTGTTCACGTTTTCATATTTTGTAAGTTCTCTTCCTAAAGCATGTAAAGAAGTGATAATTTGAGTGAACCTAGTATATATTTCAGAAATTGATTCACTAGGTTTCATGCGAAAGAGTTCATAGTCGTGAAGTAAGATGTTCAATATAGATTGCTTAACCTTAGATGTACCTTCATAAGTAATGCATAATCTATCCCATATTTCTTTACCAATTGTACAAGTGGAAACACACATGTAATCTTCAAATTTTAAAGCACAGAAAAAATTGTTCAAACATTTTGCATTCAGTTGTGATAAATCACGATCATCAAATGTCTAATCAGTGAAATGTAGTTCAATTTTATCATTATTAACCATTCTAAAAGCTGCTTCATAACCATCCTTAACAAGCATCCACATGAGATAATCAATTGATTGTAAAAAGGGAGACATGCGAGTTTTCCAAAAATCAAAAGGTATGTTATCAAACAATGGTGGTTGTGTAATTAAATAATCTTAAGCAGTATTATGATTACCAAAGTTAGCCATGGATCAACATTCAAAAGTTTTTAAACTTAATTTTTGAATCCCACTCTGATACCACTTGAAAGTTCGTTAGGGATGTTAAGCCCTTGTGAACTAGTCCCGAGGCTAACCAAGAGGGGGGGTGAATTGGTAGTTTTAAAAATTCAAGAGCAAAATAACAATTTAGAAAATCTTTTTGAATGTTTTAAAACTTTTATAGTTATGCTATGTTGTGCAGATGTTTAATAATAATAGAATAATACTCACAATCACACAATCATCAACAGGAAAATAAATGCGGAAAATAATTGGAAAGAACACACTAGATTTTATAGTGGTTCGGTCAACTTGACCTACATCCACTCCCCGGAGCCTCCCCTCCGGGTATTGCACTAACACTAAGTGACTCTCCTGTTGCTCCCACAGTAAGGGGGAGAAGCCTGTATAAAAACTCCTTTTCACCAACCCGGTGAGGCAGAGAACTTGAACTCCTTTCGCTTCCTCCTGAAATAGGCAGAGAACCTAGACTCCTTTCACTTCCTCCTAAAGCAGGCAGAGAACCTGGACTCCTTTCTCTTCCTCCTGAAGCAAGCAGAGAACCCAGATCTTTTTGCGAACGATCCTCCCATAGAGTCACCGATAAGATAAGAGATGACGAACGGAGAAGATGACTCAGACCCTTGCTTGGATTAACCTTTGAGAATCCCTTACAAACTCCCTTTCACAAGATCCTCTCTCTCTCCCAAGCTCTCTCTCTCTCTCTCAAGGTTTTCTCTGGAATGGAAAGTGGCAAAATATTTTTCTTATTGGAAGAAAAATATCTTTTATAGAAGGGCTCAAAATTCCCCTAATCTCAACTGGTCGTCAACTATCATCCAGGATGATCGGTTGATCATCCTGTATGATCAGTTCAAATTTACATGTATCAACCTAGACGATCTAGTTTCTCTGGATGATTAGTAGAAAAGTTTGTTCTAATCATCCCGTATGATTCTGCAATCGTCCGGGGCGATTAGTGTAAATCAGGAATTTTGTCCAGAAGACCGCTCTATTTATCCAGGGAAACTTATGCTGGATGATCTCAAAATGACTTGATCGTCCAGGATGATTAGCACAAAAATGATAAAATCGTCCTGCACACCGCTCTGTTCGTACTGCCAAAACATCCTATACGATTAGTTTAAAATTGGGAATATCATCCTACACACAGTTCTGGTCGTCCAGGTGAAGTGCACTAGACGGTCAGGATTTTGCATGTATCATCCAGGATGATCTTGTGATCGTCTGGGATGATATGATCGTATCAATCAAGTATTAATTTCTTTCCTTAATTACCAGACTAATTTAGGCATGATTGTAAAGGATCATCTAGGATGATACACGTATCGTCCGGGACGATCAGACTAAGTCTCTAAAAATAAAAACTTGCCTAACTTAATCTAGCGGCTGAGAATTTCTGATTTGAGCCTATCATCCTGTACGATCAGATGATCATCCAGGATGATATACTTAATCAGACTGATTAAACTTGGTCATCCTAATTAGGATTTTTATTTTCATTGGATTGTCCAGGATGATCTGAATAAAAAATGAACAAAAACTCTAATTCACTAAAACTCTCCCCCTAAGTGTGTGTGTGCAAGGTTACTTAGCTAGGGGATCCTTTACATTACATTTGAGTCAATAAAGATGAAAATAGTATATTGGACCTGAATTACAAAATAGACTAACTCGATCTTGGGCAGACTTAAACTTGCAATTGTTCCTGCGGACCTGAAAGATTAGATAATCAACCAGAAATAAAAATGTTTGCTATCATCAAAATCATAGTCTTTGAAACCCGATTTGCAACAGGTTAATTTTAAATATTCAAAATGCCTCAACAAACCCACAAAATTCAAAAAAAAATCTAATTTAAAAAAAATCCAAAAACCCAATTATTTAAAATTGAAATCATCCATCAAAACCACTTAAAATAAAACCCATCCATCCTCCGTAATAGTGTGCCGAGGTGGATAAATTTAAAAATATACCTAGTGTCTAGTCGAGAATATCACTATGAACCATTCTCAAATAATCTCCTACCAATAAGGATGTTGCATGTGTCCTCTAATAAGTAGTTTTACCACTAAATGGACCCGCAAGTAAATGGTTATGATCGGGGCCCTCTGAACAGGATGGTTTGCCGTCAAATGGCACCATCAAATTACGGTTGGCCAGAGCCCATATACTCCCAATGGCATCAAATTCTTGAGATTTGAATCAATAGGATATAATTGATAGGGCACATAACCCTATGTTAGCTAAGGTGGATTTAAATTTGTCCCCTTAGACAAATACTCCCCCCAGGTCTATAAGATACCCTTGGACGAAGCAACCCATGGCTACCAACAAGGATCCTACTGTTAGGTCAGGTCAACTACCTCCTCTAACTAAGTAAACTAGGAACCATGATGGCCCAGGATGATGGAACTATGGGATCTTGATCGGGTCCATAATCCATTCCCCCAACATATGCTATAAGTATGAGATGGTGAAATTCAAATTTTAAATACCAAACCTTCAAACACCTCAATCAATACTATAACTATATGCTAGATAACATGTATTTTTTATGTATCTGATCAACAACTAGCCTTAATCGAAAGTTCTCTCTCATTATCGGGAGGGATAATTTATAGTAAGGGCTTGCGCCTATAAGAAACTATAACTCAGACCACAAAGTCCTCACAAAAAAGAGGGTGAAATCCCTAGGTAATGTCTTATCTACAAAACCAATCTGCCTTCCCAAAACTTTCCCTAGAACTTAATCCAATAAAACTCCCCTAAAAAGCAACAGGGAGGTCGGGGCCAAATTGTTTGAGCCCACAGATTTATAGCGACTCTGCTAGGGTTTGGTTTCTCTTTCCATCTTTTGCTAGTCATCTCTGCGCAGCAGCAGCTAATCAATTCAGACTCAAAATTACAAATTCCTCATAATGATCATTTAATGAAGTAAAATTTTAAATGTTCTAAAAATAATAGTCTAACAAATTCATTGAGAAAATGTATTTAGCATGATTTTGGATTTATTTTAATTATCTATTTTTATTTTTTATTCTGTGTAAGTCTTTGCATATTGAAAGTGTGGGGTGATGTACCAGATGTTGATTACTATCCCTTACCTTTTAATTGTGCAAATGGAACTATAGAATGCTGCTTTTATCGTCTAATTGGGATGTAGCACTAGTATCCAACTAGAAAATACTGTCATTAACACTGGAAGTTCTAGAGCCACCATCCAGTTCGATGAGCTCAAATTTCCAACAGCTACTATAATGGCTATCGCTGTCCGTGTATATAGCATGGATTCTGAAGGGCCCCCTAGGATCCCCCGCTCTATCAAAATTATTATACATCGCATGCATCTGCCAATGTCTTGAGTTACTGCTCCTACTACTGCTAAGAATCCTCGTAGGAGGATTTCTATATTTGAATGGCTATCACAACTAGAAGCTCTAACCACCAAAAGGATTCTAACTGATGGAAAGATCTCTGTGGTACCTACTAGGGCCATTACTCTTCGAACCGGGTTACTTGCACCCAAGAAGAATGATGCTGAAGCCTCCTTATCTGGAGGAAGGCTTACATGGAGGCAGAGAAGGAAGAAAAATGTTAAGCTCCAAGCTCAACAATAACAACTTCTGGCCTATCCCTCAAACTTGACGGCCTAAGAGCCAGAGGTAACTATTCCCACCTGAAATTAGTTTGCAGGCCTAAAATGGATAAAGAGAAATAGCTCCACTGGTGAGCTAGAAATAATTCTGGGAGAAGCACTGCGAAGTCTCGGTCCCCCCTAAGAAGAAAGAGCTTGAATCTCTATCCGCTTGAGCCTGCCAAGTTTTGAAGATGGTCAAGGAGAAGGGACTAAAGAAGAGGAGATACCAGTGGCCCTTGATGGTAGAGGCCAGGAGGTATCCACCGAGGGAAAGGTTATCACCTGCCAAGGTGGAGAGGGGAGAAAGAAGGATGACCCCGCCTGATGAGCTTCTGATTGTGATACCTAAGCCACATATTCAGGGATCCACCATCAAAGGTCCCTACAAAAAGGAAAGGAAGTTTGGAGGCCAAAGCCTCATAGAGAAGGAAAAGAAGAAAAAGAGAGAAAAAGTAATAAACCTGGGCGTGACATCCAGTGTAGCTTTTTGGAGATCTGCCCCCACTAACAGGCCACATTAGAAATGGGTCAAAAGAAGACCCATAACGACAATTACCATGATGGTCGACACCCCAGAGAATCCTCCGGGGGATCTCGTCACTCATCGAACCAATTGAAGAAAGAAACCAACTTCGATCGTAGCTTGTGGGTCAAAGAAATATTCTTGTTGAATCAAGAACCAGAGATCCAGTGGCGCTGCCGCTCGGAGATCTGAGTATTAGAAGAGGAAGAGGAAGAAGATATGGAAGAGGAAGAGGAAGAAATAAATAATACCATGAATATAAAATTCATCTCTATTGTGAGGCACACCAATGCCAATGAGGAGGCCTACTATGATAAAGGTGAAGATGGTGATAACTAGTAGTGGCAACCAACTAGACTGGTACACCGATGTCTTGGCGAAGCTGGGTCAACCGCTGGTAGAGGTGGCCACTCCTAAGGAGAAGATGAAGTAGACCACGTTGAGGAGAATCCTCTCGATACTGAAGATGTTGTTGACCCCATTTTTGTATGAGGTCACTAGGACCAATCCAGATCCAAGATCTACTCAGACCCTAGGATCAATCTAGTTTATGCCTAAAATTCAAACTATAATCCAAGGTTAAAAGGCCCTATCCTGAAAGCCTTTTTCAGTGGTTTTTCAAACACTTTAAACCCCAACCAAATGACATATGATTCAGAGTCTATTAGTTGCATATTGATAGGATATGTGACTAGAGGTAACCCACCAAATTTGAGCTCATTTTGAGACTTCTAACCTAAGAAATTGAATTGAAACCCAAAGGCTATAAAACCTTCAAATATTTATGGTCTATGCCACTGGACCTTCTACCCAGTGAATTTTGACCTTGAAGCCTTATCCAAACCCTTTGATCACATTCAGACCATTGATTATGACTTATTAAATAATAAACTATATTTTGGTTGATTCATTTTGACCCCTAGTTGACTAGGGGTCAAAATGACAAATATACCCTTTAGGGGCATAAATAACTATTTCAAACCAAATGACCCTATCTTTGAATGGAACCACTTCCATTCAACTCCAAATATTGAAACAAACCTGTTGGACCCAATCCTTGCCCTTGGGTCAACCTGGTTTACTTACGGTGACCAAAATGCCCTTTAAGGGTCCAAATAGTTGTTTTGACTAAATTGAATTCTCCAAACCCTGGGACAACCTCCAATAGACTAAGAATATCATTTCAAACTGATTGAACCCAAATTTAGACCTTGGATCAACCTGCTTGACCAAAAAGTACATTAAGGATTCAAATGGGTCATTTTATCCCATTCAACCCATCCAACCCATTTAAATAAAATCAATATCTTCAACCCATCAAATCTATTTCATTTAATTCCTAAAATATTTCTAAACCCACCATGAGTCATATCACCATGTGTTGATCAAGTCAAACTTGCCAAAATTTAGTCAAACATCTTTCCATACACACACACATGCATTCAAATTTTGAGTCCTTAATCTCAAGCCATATTTAAATTAATCAAACTAGCTCATAAAATCTTTCCCCATGCCACATAAGCATATTGACTAGTTTGACTAATCAAAATATTCAAAAATGGTCAAAGGGAATGCTTAGGTGGCTTTGCCACCTTGGCAAAGTTAGCCTCCCTAATAATCCATTTTTACATGCATTTAGGTGGCTGGAGGGACTACTTGGCATCATCCTATAGCTCATCTAATGCACTAATCAAAGCTAGCAATCATAGGATAGGCTAGCCAAAGCTTTACTTAACACAAGTCCTTGGAATCTTCTCCAACCATCCAAAATGATTAATTCCAGCAACATCTATCCTCGCCCAGCCATCCCTCAGCTCCTCCATCTATAAATAAGGTACCTCCAGCCATTGGAATGGTTTTTGCGAAGCTTGAGAGTCTAATTTAAGAAGAGAGAGAGAGAGAAAAAGAGAGAGAAAGGATAATTGTTATAGCAGATCCTATGCAAGCCACCAACAGCTCTTGGACCCTTGAAGGAGGTTGTAGAGGATTCAAATACCTTTCCAACAAGCCTAAGAACACCAAAATTCATCTACAAGATTATAATATCTCAACTTTTCTCTAAAACTTCAACTTAAAACTGCAGAAAATCTACAACACTTGAAGCCTCCAAACTTCAGGTGTTGGAAGATTAGGTTGCCATAAACCTGTGTTTCAAATTTCATTGAATTTGGATAAGTATTTTGAAAGTTATGGGTGTTTGAATTTTCTAGTTCAATTTGAACTAGTTTTCTCTGAATAAACCAAGGCCGTCCGATCATTTCTTCAAGGAGATCGGATAGCTCAGAAGCTGCCACATCATCCCTGATATATCACACGACTTTAGTAGGATTCGAATGCATGTCAGCTAGGTTATTACGCACTGCACGGCGTAATCGGAACCCTCCACATGTCGCATCTCAAATCAGACGACAGCGGAGTGGCACTGACATGAATTAGTCAAAATTGCATCCACGATTTTGATTAGCTGCATCTAAGGACACATGTTAGCTCCTTATGTGGCGGTGCCACCATTTCGGCCTAAATTGAATTAAAAAATCCAATTAAATACCAAAAAACTTCAAAAATTCATAGAAAATCTATTTTTCACTAAATTTGATGTTCTTGGGCTCATTGGAAAGGGCTTTAGCCCCACTATTTATTAAAATTAAGAGCAAGGTGTTTTGATGACTAGATTGTGAGTTATTTGAGATTGTTCAAAATTTATTTTTAGCAATTTTCTCATAATCTTGTAATCATATTGGACCAAAATTTTGGTAAAATGTTTTTAAGTATCTTAGGCATTCTCTGTATTTTTCTTAGGTCCAAATGCCCAAAGGATTGCTGTGATGTAAATTCTCAAAGTATTGGCTCCATTTTGGAATCAAAACATTGAAAATTTATAACTCTTCAAATTGATAGAATTAGGCTATCTGATTGATGTGATATACTTGTATATGTCCCAGGATTAGGTGACTAAAATTTCAAATCTATTTGAACACTAGAGACGCCTAGGAAAAATAATTAAAGAAAAGGGCTAGTTAACTTAGAAAAATTATAACAAATTATAAAAAAAAATCTAATAGGGATGAAAGTTTGGAACATTGAACTTAGTAACATTTTATAGCTTAAGTCCAAATTTCATTGGATTTGGAGGTCATTAGGTTAGAAAATTAACTAAGTCAAAATTTAGCCTTTTTAGGACCTAAAAAATTCAAAAAAATGTAATAAATCAAAATTAAATCTAAAAATTATAAATAATAAAATCAAACTAATCAAAAATTTGATCCTCTATTAAGGAAAAATAAAAGCCCAATTGCTGGAGTTGTAATTTAACTTTAATTTAGTTTTAGTGAAAATTAACAATTAATTATATAAAATAATTAAAAAATATTAAAAATGCCAAATAAATTCTAAACACCTGAAAATACTCCCATGGGTCATTCCTGAACTTTGTAAGTGATTTCATATAGTTTAGGATGAGTTTGGATCAAAACAATCAAAATCTTCTTAATTAAATAATTTAAAAAATCCATTAATTAGCTAAACTTTAAAAAGCCATAATTAATTCAAATTAAATCCAAAATTTTCAAATAATATATTAAATTAACCAGAATTCAATCCTTAACCAATGAAAATTAAAATCACTTTAATTTGACTTCCATTTTAAGAATAATTTAATTTTAAGTAAAAAATCAATATTTTTTAAATTAAATTAATTTAAGAAAATTAAAAGTTCCATAAAATTCCGAGACACTTGAGAATTTCTCCTTAGATCATTCCTGACCTTCGGAGTTGATTTCAAGGAGTAGGGAGTTCATTTAGAGCAAAATCATTAAAAGGCTCTTAATTAAATTAATTAAATAATTCAAATAAATACACAAATTTTAAAAAATCATAACTAATTATAAAAAACTCTAAATTGAGCAAACTCAATGGCATTATACTCCATGTAATGTCTAATATTTATTAAAAATATAAAATTAACAAAAATCACTTAAAATAAAAAAGTTAACTTTTTGGTCAACTTTAGTTCAAATTTCAACTGAAATTTCAAAAATTCATAACTAATTGTAGAAAAATCTAATTTTAACAAACTTAAAGTCTAATTACTCATGTTTAGGTATAGTATTGGAGAAAAATATTAAAACTCTAGAAATCAACTTCAATCAAAAAGTCACTTTTTGACCCCTTTAATTAATATATTTAAATAATTCAAATAATTCCAAAAAATTCAATAATCAATCAAAATTCCAAAAATTATAAATTTTATTAATTAATTAGTCATCCAACCCTTTAATACACAACAACCACTCTAAAGACGGAGTTTTTAGGATGGACTACTCTGTACTACTACGAGGCTAAGTGTCCTAAGGAGGCTTGGTTTCTCGAGCCTGGTGGCACAATGCCACAAAAAGATTCAATGGAGTATAAAATCTATAAAATTAATTAATTATTAATAATTTAGGGTTTAGGGTTCTTAATTCAACTACATCAATCAGATTTTTAGGATGGACTAGGCCAGGTTGCGGGGCTAAGTGTCCTAAGGAGGCTTAGTTCCTCGAGCTTGGGGGCACAACGCCATGAACTAGTTCATAGAAAATATAAATTAATTTAACATTTAAAATTAGCAACTAATTCAATTAATTAAAATT
Organism: Dendrobium chrysotoxum; assembly: GCA_019925795.1. Lineage (NCBI taxonomy): Eukaryota > Viridiplantae > Streptophyta > Magnoliopsida > Asparagales > Orchidaceae > Dendrobium > Dendrobium chrysotoxum. Next base: position 67,077 of record JAGFBR010000803.1, read on the forward strand.
ACATTAGTTTCTTTAGCTTCTAATTAATTAAACTCATTTAATTAATCAACCTTAAAAATCTAATTATAAAATAAACCTTAACATATTAAAATTTAAATTTTAATCAAATTTACCCTTTTATCTTTAACAAATCTAAACATTAGATAACTTTAACTAATTAACTAATATAAGATATATCCAAACCACATAGCCTACTACACACACTTAAATGGTTAGCTAGGGCACCACTTCTAGATTTAGGCTAGGCCGGTGTTTACTTTCCTGCTGTGTGCCTTCATTTTTTAGCTTTCACTGCATGATGGTTGTTAATATTGATATGATTCTTTATTTAATTTCTATACTTTATGATGTGATTTGATTTTTTATTTAATTTCATTATATTAACTACTTGGGATGATTTAAATATAATTGCTTAGGATAGCCCTACAGGTTGTTCGAGTCTAGATTTTTAACTTTCATTTAATGTAATTTAAATTTATTGAATTATAAATGAAAGTGACATTTGAGAGGGGATATATAAGTATCCAACTTAGATTTCAAAGAGAAGAGAACATCCCTTAAGAGAGAGTTCTCCTCTATTTCGAATACTAAGTTAGGATAGTTTTAAAATCCAAAGGGAAAAGAAAATAACCCTTTTGAGGGAGACTTTATTTTCATTTAGATATCTGGACCTGATGGATCCAAGAAGTTCACAAAAAGATGAAGAAGTGGATATCAAGAAGAATCCCATTCTCAAATTCACTTGAGTCTTAGAGTAGAATCTAGGCTGTTGTTAATGGTACCCGGCCACTTTACTTTCTGCAGACCCTGTATTGTAATATTAAATGTCACTTGTCGCATGGACTTTTAATTTAAATATTAATTTATCTGGTAAATAATTTATATGTTGATTTGTGATATAGGATTGCATATTTTTAGTAGTTTTTTTATCGATCTTCAATGTCAATTTTGTTTTAATCTTGAACTTGATCGGAGGCTCGTGAGGGAACATTAAAATTCTTCTACTTAAACAAAACTAAAATTTTTAGCCAATATAGCAACTTTAACGCTCTTAAGAAGTAAGCCCGGGACTGCCGGGAGTTCTCATAGAATGTTGTTGCATTTTCTTTCCATTGTTAGGCACCTCCCCGCCTGTGGGTTTTAGCAGACCACCTAACTTATGAGGGTGCAGATCTGTCAAGGGGAATTAGTGTAATCTAAGATAAAATCTACTTTAAAGCCTTTTTAAAATTGCTTCATATTTGATTTAATTATTCATTGAGTTGACTAGCATGCATTGCATTAAAAATAAATTAAAATGAGTCAAAGATTTAATTACATTTACTTTTAGTTTCATATTATCCAACATAAGTGAGGGGCCATATTAGGATATGCTCTAGATATCGGCCCTAACTCCTTAAACTTAACTAAGCAATGTCCCTACCACTCTCACATAAAAGATTGGACTCATGGTTTTGAAGCATTTAGGTGGTTAGCTGGCTCCCCAATCTAGGCCGGGGTAAGTCCATATCTTGCATTGTGTTAGCTAGGTTCGGGTTATTGGTTTTCAAAATCCAATTTAGACTTAGGTTTTTGAGGCAGGCTCAGGCTATAAGACCTTAACCTTTAGGAATTAAATCTCAATTTTCTAATAAAATTGACAACTCAAACTTAAATCTCTTTTAATCCCTATTCAAACCCAATACTTAAGATAGGCTGAGGTATTTCTGAAGTGATTCAGAATCCTAATGCTCCTCCAACCTCTCTTCTTTTTGACCTCCAGAATGAAGTACTCACTTTAATCCAATCCCAATTGAATTTCTAATCCTCACCTCCCTTGATATCAAAATTTGAAATTTCAAAATAAAATTTCTACCGCTATTTTAATCGAGAGTATTCTTAGGAAATTCCAGTTTCCTATGATGTAACTAACTATGAGGGCTTGCGCTTCTAGGAGATTTAATAACCAAGATAAATTTCTAAAATCAATTTTTTAAAATCTTAATTAATTATTTTTGGAAAAATTTAAATCAAAATCAATGATCATTATCATCATTTTCAAATGATCAATAATTGATATCTTCTTTCCTTAAAAAGATATATCAATTATTTTCGTAACTGTGATTATGAAGTTAATGATACATCATCCAAATTATCATAATTAAATACCTAATTGAATGATCATTTTGACCCTTTAGGGTTATATTTAGTTCTTTCCTAAATTTGACTATAATAATGAGGAGGAACTTTCAATCATGTAAATAGAACCCATTAGGGAACAATATCTTTGCCTCTTGGGGTAATATATTGTTTATAATGACGTGTTCAATTTCAAGATTAAAATTTAAAAAATTAAATCACTCAAAAATAATTAATCTTTTCAAAAATAATAACTTTTTAACCAAACAAAAAAATGGGGACTCTGCTGGGGATAAATCTCTCTCTCTATCTTTAATAGTGGTACAAATTTTTTTATATTGATAGTTTTGACTACCCTTCCTTCTGTTGGTCCTTCTACCCATTTCTTTCTTGGCTAAGCATGGCCAACATTAATTAAGACATATCAAAAAGAGAGGTGAGCGAAGAAGTCTCCTGTCAAAAGTCAGGCTTTGACATTTTGCCTCTATGTTTACTAGTAGAGCAAAAGAGTTAAGCCAACCTTTTTAAAGCCTTCTTGTAGCATCGTAAACTTGTGTGCTAAAGAAAATCTCAAGCATGCTAAGTTTCACAATTTACAAAAGATCCTTCAATACCAAAATCAAAGTTTTAATTCTCTAAGCATAATTCGATCTCTCTTAAATCTTAATCAATCTCTATATTCTATTAGCACATATGAAATTATGGATCTTATAATTCAATATGTCTGATATAATATAAACATCTTTGCCAAATTCAATGTAAAATCTTCCCTAAAATTTGTAAACCTTTATGTTGAATACAAATTCAACATGTCGAGTATCAAAATTAAGGGGTGATGCTGCCGAATTTTCAAATTTTTAAATCTCCTCCCAAAATTATTCAATATCAATCGTCATTATCTTATGTTTTCGTACAACACTTTCTTGTAGTTTAACATAGACAATGCAAACTCAATCCTTTCCAAAATCAGCTTCAAATTTCAATTTTTTCAAATAAAGACTCTGACATTTTTACCCCTAAGTCAATTTACAAGGTAAAAGAGTCGAGCTGAAACCCCTTGATTTCCCCTAAATTTGTAAACCTTCATGTTGAGTCCACATTCAACATGTTGAGTTTTGAAATTTAGGGGATATCCAATTCTAAATCTTCAAAGTAAAATTTTTCAACTTTCAAAATTCAAACTTCTTTTCAAAAATATTCAAATCAAGTCCAAATTGTTGTTGCTATATATTTTCTACAACATACTCTTGTAGTAAAACATATACAACAAAAATTCAAATTTCCTTCAAATTAAAGTTAACTTCTATATTTTATCATTGCATATCGGATTATAATTCCTATAATGTGATATACATAATAAAATATAAACTTCTTTACAAATTTTAAAACCAAGATTCTAATTCAAATCTTCTTTTTATAAATCTCAGATAAATTAACCCTCTGAAATGGCAGGAAAGTTGGTCTTCTCTATTGTCCGAACTCTCTATATTGAAGAACTGATTCACACAAGTTTAATGCAGTTTAGAATGGGAATCAACTCCCTGAAGTTGTTTGTCAATGGAAACATAATTGTTGACCTTGCTGCTGAAAGCGATAAGGATGCTCCTGTGGTCGAGCTAGCAGTAGGGGCGGGGACTGATGTTCCCCCCATTCTTGAAATGGAGGTAGTTGTCACCCCTATACCTACTATACCCTCTACTCAGGATGACAAGGAATAAAAACTCATTGCTGATACTGAAGTCAGTTCTGTGTTTGAAAAGGGATCTTCAAGTACTGGAGCAATCTTTTGTAGTAAGAATGCTAGAAAGAATTATTTGAGAAGGGTGAGGAAGAAGCTCACAAAATCAAGGAAGATGGCCGAGCAAAAGGCCTTAACTAAAGTTGAACCTGAGGCTATCGAGGAGCTGCCTATCCCTGCCTCTTCTCCACTCCTGAAAGGAAGTCGTTTCTACCCCCTTACAACTGCTACAGGGGAGGAGAGAGCCACTAAGATAGCAAGAACTCCGCCATGCTCAGTATATTATAGTGTCAAGAGGACTCTTAAGGAGAAGCACATTCTAAAAGCTAGGATGTTGAGAAACACCATCTATACTTGTACCGCCCAAGTTGGAGAAACTAAAGAATAATACATGAGACACCTAAAAGGGGTGATCTCGCATAAACTTGAGAAGGAAGTTTTAAAGGAAGAGAAGTCTAAAGCAAGGAACTTAACTCCTCAGCCAATGTGGAGGAACAAAAAATTTGTTAAGGCGTCACCCTCATAGCGGTAAATCGTCAATCCCTTCTTCATGATTTTCCAAGTTGGCCCATATGTTAACCAAATCTAAAGAGATTATTAAAAATTTTAAATTAGTAAATGTGAAGGGCAAGAGGACCATGTCACCTAAAAAGCACTATGTACCAAAAATGTTGAGTAAATATATAGGGATACAAATTCAAGATAGTTTTGATCTACCACCATTTAATGTCCCCCGGCTCCCTGTTCAGGGAGGCGAGGACTCTACCCTTATTTATATTGTATCTTTAACTCTCTAAACTCCTTTATCACCAATTGTGGTGGATGTCCCTCTACCTATTAAGGATGCCACCCTCACGACTACTGACCTCAGGACAGTTGGAGGGGAGGGGATAGTTTCATATATTGATGAAGAGATGCTAGACCAGCTAGTACCAGAAATAGTCATAGAGGAGGATTAAAGTTTAACATATCCTTTCTAAGTTGGAAGGAGAGGAACTTAACCAAGTACTCAAATTCAAAGAATTTTACCAATTGACTCAGAAGCAATTGACGGCAGATCAGTAGATGAGGTAGCCTAGGATATTCGTGAAATCCTCAAGAAGAAGGCGATCGAAACCTTCGATCCAAAAATAAATGATTTATTCCTAAAAGAAGAGTTAGTAGAAAATATTTGAATGGTTGAGACTCGAGCGTCATCCAAGGATGCTGAGCCTTCAAAACCCTATCCTAGTAAAGAAGAGAGTTCAACAGCTCTCTGGTTAGATGAATCTTTAAAGGTTAGAGATGATGGCCAACATATCAAAAATCTAGAAACACAAATTATAGAGATGTCCCTATAGCTTAAGGAGATATAGGATCAGCTAATTAAAACTCAATAATCCCAGCCTGACCTGCCATAACTTATAGTTTAATCAGTGACTGATTTGAGTAGACAACTAGAATTCAGTCTACAAGTTCCTGAGCTAGTACCAATTCCTCCTATTCAACCAGTAATCTAGCATGTTCAACCTACAATTCTCCCAGTTCCACAGCTCAACCTCAGATACATATGAAATAGATGGTTGAGATGTAGGTAAGGGAGGCCTTAGCTCATTCTCAAGGAACTGTGTTTATTCCAAAGGGTAGGCCTTATCCTAAAGAATATGACCTAGTTCCTAATCCAAAGGGCTTTGTGCCACCTTCTTTTAAGCTTTTTAGTGGCTTAAAAAATCTGAGACAGTATTTGGCCCACTTTTATACAAGTTATTGTAATGCAGGCGGGTCAGATGCTTTACTATTTTGCCAATTGGTCAGTAATCTTTCTAGTATTGCTTTCGAGTAGTATATAGATTTACCAAATAGTTCAGTAAAATATTCTCAGAGCTTGAGGGTCTATTCTTAAAGAGATTCTTGGGAGCTTAGTAGAGAGTAACTATTGGTGATCTCATAGTTGAGAAATAAAAACTAGGAGAGTCTTTGGTTGACTATATCTTGAGATAGCGAAATTTCTCGATGAAATGTGAACCTTAATTATAAGAGCAACATGTAGTAAAAATTCTTATAAAGAATATCCATGGGCCTATTACTTTTTTATTGAATGGATTCACTATTAAAACTTTTGAAAACTTCTCAATAAATCTAATAATCTATTGAAAGAGGCTTCTAAAATGCTATTCCTAAAAGAGGCTTCAGAGGAAATGAAGACCAATAAGCCAGTGCAATCTTTTGAAAAGAGAGCTGCTATGGTGCCCGTAGTTGACAAAGGGAAGAAACCTGCTATTCCTCAGTCTAGTGGTCCTCCACCCCAACAAATCCAAAAACCTTAACCAGTTCAGGTAACCCCTCAGTCTACTAGGGAGCTTTATCCAATTTTTTTGAAAGAGAGATTGGCTCGTCCTTATCCATTTCAAAAGGAATCGGTAAGAAAAATTTTTAAGAGACTTTTGAAGAAACCAGATTTTTGATTGCCAGAGGTAAAGAAGCTAAAAGAGGCAAATAAAAAAGATGATCCTAATTTTTGCCCTATCTGGGCCATGCAATCGAAGACTGCTTTATCTTTAAAGACTGGCTTGAAAAGAATTTTCCTCAAGGTAATATCATAATTATGAAGGAGTACCTGATCGATCCAGATCAGGGATCTGTCAAGTCTATCTCAGGTAAAAACTAAAAGTTCGATAGGGATGTTAAGCCCTGATGAACTAGTCCCAAGGCTAACCAAGAGGGGGGGTGAATTGGTTATTTAAAAATTTGATAGAAATAATAAAAATCTTTTCTACGATATGCAGCAAAAATAAGTAACACAATCAAACGAAAAGATTAAACACAATTTCACCCAAGCAGTTAATCATAGAAAAATAAAAGTGCAGAAAGTAATTAGAATGAACACACCAGATTTTATAGTGGTTCGGTCAACTTGACCTACGTCCACTCCCCGGAGCCTCCCCTCCGGGTATTGCACTAAACCAAAGTGTCTATCCTTTTGCTCCCACAGCAAGGCAGAGAAGCCTGTACAAAAACCTCCTTTCCACCGACACGGTGAGGCAGAGAACCTAACCTCCTTTTGCTTCCTCCTGAAGCAGTCAGAGAACCTCAGATCTTCTTGCTGACGATCCTCTCCCAAAGAACACCAACACGATGAAAGAAGACGAGCGGAGAAGACGACTCTGATCCTTGCTTGGAGCAACCTTCATGAACCCTCACGAACTCCCCCTCACAAGATCCTCTCTTTCTCACCTAAACTCTCTCTCTAGGGTTTCTCTAGAAAGGAAAGTGGCAAAAGATTTTTCTTGTTTGAAGAAAAATATCTTTTATAGGAGGGCTCAAAATTTGCCCTAAATCTCAACTGATTGGCCAAGATCATCCAGGACGATTGCTAGATCGTCTTGTACGATCAGTTCAAAATCAGCTGTTTCAGCTTGGACGATCTGGCTCTTCTGGACGATCAGTAAAAAAAATTGTTCATATCATCCCGTACGATCCTGCGATCATCCGGGACGATTAGTGTAAATTGAGGAATATCGTGTAGAAGACAGCTCGGGTCGTCCAGAGAAAGTTGTGTTGGACGACCAAAAAATGACTTGATCGTCCAGGACGATAGGTAGATCGTCCAGGATGATAGGTAGATCATCCTGTACGATTAGTTCAAAAAGTGCCCAAATCATCCTGTATATAATTCAGGTCGTACAGCTGAAATGCACTAGATGATCATGATCGTCCAGGATGATATGATCGTATCAATCAAATATAAATTGCTTTCCTTAATTACCAGATTAATTTTGGCATGATTGTACTGAATCGTCCAGGACGATACACGTATCGTTCGGGACGATCAGACCCAATATCTTAAAATAAAAACTTGCCTAACTTGATCTGGCGGTTGAGAATTTCTGATTTGACCATATCATCCCGTATGATCCAAAGATCGTCCAGGATGATCTGCTTAATCAGACCCTCTTAACTTGGTCGCCCTAATTAGGGTTTCTGTTTTTACTTAATCATCCAGGATGATATGACTATCGTCCAGAACGATCTGAACAAAAATTTGAACAGAAACTTTAATTCACTCAAGCTCTCCCCCTGAGTGTGTGTGTGCAAGGTTACTTAGCTAGGGGATCAGTTACATTACAATTGACTCAAGAAAAAGAAAAATAGTACACTTAGACACACTTGGACCCAATCTTGAGTTGGCTTGAGTTGCTCGTGATCTTTTGTGCCTGAAATGGGTTAGCCAAGCAAAACACAATAGAGACATGTTTGTCATCATCAAAACAGATTTGTAACAATCTCCCCCTTTTTGATGATGGCAAACATTTGTATAGTAGTTTGAAAAATAACTAGAAGATTGAAAAACAATTTTTTTTTAATTTTCATTTAACAACCAAACTAATACAGGAAACTTAACACATAACAAAAATAGAAATGACTACAACTGACTCCCCCTTTTGACATCACAAAAAGGAGGAGGGTAAACAGAAACACTGAAACATCAGTACAAAACAGAAAAGAAAACAACTACAAAATAGAAATCTAGAACAGAGGCAGATCCTGATCGGAAGGAGGAGGTGGCGGTGGTGGGTTAAAGTAACCGTGAATGGCTTGAAAGTGGGCTCCAATCCATGCAATGTCCTGGTCATGCTGCTGTTACTGCTACGCAGTATAGTCAGTGAAGCGCTGGAGGTCCTCAGCATGCTGCTGCTCCTGGGCAGCCATATAGGAGTCGAATCTGGCCTCCCACTAATCGAAGCGCTGCACCAGGTGGTCAAAAGGAGAGGCAATGTGAAGGGGAGCAGGTGCATCGGGTGCAGCAGGAACTGGAATAGCCTCTCCCTCTTCCTCCTGAACATCCGGGGCGGGCTCCGGATGTAGTCAGGTGCTGTGTAGGACGTGGAATGAATTGTTTGTGAAGAAGGAAGGAGGGACATCAGGAGGGATAGGATATTGAAGGTCATATTTAGTTTCTAAGGTATAATAAATGAGATGACCTAAAGCTAGATTTGGGCGACGCCTATGACCCGGATCCCAAATAGTGGTGAGGTGCTCTTTGTATCGGATAATAAGGTTAGAGGCATTAAACTCTCTGTGGGCCAAGATGTAGTATGTGGTCAAGGACAGTAACGGGGTGATGTGAATTCGATCCCTCGCCTTTGGAATGACGGAGGAATGAAGGATGTGCTGAATGGTCCGTGCGTCCTTAAGAAGTGAAGTGCAAGCATTATCATGATAGAGGGCATTCGTATTGCGAAGGAAGTGATTGGCGACACTCCAATCATAGTCAGGGTTAGTGATAAGAGTATGGAGTTTATCGCAAGTGATAGAAAGTTGAAGAATGTTGTGAAAGTCTTGGGTAGTGAGTTCCACGGGATGTTGTTTGACATACGAGCGAAGAGTGGAATAGTCCGCAGAAATGCACAAATTGGCAAAGAAAATTTGAAGGAGTTCAAGATTAAACAGAAAGGCTAGTGTAAGGATGAAGGTAAGGGAGGTGTGTGCAAACAGATCAAGAATAAGATAGGTGAGGGTGCGGGGATTTACTATTTTAGAATGTGTTATCCCCACGTCACCATAGCACTCGAAAGTAGCCTGATCGGCTGCATTTGGGAAGCGAGGATCAACATGCCCACGGGAGGAACTTGCACCTTTTTGCCGCGAACGTTTGCCACCAGCCATTAGAAAGCAATAGTGAAAGAAGGTAGAGGGAGATGTGTGAAAGAAAGGAAGAAAAAATGGTTGTTTAAATAGAACTTGGACTGATCGTCCCGTAAAATCATGACATCATCCAATACTATAAGTGTAATTATTACGGCCTGGACGATTGGTCAAAAAGGCGGTTCGATCGTCCGGGACGATCAGAGATCGTCCAGGATGATTAGACACAGACGATTATCCCGAGGAGTCAGGCTGGATGACCATTGACGAAAAGTATTATCCAGGATGATTAGGTGGATCATCCCGGACGATTTGCAATAAGTGTGACGGGCCGAATTCCAATCGTCCAGCAGCTGACTCGTGTATCGTCTAGGACGATGAGGTAGATCGTCCAGGATGATGGACAATAATTGATGCAATTTCAGCCGTTTGATCAGATCAGGAAGATATGGATCATATCATCCAGGATGATGTAAGTTTCATCCAGGACGATCACCAATAATTGGTGTTTTTCAACAGCAGGAGCAGAGTGGAGACGGTTTTGAATGGATCGTCCAGGACGAAGAAGATCGTCCAGGATGATCGGTGAATTGTCGAGGACGATATGAAGAAAACAGAAAAAAGATGGAGGATGGAAATGAACGATCAGGATCCCAAAAACACAACCATGAAAAAGAAAAGATAAAATCAAGGAAATAAAACGTGAAATAAGAACACAAAAGCAACGATTTTTTTTTTGATCAAGCTGCTCTAGTAAATCAGAATTTTTCCTTAATTTTAGATCCAAAAAATAAATAAGAAGACGATTGACAGCGCTGAAATCTAGAAAAAGTTGGAAAAATTGACTTTAGTAACTCCCACCTCGGGCACCTTATCGATGCAAATCTCTTTCAAAACAAAAATCCAATTCAGAAGAAAAGAAATTAGATTCGAAAAGAGATCCTTTCAAGCCTCGTTCCAGAAAAATATCTGATATAATAGTGTTACAAAGTAATAATTTAGAAATCAGGATTTTCAAACATAAGTTTTTGAAAGTATTAAGTGGCGCACGGATTTTTTTAAGACCTTTAACGATCTAAAAGGAAAGAAAGCTTGGTTGGGCTCATTTTGTGCCTCTTTTTCAATTTATTTGGCTCTTTGCGCATCTTTTCATTTTTGATACACTTTGTGTATATTTTAGTTGGCGACATTTCGCATCTTTTCAGCTTTGGGCTCATTTTGTGCCTCTTTCTCAATTCATTTGGCGCACTGCGCATCTTTTGTAAGCTTTCTTCTTTTCATAATCGTTAAAGAGTCTCAGCTATGAAATTATCTTCCAGACATAGGAGACTCTCTCCATAATAAGGAAGAGTAATTCACAAAACAAAAACTATACGTCCTATGATAAGTGCAATCACTGGGTTTAGAAAATCAAAATAATGACTCAAGACTTTGAAAATACTATTGATATGAGGTAGATTACTGTAGGAAGATAAAATAAATCTCTATTTCAAAAACTAAAATTTTAATTTTGAAGAGGATAGTTATCCAAAAGAAACAATACACCAGCAAAGGAGTTAGAGGAAGAGAAACAATCAACAATGTTTCTTCCCTTTAACAGATCCAGTGGAATCAATCACTGCTTACCAGCTTCCAAATAAAAATAAGGTAAAACTCCCAGTCAGAAATTCAGATTATCAGAAGTAGTGAGCAGTGATCAGATTTTGAAAAGCATAAAATAGTAAGTGCAAGAGATGAACCAGTGAATAAAAATAGGTAGAAAATCACATCAAAGTAAATACTCAAATCAAACTACGAACAAGGCTAACACAGAAATCAGCAGAAGAAATAAAACCCCTGAAAGCAAATACTCAATTAAACAAAAACTAACTAACAAAAAATAGAATAACAATCAGAACAATCAGAAATCAGCAGTCATCAGAATCAAGCATTTATATCAATCACTACTAATCTGGTTGTCAAAATGCTGAATGAGTCAAAGGCCAGTGGTTTAGTGAATATATCAGCCAGCTGATTTTTAGTTGCTACATGATGTAGCTCAATGTCCCCTTTTGTAACATGGTCCCTAATGAAGTGATGCCTTATGTCAATGTGTTTGGTCCTAGAATGTTGGATTGGATTCTTAGAGATGCAGATGACACTAGTATTATCACACAGAACAGAACTTGTGCCAACAGGTAAACCTAAGTCCAAAACTTGTTACTTTAACCAAAGAACTTGGGCCACACAACTTCCTAAGGTAATATACTCAGCTTCAGCAGTAGAAAGTACAACTGAGTTCTATTTTCTACTGGACTAGGAGACTAACGATTGTCCTATGAATTGACAAGTTCCAGAAGTGCTCTTTCTATCCACCCTACACCCCGCAAAGTCAGAATCAGAATATCCAATTATCTCAAAAGAGGTGTTGTGCCTAGGGTACCAGATTCCTAGGATTGGGGTCCCTAAAAGATATCTAAGAATTCTCTTAATAGTAGTCAGGTGGGACTCTATAGGATTAGCCAGAAACTTAGCACAAAGACAGACACTAAACATGATATCAGGTCGGCTAGCAGTCAGGTAAAGCAGTGATCCTATTATTCCTCTATACTTCTTCTGATCAATAGATTTTCCACTTGAATCCTTATCTAACTGAACAGAGGAGCTCATGGGAGTATTGATTGGCTTGGCTTTGTCCATTTCATATTTCTTCAAAATGTCCTTAGTGTATTTAGATTGATTGAGAAAGGTTCCATCATCCGTTTGCCTTATGCTAAACCCCAAAAAGTAGGATAATTCTCCCATCATACTCATCTCAAACACCTTACTCATTATATTAGAAAACTCATCACATAAATATTTATCAGAAGACCCAAAAATTATATCATCAACATAGATCTGGACAATGAGTAAGTCATCCCCTATTCTCCTCAGAAAAAGGGTGGTGTCTGCGCTCCCCTTAACAAACTCTCTTTCTAACAGGAATGTGCTAAGCCTCTCATACCAAGCTCTGGGTGCATGTTTCAATCCATATAAGGCCTTTTTTAATTTGTAAACATGATTTGGATATTGGGAACTCTCAAAACCTGGGGGTTGTTCTATAAAAATATCCTCTTTTATTACCCCATTTAAAAAGGCACTCTTGACATCCATTTGAAATAGCATAAATCCCTTATAACAGGCAAAGGCTAGTAGCACTCTAATAGCTTCCAATCTAGCTACAGAGGCAAAGGTCTCTTCAAAATCAATCCCTTCAATCTGATTATACCCCTTAGCCACCAATCTCGCCTTATTCCTAACCACCACACCAGAATTATTCATCTTATTCTTAAAGACCCACTTGGTTCCCACAATACTTTGATTTCTAGGTCTTTCTACTAACTCCCAAACATCATTCCTTACAAATTGATTCAATTCTTCCTGCATAGCTAAGATCCAAAACTCATCCGAAAGGGCTTAATTGATATTGGTGGGTTCAGTCATTGAGATAAAGGCAGAGTGGTTTACTTCCTTCCTAAGTCCATGCCTAGTCCTAACACCTTCAGAAGGGTCTCCTAAGATCAGTTCTTTAGGATGACTCGAAGAATATCTCCAATCTCTAGGCAGTGTGGTTTGAGGTTCTACCCTCTCCTCCATATTTGCATTTCCAACCCCTTGGGTAATTTCCTCTACCTCTTCTTCTTCCTCAATTCTATTCACCTTAGGATCAGATTCATCAAACACCACATGAGTTGTCTCTTCCACCACCAAAGTCCTTTTATTGAACACCCTAAAGGATTTCCCCACACTAGAATAGCCTAAGAACACTCCTTCATTAGATTTAGGGTAAAACTTTCCTAAGGGTGATTTCCCGTTGTTCAGAATGAAAACCTTACAGCCAAAGACATGGAGGTGGGACAAGTTTGGTGTTCTACCCTTAATGATCTCATAAGGTGTCTTGTTCAGTTTTGATCTCACATTCACACTATTTAGCACATAATAGGCAGTGTTCACTGCTTCAGCCCAGAAGTATTTTGGAAGTGAATACTCGGCAAGCATGGCTCTAGCGGCTTCCACTAAGGTCCTGTTCTTCCTTTCAGTTACCCCGTTCTGCTGAGGGGTCCTAGGAGCTAAAAAATTATGACTAATCCATTGTTCCTCACAAAAACTTCTAAATTTCACATTCTTAAACTCTCCACCATGATCACTATGAATAGTCATGATCTCACAACCTAACTTCCTCTGAATCCAAGTGGAGAAGGACTTAAACTCATCAAATGACTCAGATTTGTGTGACAGAAATTTAATCTAAGTGAACCTCGAGTAGTCATCTACAATCACAAAACCATAGACTCTCCCCCCTAAGCTGGCAGTGCTAATGGGTCCAAAGAGATCCATGTGAAGGACTTCTAAAGGTCTAGAGGTGCTAATGTCCTTAACAGAGTGAATGGAGGACTGGACTTGCTTCCCTAACTGACAGGCATCACACAGGTTGTCCTTAGTGAACTTAAGCCTGGGCACACCTCTAACTAAGTCCTTTTGGGTGACTCTCCTAAGGGTTTTCATACTGGAATGACACAATCTCCTATGCCACAACCAAGACTCATCAGCAGTAGTTTTTAAGCAAATTGAATTTTTAGCTTTAGTATAACTTATATCCAGCTTGTAGACGTTGTTGATCCTTTGCCCCTGCAAAACAACTTTATCATTTAAGCTTAAAATGCAGCGAGTGGGCAGGAATTTGATGATGTATCCTTTGTCACAAAGTTGACTGATGCTCAGCAAGTTGTGTTTCAGTCCATCTATAAGCAAAATATTATCAATCATAAAATTCTTTGAATCACTAATTATACCTGTGCCTACCACCCTCCTGGTGGTGTTATCTCCAAGTGTAACCTTGCCTCCAGCCCTGGCCTCCAGCGAAATGAATTGATTTGCATCTCCAGTCATGTGTCTAGAACATCTACTGTCCAGGTACCACATGCTCTCACGAGGTCTTATGTGAGAGCCCACCTACAAAATCATCAAACGTCAGTTTTAGGAACCCAAACAGGTTTGGGTTCCTTTTTATAAAAAGAAGAATGCAATACATGCGTGCTGTGCTGTGAAACAGGCAGTTTGGGCCTCCACACCCAATATGTACTACAATGAACAGTGTAGGTGTGGGAAATGTGTCCTAACATGCCACATGAATAACATCTAACACTAGGAAAAGGGTTAACTAATCTACGTGAGTGATAGTGCCTCTTCCTAGGTTTATACAAAATATGCTTTGATGATTTTAAATCTGAATCTACAAAAGGTGGAGGTGCATAAAATTGTGCAAAAGTAGGAGGTGCTTGGTTTTTCTCAAAAGTACTGATTTTCACTTTCAAAAATTCATTCTCTTTAGTTAAACTTACAATTTCAAATTTTAAAGCACCGTTGCTACTTTCTACTTCACATGCCATGGTATCTAATTCTTTAAAAGCTCTCTCCAAATCAACATGAGTGGTTTTCAATGAATCATGCACAGTAACTAAATCAGAATATTTTTTATTCAATTCATCAAACTCATCAAGCAAAGACATGTGATTGCTATCAACAGTGGAATGATCCTTAATCAAAACATCTTGCTCTTTTTGCAAAGTTAAATAATCAAGTTTCAAGTTAACATGGGTTTTCTTAAGCTTCCTATACGATGCATGAATTTTTTCAGATACTTCAAGTAATTGATCGTAAGTAAGCTCACATACCTCTTCCTGGTCCGACTGACCAGGGTGATCATCAGCCATCAGACACAAATTTGTTTCCTCCTCTTCAGCTTCAGTCTCAGAGGAGTCGGATGCAGAGTCTGCCCAGAACGCCTTCTGAATCCGCTTCTTGTCCTTCCTGAATTTGTGTTTCTCCACACCCTTTTCCTTGCTTGGATGAGCTTCAAGTGTAGGACAATCAGCCTTAATGTGTCCAGGCTTCCTGCATTCAAAACAGATAGTATCAGATGAACCCTTAGAATTTTTGTTGGACTTACCCTTGTTCCACTTCTAAAAGTTCTTATGTTTCTTTCTTAGAAAGCTTTTGAATTGCCTTGCGATCAAGGCCATGTCATCGCTATCAGACCTGGAAGAGCAAGAATCACTATCATTGGCCTTCAGTGCCACTATTTTCTCCTTCTTCCTCTCACCTGCATCAAGCTGTCTTTGGTTCACCCCTTGCTCGTAAGCAATGAGTGATCCAAGTAAGCTATCAATAGAGTAAGTATTTAAATCTTTCGATTCAGTGATTGCAGTTATCTTAGCATCATATGAAGAAGGCAAACATCTAAGTATTTTGTCACTCTTTCGTAGTTTGTAAATTCTCTACCTAAGGCATGCAAAGAGGTGACGATTTGAGTGAATCTAGTATACATTTAAGAAATGGTTTCAGTAGGTTTCATGCGAAACAGTTCATAGTCATGCAACAAAATATTTAATCTAGACTGTTTGACTTCAGTTGTACCTTCATACGTGATGCACAATCTATCCCAGATTTCCTTACCAGTTGTACAAGTAGATACACACATATAATCCTTGGATTTTAAAGCACAGAAAAAATAATTTAAATATTTGGCATTTAATTGTGCTAAATCACGATCATCAAAAGTCCAATCAGCAAAGGGCAATTCAGTTTTCACATTGTTAATCAATCTAAAAGGTGGTTCATATCCATCCTTAACTAGCATCCACATGAGATAATCAATTGATTGTAAGAAAGTAGACATGCGAGTTTTCCAAAAATTAAAAGGAATATTATCAAACAATGGCAGTCGTGTTATTGAATAACCTTCAGCAGTATTACGATTTCCAAAGTTAGCCATGGATCAAATTTAAAAGTTTTTAAACGTAAATTTTGAATCCCGCTCTGATACCACTTGAAAGTTCGATAGGGATGTTAAGCCCTGATGAACTAGTCCTGAGGCTAAACAAGAGGGGGGTGAATTGGTTATTTAAAAATTTGACATCAATAATGAAAATCTTTTCTACGATATGCAGCGGAAACAAGTAACACAATCAAACAAAAAGATTAAACACAATTTCACCAAAGCAGTTAATCACAGAAAAATAAAAGTGTAGAAAGTAATTAGAATGAACACACCGGATTTTATAGTGGTTCGGTCAACTTGACCTAAGTCCACTCCCCAGAGCCTCCCCTTCGGGTATTGTACTAAACCAAAGTGTCTCTCCTTTTTCTCCCACAGCAAGGAGGAGAAGCATGTACAAAAACCTCCTTTCCACCGACACGATGAGGCAGAGAACCTAACCTCCTTTTGCTTCCTCCTGAAGCAGGCATAGAACCTCGGATCTTCTTGCCGACGATCCTCTCCCAAAGAACACCAACACGACGAAAGACGACGAGTGGAGAAGACGACTCTGATCCTTGCTTGGAGCAACCTTCCTGAACCCTCACGAACTCCCCCTCATAAGATCCTCTCTCTCTCTCCCAAACTCTCTCTCTAGGGTTTCTCTGGTAAAAGGAATATGGCAAAAGATTTTTCTTGTTCGAAGAAAAATATCTTTTATAGGAGGGCTCAAAATATGCCCTAAATCTCAACTAGTCGGCCAAGGTCGTCCAGGACGATTGCTAGATCATCCTGTACGATCAGTTCAAAATTAGCTGTTTCAGCTTGGATGATCTGGCTCTTCTGGACAATCAGTAGAAAAAATTGTTCATATCGTCCCGTACGATCCTGCGATCGTCCGGGATGATTAGTGTAAATCAAGGAATATCGTCCAGAAGACAGCTCGGGTCGTCCAGAGAAAGTTGTGTTGGACTACCAAAAAATGACTTAATCATCTAGGACGATAGGTAGATCGTCCTGTACGATTAGTTCAAAAAGTGCCCAAATCGTCCTGTACACAGTTTAGGTCGTACAACTGAAATGCACTAGACGATCATGATCGTCCAGGATGATATGATCGTATCAATCAAATATAAATTGCTTTCCTTAATTACCAGATTAATTTAGGCATGATTGTACTGAATCGTCCAGGATGATACACGTATCGTCCGGGACGATCAGACCAAATATCTTAAAATAAAAACTTGCCTAACTTGATCTGGCTGCTGAGAATTTCTGATTTGAGCATATCATCCCGTACGATCCAAAGATCGTCTAGGATGATCTGCTTAATCAGACCCTCTTAACTTGGTCGCCCTAATTAGGGTTTCTATTTTTACTTGATTGTCCAGGATGATGTGACTATCATCCAGGATGATCTGAACAAAAATTTGAACAGAAACTCTAATTCACTCAAGCTCTCTCTCTGAGTGTGTGTGTGCAAGGTTACTTAGCTAGGGGATCAGTTACATTACAATTGACTCAAGAAAAAGAAAAATAGTACACTTAGACACACTTGGACCTGATCTTGAGTTGGCTTGAGTTGCTTGTGATCTTTTGTGCCTGAAATGGGTTAGCCAAGAAAAACACAATAGAGACATGTTTGTCATCATCAAAATAGATTTGCAAAAAAAACTCTAATCTTTCTCTCTTAATTGAAGATGGTTCGGTTATAGCAGTATCTCAGGCATTTAAAAAATTGATTAACAAATCTTTTCACCTTTCTCAACAGTTGCCACCGAGAGCCCGGGTCCGATATGGGAGATTGACCTAGAGGCTTTATAAGAGGACGTTGGGACAGTTTCCACTCCAGTAGTTATAAGAACTATTATAAATAAAAATAAATAACACTTTTGTAGAGAGCAAATTTTGTGATGAGAGATATATACGAATGGCAGATGGTGGCTCAAAACCACTATCCCCTTTGATGTTATCTAACTTTTACTTTACCCTATCAAAGGCAAAGGATCAAAAATCAATAAAAAAGAATGATCCTTCTACGAATGTTTTGAGGATTAATATTGAGAATGTGATTCAAAATAATACTTCTATTGATAACGACCAAAGCTTAGCTGAAATCAACCAAGATATTCAAAAACTCAGTTCCCCATATTTGACTTCTTAAGTGGGAAATAAATCTAAAGTCTTATCAGATAATGATACTCCCAAAATTAACTTTCAAGGGAATCCCATTATGATAGACTTTTTAGATTCGGATTCCCATTTAGAAAATAATAATTAATTGCCTAAGGAGAGCATAGACCCTACTGCACTTTATCCTTCTGAGGACTATCGACCTCATTTTTATATAAGGTCATTAGGACTCAACCCAGACTCCAGGTTAATCCAGGTCCTAGGATCAATCTAGACTCTAGATCAATCCTAACCCTAGATCAGTCTAGCTTCCGAACCAATCCAGACCTCAAAATCTATCCAGACCCTAAGATTCTTCTAGACTCCAGACTCTAACACTTCTAGACTCTAGGATTCTTCTTGATTTCAAACCCTAGGATACTCCTAAACTTCAGGCCCTAGATCAATCTAGACCCTAGGATCTTCCTTGAATCTAGATTAATTTAGACCCTAGGATCTATATAAGACCTTAAGACCCTATCAAACTCCATACCCTAGGATCTATTTAGACCCCTAGGTCTAAACTCTAGAATCAACCCAGACCCTAGGATATACCCTAGATTAATCCAGACCTTTGATCAATTCAAATCTTAAGCCAATCTTGACCTTAATTTAATTCAAACCTCAAATCAACCCAACTCTCAAACCTATCTAGACTCTAAACCTATCTTAATTTCAGCTTTAGTTCAAGCTTGGATCCTACCCTTTGATCTAGCTTGAACCTTATCACATCTCTTATGATCATTCAAATGATCATAAATGATGTGAAGAATTTAACTCTAATCATTCAAACCCAAAGTCTTGTTCAAATACAATAATCCAGACTCAAATCCAAGGATAAAGGACCATGTCCTGAAACCCTTTTCCAGGGATTTTTCAAAAACTACAAACCCCAATAAAATGAGCTCTGATTCAAATTTTATTAATTTCACATTGATGGGACTTATCTCTAGAGATAACCCTCCAAATTTGAGCTCATTCTGAGGTCTCTAACCCTAGAAATTGAATTAGAATCCAAAGGTTTAAAACCTTCAAATATTTACGGCCTATACCACTAGACCTACCACCTAGTGGATTTTGACCTTGGAGCTTTCTCCAAAGCCTCCAATCACTTCCAGACCCTTGATTATGCTATGATGAGTAGTAAACTATATTTTGATGGACTCATTTTGACCCCTAGTTGATTAGGGGTCAAAATGACCAAAATACCCCTTAGGCGTTTAAATGCACATTTAAAACCAAATGACCTCCAAATTGCTTGGGATCATTTCCAACAATTTTCAAATATCAAACTAAACTTGTTGAATCCAAAACTAGGCTTTGGGTCAACCTGGTTGACCAAGTCAACCAAGGTTGACCCAATAACCCATTAAGGGCCTAAAATAAGTGATTTGATTAAATTGACCTTTCTAGACCTTGGGATCACTTCCCACAAACTCAAAACATCAAACCAAATTAGTTGAGCCTATTTCCAGACCCTGGGTCAACCTGGTTAACCAAGTCAACTAGGGTTGACCCAATTGACCCTTTAAGGGCCTAATAGGCCTATTTGACCCCTAAAAACAACTTTACTAGACTCTGAATGTCATTTTAAATTCATTGAACTCAAACTCAGGTCTTAGGTCAACCTAGGTTGACCTAATAACCCCTTAAGGGTCTAATGGGTTATCTTAACCCATTTAACTATTTCAAACCATTCAAGCCCTCAAACCCATCCTATTGATAATCTTCAATATTTTTAAGCTTACCATGGGTAAAATCATGGTCAAGTTGAGCAAGTCAACAAGGTAATTTTGGTCAAATCCCTCTACCTATGCATTATTTCAAACCATAAAATGCTTCCAATCATTTAAGGCCAATATTGACCGCCCCTAATGACTCCTAGTCCCCAAATAGTTGCCACTTTATCACCTATGAGGGTTTGGTTGATTGGTTAACCAAGTCAAAAGGTCTTATAAAGGCTTTAAGAGGTCTAAATGCTTAAGAAAACTCAAATCCCCTCAATCCCTTGGAACTCAACTCAAACCAGCATTCAAGGATCCCTCCCATGCCACCTTAGCTACCATGTGGCATGGGGACCAGTCAAACAAAGGCTAGGGAATGGTCAAAGTTGGTCAAATGACCTCCTAAAGCTAATCCATTCCATCTCTAACCCCTCCAGCTATCCCAAATGACTCCTGAAAGTTTCCTAAGCCCCCTATAATCCTTGGATTAGAGCCTAACCAGCTCAAGTGGTCCCAAACTCCTTATGAGGCCAAAAAGACCTTTCCATGTGGATGTCCTTGGGCTGTCCTTGATTCCCCTGCTCCCAACAACCTCCAGGCTAGGTGTCAAATAACTAGAGTGAGGACAAAGTATTCCCAACCATCCAAATGGCCTGGGGACATTTGAATAGGGCTAAGTGTCCAAATGAGCTCTCATTCGAATTCTTTTACTCTCTGTCTACTCTCAGCCTCTCAAGCCCAAGTCTCCATTCTTTTGAGCTTCCCAGAGACTCCTCTACACATCCCCAACCAAAAATAGCCAGTCAAACATGTTGATGGTAAGTTCTCTGGCAAACCTAGCTAGTTCCATCCAAGCAGCCATTCCCCTCGATCCAGACGTAATCAGCTTGAGTGGTCTTCTACAAATCTAAGCATGGATAGAATACAATTTCAGAGAAATCAAAATTTCCCAAAATGAACGGTTAGATTACATTAAAACTCAAACCCTAGTTAGTACACCTAGCATAAAATAGCTTTTCATAAAGTGATTTTTAGGTCAAGTAAAGAGCTCCACATGATTTCTGTTCATAGCATGAATCTAGGTTTAAAATTTTATCAATTTTTATTAACCAGATCAATCAAATAAGACAAAAAACATGATCTAGGGTTCATTTGTGTATTTTGTTAATGATACATTTTCTAGACTATTGATCTCGCGATCAATGGTCCAGATCGTGCCATTTTGCACGTTGATCTGCCATGTATATGCGTTTTCTGGATCGAAGCACCGTTCACCTTGATCCTGATCGTCCATTTCAAAACTGTAGAGATCCGACAGCACCAGCGGCTCACTAACATGGTTAAGTTAACCGTGTTAGTCGTGGGTTAATTAATGCCTCATGATTGCCCGACGGCGCAATCATGGGTTATTAATACGCCACCGGGCAATCATTAATAATAATTATCGTAGTGTCCGGTCCGTCACTGCCGCGTCGCCAGTTCAGTTTAAATTCTATTTAATTAGTTTTTAAATTATTTTAAAATGAGAAAACTTTAAAAAAATATTAAAAATATATTTTAAATCCAAAAAAATTAGTATAATACCTCAAAATGCTCAAAATTTTAAACCCTTTTAAATAAAATTAAAATTATTTTAAAATTTTTAAGAAATTTTAAATAGATTTAAAACATTCAAATTTTAAATATTTTAATTATTAATTAATTAAAATTAATAAAATTAACTTCTAATTTTTAAGGTTAATTTATTTTAAAATTAGTTCAAATCAAAGAAAGTATTTTTAATATTCTATATTTTGAATTCATTTAAACTATATACAATATTTTAAATTATATTAAGTATTTAATTATTTGGATTTCAATTAACATTTAATTAAAAATTAAATGAAATGATTTCAAAAAACATTCATGTGTAAATATTTCAAATAATTGAATAATTATTTTTAAACATTTTAATTTAACATTAAATCAATTTAAGATATTATATATTTAAAATAAACTTTAGGTAATTAAATATTAATAATTAATGGATAATTAAAATCAAATTCAATTAATTTTAAAGGTTTTAAGAGAATTATTTTTAAAATCAGAAAATATAATTTGAATATTTTAAACTTAAGTCCCATTTAAAATATCTAATATATTTTAACTTATTTTAATTAATTAATTAAACACTTAATTATTTAATTAAATATTTAATTATCTAATCAATATTTAATTAAAATTAAAAGTCAAATAATTTTGAAAATGTAAATAAAATTATTTAAATAATTTAAAATTTTAGAAACATTGAAAATTTAATTTAATTTAATTTAAGATTCATTTTAAATATTAATTAATTTTAAATTAATTTAAAAACATTTAATTAAAATAAATTTTAAAAATTCAAAATTAAATTCAAATTAATTCAATAAAGTACAAATAATATATTTAAAATTATTAAATTTTAATTATATTAATATAAAATTAATTTTAAGATTTAAGTTTGATATATTTGAAATAATTTGAATTATTTGAATATTATAATATTTAACTAATATTTATTTAAATATTATACTAATCATTTTCAAAATTAAAAATTTATTTTCAAATTATTTAAAAAGAAATCAAAGGACCTCTTAATTAACTTTAAAATTATTTTAATAATATTTTGAATTATTTTATTTTAAAATTTTATGTTATCATACATATGTTTACATATACTTTCATTTTAAGATTTATTTTAAAATTATATGTATTTAAATCCTTATATGCTGAGAGGTCTCTTTGAAAACATAGGTTAAGTATATGATTAGAAATGGTGGGGGATAATTAGTGAATAATCACATTTTGATTAATCACTAATCTCATTTAAATTGTATATTTAATGTTAATCCTTACATGCTTAGGACATACACACACCACTTAGTTTTGAGATCTCCTAGATCTAGGAATTGATTGCTATGATTGCATCTCTTATATGTATTTGGTCAAGGGTTAGTGACTTTGATTTAAACCCACTTAAGCTTAGTGACATCCTTAAGGACAATAATTAAGGACCTAAGTCTAAAATACTTAGAGAAATTTTAATAATTAGGATTCACATCCTTTTGACTTCAAATTTTGAACATTCAAACTTAGTGACACCTCAAGTCTTAGGAAAAATTCTCACTGAAATTTGAACCCTTTAAACCCCTTAATCAAACCCCTTAAGATAAAGCCTTAATTAAGCCTTTAAAAATTCTAAAAATTCTAATAAATCAAAATTATATCCAAAAATTACAAATAATATCTCTAACTGACCAGAATTCAAACCTCAACTAAAGAAAAATAAATTCCCCTTTAGTGGACATCAAATTTAAGTTTAATTAAATTTTAATTGAAATTTAATATTTAATTAATTTAAATAAATTAAAATAATTTAAAATCTCAAAAATTTCTCAAACACTTGATAATCCCTCCTTAGATCATTCCTGATCTTTGGAGATGATTTCAAGAAGCTTAGAAGTCATTTGGAGTCAAATCAATAAAAGGCCCTTAATTAAACTAATTAAATAATTCAAAAAATACTCAAAACTTTAAAAAATCATAACTAATCATAGAAAATTCCAAATTAGTCATACTCAAAGGAATTCAAATCATATGAAAATCTAATATTTATCAAAAATATTAAAATTTTTGAAATCATTCAAATTTGAAAAAGTCAACTTTTGGTCAAACTTAAGTCAATATTCAAATCAAAACTTCAAACCTTCACAATAAAATATAAAAAAAACCAAATCCAGCATACTTATAGTCTAACTGATTGTATTAAGGTCTAATATTTTATGAAAATACTAACTTTCCAGAAATCACTCTTAATTAAAAGTTAATTTTTGACCCCTTAATTAAATCATTAAAATAATCTAGAAAATTCTAAAATTTGATAATTGATTCTAAATTTCAGAAAATATTAAATTGATGTTTAAATCACACAAACCCCTTAATACACAATAACCACTTCTGAGATAAAGTTTTTAGGCTGGACTACTTCGGGCTACGTGTCCTAAGGAGGCTTTTTTCCTCGAGCATGGTGACACAATGTCATGAATGGATTCAATGGAGTGAAAAACTTTAATTTTAATTTATTAATAATTATTTAACTAAATTTAAAATCCTTAATTCAAATATATTAACCTAGTTTTTTGGCTGGACTACTCTGGGCTACTGCGAGGCTACGTGTCTTAAGGAGGCTTTATTCCTCGAGCCTTGTGGCACAACGCCACGAACCGATTAATGGAAAATTCAAAAAAAATTAAATATTAAAAAAGTCAACAACAAATTAATCTTAATTAAAAATTATTTAACTTTCAAATGTTAATCAAATCAAATTATATAACCATACCGGGTACCACTAAGTAACCTAAGCCGACGAGGCTATTAAATTAGCCCCAAGAAAGGTGAAATAAACTTCATGGCCTCGGTGAGAAACAAAGGTTGTATCAAACAAATAATTAAAATCAATCTTAAAATTAATTTCAAGTCATTAAGACTTAACCTTTAATTAAAATCTCCCTTAAGCCTTTCAACCAACCAAAACTTCAAACAACTTTAACTAACTGCCCTATATAGGACATATCCAACCCACACAGCCTACCCCACACACTTTAGATATTTTTCTAGGATAACAAACTCTAGTATTAGGCTAGGCCGGTGTTTACTTTTCTGTTACTTCTGTATGCCAGGTTTTTCGTGGTTTTTATTGCATACTGGTTGTTAGATTTAAGCAAATTAATTGATTATTTATTTAATTACCACACTCTTTGATGCGATTGATTATGCATTAGATCTATCCCTAGGTTAGGGAAGATTTGTACTAATTCAATTTTATGCAAGTGGCCATGCTCGTACAGGGAAATAAAATAAAGAGGGTGAAATTATAAATGTTAAATTGCATAGGTGCTCCAAAACACTTAAGTCCCCCTTTAAATTAAAAGAGCATGGCCAAGTGTGGCTGTGAATTTGAGTATTTTTCAATTAATTAATTGCTTGAGATTAATTATAACTATTTAGGATGTTTTAAATTATAATTGCTTAGGATAACCCTATAGATGGCTTGAGTCTAGATTTTTAATTTCAATTAATGTAATTTGAAATTGAGTTGTAATGTTTAAAGTGCTTTGAGAATGGGATATTTAAGTATCCAATTTGGAATCCAAAGAGGAAGGGACATCCCTTAGGGGAGAGTCCCTATCCATTTGGAGATCCAAATTAGAATAATCTTTTAAATACCCAAGGAGAAAAGATAACACCACTTTTGAGGGGGAGTTTCTTTTCACTTGGATATCCGGATCTGACGATCCAAGGAGCCTCACAAAAGGATGATGAAGTGAAGAATGAGAATACCCATTCTCAAAGTCACTTGAGTCTTATGAGTAGAATCCAGGTTGTAGTAAGTGGTACCCGGCCACTTTACTTTTCTTATAGACCTTGGGTTGTTGTTGACCTCATTTTTGTATGAGGATAGTAGGACCAATCAAGACCTTAGGATCTTTTCAATCCTTAGGATCAATCCTGACTCTACGATCAATCTGATCCTAGATCAATCCAGATTCAAATCAATCATGATCTTAGATCAATCTAATTTCCAGACTATTCTAAATCTTAGGATCTTTCCTAGATTTTAGATCTTAGGATCATTCTAGACCTTAGGATCCTCCTAGAACCTAGATTCTAGGATTCTTCTAGATCCTAAGACTATTCTAGACTCTGGGCCCTAATACTTCTAGATACTAAGATTTTCCCTAGATTTCAATCCCTAGGATCTGCTCTAGACCCTAGGATCTCTTCAAATCAATCTTAACCCTAGGGTCAATTTAATCCTAGATCAATCCAGATTCAAATTAATCCTGATCTCAGATCAATCTAATTTCTAGACTATTCTAGATCCTAGGATCTTTCCTAGATTTTAGATCTTAGGATCATTCTAGACCTTAAGATCCTCCTAGTATCTAGACTTTAGGATCTATTCTAGATCCTAAGAACCTTCTAGATCCCAGACCTTAAGGTTTCCTAGACTCTAGGAGCTTCCTAGACTTCAGTCCCTAGGATCTACTCTGGACCCTAGGATTTCCTAGACTCTAGGATCTTCCTAGACTTCAGTCCCTATGATCTACTCAGGACCCTAGGATTTCACTAGATCAATTTAGGTTCTAGGATCCTCCTAGACCTTAGATCTATCCAGTCCTCAAATCTATTCAAACTCTAGACCAACCCAGACTTTAATCCATATCCTTAATTCAAACCATGAGTAAAATCCAGACTTCAAACCTCTCAAAACCTTGAACCTATCCTGATCTCAATTCTACTTCAGACCTTGATCCTATCTTTGATCAAGCTTCAACCCTATCCTATCACTTTTGATCTTCAAAAGATCATAAATGATTTAGGTAATTCAAACCCTATCAGTCAAACTCAAAATCCAGCTCAAAACTAGAAATCCAAATCAAATTCCAAGGCCAAAGGTCTAAGTCCTGAAAGCCTTTTCCAGTGAATCTTTGAACAGTTCAAAACCCTATCAAATGACCTATGATTCAGGTTCTGTCAGTTCCATAATGATATGATATGTCTCTAGAGACAACCCTCCAAATTTGAGCTCATTCTGAGGTCTCTAACCCCAGAAACTGAATTGAAATCCAAAGGCTGTAAAACCTTTAAATATTTATAGCCTATGCCACTAGACCTGCCACCCAGTGGATTTTGATCCTGGAGCTTTCTCCAAAGCTCCAAATCACTTCCAGACCCTTTATTATAACTCATTGATCAATAAATTGCATTTTTTTGGACTCAATTCGACCCCTAGTTGACCAGGGGTCAAAATGACCAAAATACCCCTATGCGGTATAAATGGTCATTTAAACCAAATGAGCTCCAAATCAAATGCAATCACTTCCAACAAGTTTCAAATATCAAATCCAATCTATTGAACCTAGAACCAACCCCTGGGTCAACCTGGTTGACCAAGTCAACCTAGTTGACCTAAAAGACCCTTTAGGGTCAAAACAAGTCATCTTGACCAAATGACCTCCTCAGACCTTGGGACCACCTCCATTGGTCTCCAAATGTCATTTCAAATTTGTTGAACCCATTTCCAGACCCTGGACCCACCTGGTTGACCAAGTCAACTAGGGTTGACCTAAAAGGCCCATTAAGGGCCAAAATAGGTCATTTTGACCAAATGACCTCCCCAGACTTTGAGACCACCACCAGTAGACTCAAAATGTCATTCTGAATTGGTTGGACCCAATCCCTGACCCTTGATCAACCTGATTGACCAAGTCAACCTAGTTGACCTATTAGGCCCATTAAGGGTCTAAACAGGTCATTTGATCTAAATGACCCATTTGAACCCTGAAATCACCTCCACCAGATCTTTTATATCTTTTCAAACCTCATGAACCTGTGCCCACCCTCTGGGTCAACCTGGTTGACTGAGTCAACCTAGGTTGACCTAGGTGTTCCTTAAGGATCTAAATGGGTTATTCCAACCCATTGGATCCAATCAAATCCTTCAAGCTCTCAAATCCATGTCAAATGATATTTTAAACCTGTCTAGACTTGTCATGAGTCAAATCAACCTTGGTTTGTTTTGGTCAAACTTCAAAAATTGGTCAAACCCATTCAAAACCCTTTACATTACCTTAAACTCCAATCTTTGAACCTCAAACCTCTCCAAAGCACCCAACCAGCTCAAACCCATCCACTCCATGCCACCTCAGCCTCAAGGGATCATTGACTGGTCAAACCAGTCAATAACTGGTCAAATGACCATTAAATGGTCAAAATCTCCATGTTAATTCCTTTCCACTTTAATCCAAACCATTCCAACCTTCTCCAACCATCCAAGCAGTTCTCTAAAACCCCTTTACTGCCACTTCAGCAGTCCAAGTGACTTTGGACTGGTCAAACATTCAAATCAAATGATTTAGGATAGTCAAAGATGGTCAAGCTAACCTTAATCATTCTCCATTTCATCCAAAACCATTCTAACAGTTTTAAACATTCTCTGGAATGTTCCTAAGCTAGATTTAAACCCTGGATTAAAGCTTAATCCAATGCATGTGGTCCCAACATGGCTAGGCAAGGACAAAGACCTTTACACCTAATGTCCTTGCTATGTCCTTTTCCACATGCTCCAAACGGCCCCTTTGACATGTGGCAGCATCCCAGAAAGTCCCTAAGATGATCCCATCCATCCACTCAAGCTGGAGAGGCTTGAATAGGGCAAATTAAGGGAATCAAGCTTCATTATCTTCTATACACTCTCTCTCTATCCCAGCCCCTTCCAGACCATTTTTATATTCGTTTGAGCTTTAAATTATCCTACCTTCATTTCCCAAAAAAATTCGGCCATCAAAAGCTTGCCGGCGGTGAGCTTTCGGCCACTCAAGCTCCAAATCCGTCCAACCCAAAAAAGCACGTGATTGGGAGCTTATCAGACCGCGATTTTTGAAGATGAATAATGCGTGGACAGTCAACAAGCTCAACCGACCCTTGAACCTTCAAAATGATCCATTAGATCAGGTATAAAACGCAACCCTAGTCTAGGACGTTTAGGAGACATTAGCGTTTCATTAAGTAATTATTTAACCATATGATTATGTCCACAAAACTTCTGTTCATATGCTCAATTTTCATTCAAAATTTTATCAAATTTCGTCTAGCCGTTTATGGGAATGAGACATTTTTCTCGTTAAGGTTATGAATCGCATACAGTTTAAACTATGTGCGATCTGGACCGTTGATCATATGATCAACGGTCTGGATCTCACCTTTCCGTGTATTCGTTCAACCGCGGAAGCCCTTAGTTGGATCAAAATGTCGTTCAACTCAATCTCAACCATTAATTTAATACCGCGCGAGATCAAACGGTAGGTGGCCTATGCTGACTCATTTAAAGAAAGCGTGTGGACCCCATGCGTTAAATGGCAATCATTGGCCGCCTTTTTAATGGACAAATCGGATCCTGCCAAGTGTCATCCAACCGTCCATCTGATTTGATTTTAGTTTTAAAATTTATTTTAATTTTTTTTTTAATCCAGATTACTTTTAAAAATTATAATACATTAATTATTAATCAGAAAAATTAATATAATATATTAAAATGTTCATAATTTTAAATCCTTTTAAAAAAAATTAAAAGTATTTCAAAATATTCATTATATTTTAAATAATTTTTTTTTAAAAAAAATATCAAAATTTAATATTGTAATTAATATTTAACCAAAATAAATCCTTTTTTTTTAATTTAAAAAAAATTATTTTAAACATTCTCTGATATTAGGAAAACACTTAGAAATTATTTTAATCTTATATTTAGAATTATTTTAAATAATTAACTACTTTTAATTATCTTAAATGTAACTAATTATTAAGATCTTCCAAAATTTGTTAAAATTCTTTTTCTTTTTTCTAGAGATTTTAATAACTTAGATTGAAAATTTATATATATATATTTTAAAATACTTTAGTCTAAGATTATTTTAAAACTTTAATTTTAATATATTTTAAATAATTTGAATTATTTGAAGACTTCAATATTTGATTAAATATTATATCAAATATTTTGAAAATTAAAAATTTATTTTAAAAAAATAAGTTTAAAAAAAATTTTCAGTGGATCTCTCAAATTATTTTAATTGATGATATTTTTTTAATTATCTTATTTAAAAAAAAACTTATATTATTATATATAGGTTTTATACATATGTATATTTTAAAACCCATTTTCAAATTATATATATATTTAAA
The DNA here is from genome assembly GCA_019925795.1 of Dendrobium chrysotoxum. Taxonomy (NCBI): domain Eukaryota; kingdom Viridiplantae; phylum Streptophyta; class Magnoliopsida; order Asparagales; family Orchidaceae; genus Dendrobium; species Dendrobium chrysotoxum. The sequence goes on from JAGFBR010000803.1 coordinate 96,994, forward strand.
TCCTTGAGCTTTGAGAGATCATATGGAATTTTAAGTATGGATTGAGCTATTTGAAAAAATTTGATGTGGATGATTAGTGAATAATTATCCTAATTATTCCCAAATCAATTTGTTAATCATTTGAGTTATCTTAATACTTTGCATGTTTAGGGTGCACACACCACATAGCTCTAAGGCTTTCTTAGACATAGGAATTGATTGTATTTTGTGCATGTTTATATATATATATATATATTAAGCCAAGGGTTAGAAACATTGATTTGAACCACATAATCTAGTGACATTCTTAAGGACAAAAATTAAGGACACATTTAGAAAACTTAGAGAAATTTTAATAATTAGGAAACACATCTTATTGACTTGAAACTTAAACCGTTTGAACTTAGTGACACTCTCAGCCCTAGAAAATTATTCACTGAATATTTTGGTGTCATTAAGCCACTTAATTACCTTAATCAAATTTGAACCTTAATTAAGCCTTTAAACCTTCCAAAAATTATAATAAATCAAATTAAAATCCAAAAATTACAAGTAATACCTCAAACTGATTAGAATTAAATCCTTAATCAACGAAAAATAATATCTCCTTCACTGGACTTTAAAATTAAATTTAATTTAAGTTTAACTGAAATTCAAATATTTAATTAATTTAATTAATTAAAACTAATTAAAAATTCCAAAAAATATCCAAACACTTGGAGATCACTCCTTAGGTCATTCCTGACCTTTGGAGTTGATTTCATGGAGTTTGGAGGTCATTTGGATTCAAATCATACAAAGGGCCTTAATTAAACTAATTTTGAAAATTCAATAATTGTCAAAACTTCAAAATTTCATAACTAATTCAAATGAACTCCAAATTGAGCAAACTCAAAGGCATTAAACTCATCGTAAGGTCTAATATTTATCAAAAATGTTAAGTTTCCAGAAATCAGTCAATTTTGAAAAGTCAACTTTTGGTCAAACCTAATTCAAATTCAAGTCAAAACTTCAAACCTTCATAATAAAATATAGAAAAATCCAATTTCAGCATACTTACTGTCTAACGGATCATATTAAGGTCTAGTATTTTAATAAAATATTAAATTTCCAGAAAACCCTTTAAATCAAAAATTCAACTTTTGACCCTTGAATTAAATCATTAAAATAATCGAGAATATTCCAAAATCCAATAAATCATTCAAAATTCCAGAAAACATTAATTCAAACTTAAAACCAGCAATCAATCAATTCTAATTAAAATTTAATTAACCTTCAATATTAATTAAACTTAAAGCACTTAATTATATCGGGTACCACTAGGTAACCCAGGCCTACGAGGCTATTAAATTAGCCCCAAGGAAGGTGAAATAAACTTCACGGCCTCGGTGTGCAACAAAGGTGATATCCAACAAACAATCAAAATCAAATTTAAAATCAAATTCAAATCATTAAGATTTAAATTTTAATTAAAATTCCTTAAGCCTTCAACCAACTAGAACATCAAGCAACTTCAATCAAATAATCTTATTTAGGACATATCAAAACCACACAGCCTCCTACACACACTCTAGATGGTTTGCTAGGACAACCAACTTTAGTTTTAGGCTAGGCCGGTGTTTACTTTTCTACTACTTACGTGTGCCGGGTTTTCCGTGATTATCATTACATGCTGGTTGCTAGATTTAAGTAATTGATATTGATGTGATTGTTTATTTATTTATTATACTCTATGATGTGATTGATTGTACGTTAGATCTACCCCTAGGTTAGGAATGATCTGTACTAATTTAATCTTATGCAGGTGGCCATGCTCATACAGGACATTAAATAAAAGGGGGTAAAAATTATAAATATTAAATTGCACAGGTGCTGCAGAAAATTGCTTAAGTCCCCTTTTAAATCAAAAAGAGCATGGTCAAGTGTGGCTAGTTTGAGAATTTTTTAAATTTCTAATATATTAACTGCTTGGGATGTTTACATAACTGCTGATTATTAGGATAACCTTGCAGTTTGTTGAGCCTAGATTTTTAATTTTAAATTGATGTAATTTGAATGTAAATTGAGTTTTAAATTGTATAAAGTGATTTGAGAATGGGATGTTTAAGCATCCAATTTGAAATCCAAAGAGGAAGAGACATCCCTTAGGGGAGAGTCTCTTTCCATTTGGAGATCCAAATTTGGATGATTTCAAGTATCCAAAGAGAAAAGATAACCCCCTTTCAAGGGAGAGTTTCTTTTCATTTGGATATCCGAACTTGATGATCCAAGGAGTTCCAGAAGGACGAAGAAGTGAAGAACGAGAAGACCCATTCTCAAAGTCACTTAAGTTTTAGGAATAGAATCCGGGTTGTAGTCAGTGGTGCCCGACCACTTTACTTTTCCTGCAGACCTTGGGTTGTATTATTAAAAGGCACTTGCCTATGGACTTACAATTTGAGTTTTAATTTTATTGATTTAATTAAATGTTGATTGTTTGATGTTGATTGCGATTAAGGACCCGCATGCTTTTAGTACTTTATTTGGCGCTCTTGCATGTCGATTTTGATTTAGCCTGGAACCCGATCGGAGGCTCGTGAGGGTACGGTCATGAACTATTTCTACTTTAACTAAAATTTAAAAACTTTAGGCTCAGATAGAAACTCTAACGATTTTAAGAAGTAAGCCCGGACTCACCAAGGGTTTTTCATGCATCATATTGAATCTTCTCTACCTTGTTAGGCACCTCCCCGCCTGTGGGTTCTGGCAGACCACCTGACCTATTAGGGTGCAGTTCTGTCCAAGGGGATGTTGTGCAATCTCTAGGATAAAATCTATTATTTTAAGCCTAATTTTTAAATTGCTTCATTCTGATTTCAAGCATTTAATCGAGTCAACTAGCATCATTGCATTAGATACAAATTAAAAATTGAGTCTAAATCTTAATTGCATTTTTAGCTTAAGTATTTCACCCAACATATGTCAAGGGGCTAATTAGGAATCTGCTCTAGATGTCAGCCCCGCTCTCCTTAAACCAATCTTAAATAACATCCTCAACCACTCTTTCATAAAGACTTGACTCATGGTTTTAAAGCGTTTAGGTGGTTTAGCTGGCTCCCCAAGCCAGGCCGGGATAAGTCTAGGATCACATTGCATTAGATAGGAATCAGGTCACTGATTTTCAGTACCCAATTTTAGACTTAGGTTCTGAGGCAGATCTTCAATCATAAGACCTCAATCTTTCGGGAATCTAATTCTCACTTTCTAATAAAATTAACCGCTCAAACTAAAATCTCTTTCAATCTAATTAAAGCCCAACACTTATGATAGTTTGAGGTGTTTCTGAAGTGATTCAGAATCTTAAAGCACCTTCTACTCTTCTTCCTTTGACTCTAGAAAGAACTACTCAACCTTGAACCAATCCCTGTTGAATTTTCAGTCCCTTAACCTTCCTTGATATCAAGCTTTAAAAATCTTAAATAAAATTCGTATCGCTATTTTAATCGAGAGTATTCGAAGGAAATTTTTTGGTTTCCTGTGATGTAATTAACTACGAGGGCTTGCGCTCGTAGGAGATTTAGAAACCCATACCAGATTTTCAAAATCAAGTTTTCAAAATTTCAATTAATTATCTTTGGGAAATTCAAAAGTCAACGATCATTATCGTCATTTTCAAATGATCGATAATAGACGATATCCTCTTTCTTTGGAAAGATATATCGTTATATTATTATAACTTTGATTATGAAATTAATGATCTCCTTACTAGATTATTATAATTAAATATTGGATTAAACATCATTCTGATTCTTCGGGATCATATGCTGTTTCTCCTTGAGTTTGACTACGATAATCAGGGTAAATCAAGATTTGTAATCTGAACCTGTTAGAAAACGATATGTTCACCTTTTGAGGTGATACATCATTCATAATAAGTGTTCGATTATAAAATTTAAATTCCAGAAATTAAATATTTCCCAAAAAAAATTAAATCTTTTTCAAACCATATATTTTTCAATCAAACAGTTGTATAATTAAGTGGCACTTGCCACATGGATTTTTAGTTTGAGTAATAATTTAGTTAATTTGATTATTGTGTTGATTGCAATATAGGATTGCATGCTTTTAATAGTTTTTTTGTGCTTATTGCATGTCAATTTTGATTTAGCCTAGAACCTGATCGGAGGCTCGTGAGGGATCGCTAAAATATTTTCTACTCTAATTAAATTTAAAATATATAAGTAAACATAAAAATTCTAATATTTTAAGAAGTAAGCCCGGGATCACCAGGAGTTCTCATTATATTTTTTATGCATCTTCTTTCCACTACTTAGGCACCTCCCCGCCTGCGGGTTTGAAAGTGCGAATAGGTTGTTAGACCTATTGCTCACGTCCCTAGGCTAACCAAGAGGGGGGGGTGAATTGGTCCTTTTAAAAATGACTCTTGGAATTTTGGAAAATCTTAAGCTAATCATACAGTACGAACACACTTCGTACAATACGAACAGAGTAAACTTTTTGATCTCTTCAACACAGAATTTCAACCACAGAAAGAAAATAAAATAAAGAAAAAGAACAGTGCCGAAAAGTAAACAGTAAGAATAGAGAACACCAAAATTTATAGTGGTTTGGTCAATCACGACCTACATCCACTCCCTACAGACTCCTTCTCTAGGTATTGTACTAAACTCAAGTGACTCTCCTTTTTCCCCCACAACAAGGCGGAGAAGCCTTTACAAACTCTCTTCCACCAACCTGGTGTGGTAGAGTACCAGCATCCTTTTTCACCCTCCTGGTGAAGGTAGAGAACCAAATATCTTTTTACACTCTCCAAGTGCGGCAAAGAAATGTTGTCCTTTTTCACCCTCCAAGTGACAGTAGAGAACCAGAATCCTCTCGAACAAAAACTCTTGCAAAAGTCTCCAAGGAAGATAGGAAGATGCTAGAAGAACAAGTAAAGAAATCTTCACAATTGGATAACCTTGTGAATCCCTTCACAATTTTCTCTTCAAAGATTTCTCAACACTCACTCCCAAACACTCTACCAATCACTCTTCCTTTCACTCTCCAAAAGTATTTTCACAGAAGGGTTTATCCTTCAGTCAGTTTTAAGTCATTTATATACTTGGGGCAAGAAAAATCATCCAAAAACTAAAATTTCAAGTTTAATCCGTGCCGATCGTCCCGTGTGATCGACGATCGTACCGTATGAATAGTTCAAAATATTGAACTATCCGTCCCATATGAACCATGAGACGAACAAGTCAGAGCCATTCGTATGAACATTTCATCCCGGACGAATCATGGACGATCAAGTCAGAGTGCTTCGTAGGATCATCTCGTCCTGGACGAACCCTTGGACGATCAAGACAGAGCACTTCGTACGAACAGATCGTCCTGGATGAACCCTTGTACAATCAAAATAGAGCGCTTTATACAAACATATCATCCTGGACGAACCTTTGGATGATCAAGTCAGAGCGCTTCATACGAACAGAACATCCCAGACGAACCATTGGATGATCAAGTCAGAGCGCTTCATACGATCAGTTTGTCCCGTATGAACCCTTGGACGAACCCAATTCAGAGCTATTCGTACAGCAAAAACTCATGTACGAATAGTAATTCATACTGTATGAACTTAACTCAAAAAAATTTCTTTCCATATGGGTTCGATATGGAGTACATATACTACAGATCATCCCGTACGATATACAAATCGTACTGTACGATCAGTTAAAAAAATTAAATTTTTACTCCCCCATTGTGTGTGTGTGCACAGTTATCTAACTTATAATCACACTCTTTCAGACTTAAGAAAATTAAAATTTACAGACTTTATTTACAGTGAATAAATGAACTTGAAGTCTTCAGCAATCTGGAGTGTGAATTTCCTAAAAAATACTTTAGTACACACAATAAAAACTCACATATTTGTTAGGAGAAGAATAAAACAAACAATAAGCTTTTATAATCATCAAAACATAACTTAGATTAGAATTCACTTGAATGAACAGATTTACTCAAATCATAACAATCTCCCCCTTTTTGATTATGGCAAAACAACTATTGTTTGAACTAACAAAATTAAAATTAGGTCTCCAAAGCTTCCACTGAATGTATACTCCCCCTAAATAAAAGATCCCTAAGCTCCCCCTAAAGAAATGACTTATCCTAATCAAGGTATACGAGGATAGAGAATCTAATATGGAATACACAAGGGAAGAGTAGGAAAGAGTAGGAATGATAACACAAGCACATACACAACATACACAACACAAGCGCATACACAAGAATACAAACAAAACAAAGATACATAACACACAAACACAAATAATAAAAACTTATCAAGCAAACAAAGTCAGACAATTTTAGTCATACCATTAGTCAAACAATAAAACTCTCCCCCTTTTGTCAACAACAAAAAGGGACACTCAAATTAGTTGAGAAGTAGAATAATGTTAAATGAAGTTTAACTACAATATTTAAATCAGATGCAAAAAATAAAGACTCAAAAGTGTTAGATTGCATATTATGTTAAGGAGAAGAAAAGTTGATCTAAAGTAGTAATATATTAGAGAGATTAGTAGTCTCAACTTTTGCACAAAAGATGAAATAACATTACCAAAATTCTAAGTCAAAAGTGACAATTATTGATTAGTGAACTTGGAGAAAAATGCTAAAGGAAAGGACAATTGGCGACATTGCGCATCTTTTCAAAATGTAGGCTAATTTTGTGCTTTTTTTCAAATTTGGCGACATTGCGCATCTTTTATTGAATGACACACTTTGTGTCTTTTTATATTTGGCGACATTACGCATCTTTTATTGTATGGCACATTTTGTGCATCTTTTCAAGCTTTGCTTTGAATGTAAGATTCTTTCCAACAACACTATCTCTGGGTCACAAAAATAATAATGAACACATTGATATAGAATGTAAGAGTAATATTAAAACATCAAATATGCATTGATTTAGACTAAATAATATATGTCTAAATAAGATAAAGTAAGATCTTCTAATCACACCCAATCATAACGAAATCTAAATATTTTTGTGAATTTAATGTTATGCATAGAATTTTCGATTGTAATATAAATTCAATTAACATTGTAAAACATTAATCAACTACAGTAGAGTGCTTTAAGATTAGTACATTTTCAGTCAATAACACAAAAAGATATGCATAAGAACACTTGAACATTTCTCATTTCAGATTAGTACAATTACAACGTACAAGTACTAATAAAACATACACCAAAGCAAGTTTTCCGTTGCAGCACATATCATATGATAAACTTCCTAACCAACTCATAAAAACAACCAACAATGCACATAAAATATCAGACTAGCCAATCAACACAAGAGAACAACAAAGAAAACTACAATCACATCCATGCCAAAATAAACACAAGGAATGTTAATAATCGGAGGGACCCTGATCTAGAGGAGGTGGCTGATTTCCAAATAAAGCAAAATAGCTATTTAGCGTAGCAATATTAGTGTTCACAGAATCAAATTGATCTCTAATCCATACTCTATCTTCCTTGTACTTATCTTCTTGCTGCTTAAAATGCGCTTCCATATGATCAAATCTTTGATCCATTCTTTCAAAATGCTGAACCATATTCTGATAGAAATCTTGAGATGGTTCAGGTGCAGCTGTAGGTGCAGAAGTAGAAGCAGGTTCATCATCAGAGCTGTTAGTAGTTCCTTCTTTCCAAAATAACGCTCGAAAAGAAGCGTCAGTGAAGTAAAGTGGGAGTTTTGAAGGTCCAGAAGGATGGACCAGATTGTATTTCTTCTCAAGGATATAGCAAATAATGTGTCCTAAAGCAATATTCTTCTTTCTTTTTACACTAGTCAAACCTATATCAGAGAGATAGTAAATGTAATCTAAGATTAATTGTGCTTCATCAATAGGTTGGCTAGTTATAATCAGATAGGTTGTAGAAGAAAGAAGTGGTGTCATATTTATTCGATCTCCTGCCTTAGGAATGATAGATGTCCTAAGCACATGCTGGATTATTTGTGCATTCTAGTTTAAGGAGTCAACCTGAGAAACATGAGTGGGTGTTCTTACACCTCTAAGGACTTGGTTCACCTCGGACCAACCATTTTTCAGTCTAGTAGAAAAGGTGTGTGCCCGTGTCCCATAGGTTCTTAAGTGAATATATTCCCCTAAATCCTCCTTAGTTATCACAACTTTTTTCTTAAGGACATATGAAGAAATGACAGAGTGATCCTGGTTGAATGTCATGTTAGCCAGGAATACATGAAAAAGGTCCTTGTTAAACGTACAGATCAGAGTCAAAAGAAAAGCAAATTAGGTGGAATTAAACAAAGGCATTACTGCAAAATGAATGTTTTCTTGTAGCAAAATGCGGGAAGGGGTGACCTTAGAAGCAGCATTCTTAAGGTATGCTTCCTCATTATCTTCACTCAGAAAGTTATCATCCCAATTCCTCCTAGAAGTAGGACCCCTAGCAACACATGCTCTCTTTCCACTGCCTGACATCTTCTATTCTAAGCTCTAAAGGGTTCTAGAATCAAAGTGAAATGAAAGAAAATGACCCTCCTTTATATAGAAAAAACCTAAAATTATACAGTACGAACCAACTTCGTACAATACAAAAGTAGTCAAAATGAAACAATTTTTCATAAACTGCTCATCCCGAGGCATCCTTACGTATAGTCTTTTTGACTTCCTGATCATACAGATGATGACGTGTTCGTCCCGGACGATCAGAAAATTAAAGGTCATTCAGGCGACGGTTAGGTTCGTCCCTCATACGAAATGACATATGGATCGTACAGACGAATGACGTATTTGTATGTACAATCATCAATAATAACTGACATTAATCGTAATTCCTCCCAATTCATACAGATAAAGTTCATGTACGATGATGTAATCGTACAGTACGATAAGGTCATCGTGCAGTATGAATAGACAAACCAGATAAACATTCATCTCTCCAATCTTACATTGTTTCTAACACTCAAATATAGAATAAACCACAAAAAAAAAATTTATTTTTCTTTTATAATACAACACAAAATACAAATAAAACATAAAACACTAGAAAATAAATCACTTGCAATGAACATACCAACAAACACATATAAACACACATTTGCAGAAATTTCAATTAAGCATTTAAATCAATCACTCCTAGCCTAGTCCTTAATATGCTAAAAGTGTTAAAAGCTAAGGGTTTTGTGAAAATATCTGCAAGCTGATCTATAGTAGCGACATGATGTAGTTCAATTTCTCCTTTCGCTATATGATCTCTTATAAAATGATGTCTTATATCAATATGCTTGGTTCTAGAATGTTGAATAGGATTCTTTGAAATAAAAATGGCACTAGTGTTATCACAAAAGATTGGAATGGTGCCAATTAAAAATCCTAAGTCACTCAATTATTGTTTCAACCAAAGCACCTGTGCTACACAACTCCCTAAGGCAATATATTCTGCTTTAGCTGTAGAAAGTGCTACTAAATTTTATTTTCTACTGGACCAATTCTAATGAATTTCTAATGAATTGACATGTCCCAAAAGTACTTTTCCTATCCACTCTACAGCTTACAAAATCAGAATCTGAGTATCCAATAATATCAAAAGAAGAACTATTCTTAGGATACCAAATCCCTAAATTTTGAGTTCCCAGAAGATATCTTAAAATCTTTTTCACTGCTGTCAAATGTGATTCCTTTGGATCAGCTTGAAATCTAGCTCATAAGCAAACACTAAACATAATGTCAGGTCTGCTAGCAATCAAATAAAGCAAAGATGCAATTATTCCTCTAAACTTCTTTTGATCAACAGATTTTCCCTTAGGATCCTTATCTAATAGTACTGAGGAAATCATAGGTGTAGTTACTAGTTTAGCATTATCCATTTCATACTTTTTGAGGATTTTCTTAACATACTTAGATTGACAAAGAAAATTTCTTTCTTACTTTGCCTTATGCTAAAACCAAGAAAATAACTCAAATCACCCATCAAATTCATCTCAAATTCATTACTCATTATCTTTGAAAATTCATCACATAAAGTTTTATCAGTTGATCCAAAAATGATGTCATCCATATATATTTGTACAATGAGTATTTCATTTCCAATTCTTTTCAAAAACAGAGTGGTGTCCACACTTCCTTTAACAAATGATCCGTTTAATAAGAAAGTTCTTAACCTCTCATACCATGCTCTAGGTGCCTGTTTTAGTCCATATTATGCCTTTTTCAATTTGAAAATATGATTAGAGAATTAAGAATTTTTAAAACCTGGAGGTTGCTCTACATAAACATCCTCTTCTATCACCCCATTCAGAAAGACACTTTTAACATCCATTTTGTACAATTTAAAGTCTTTAAAACAGGTAAAGGCTAACAAAACTCTGATTGCTTCAAGTCTTGCTACAGGGGCAAATATCTCCTCAAAATCAATTCCTTCAATTTGATTATACCCCTTAGCTACCAATCTAGCCTTATTTCTTACAACTCCTGAATCATTCATTTTGTTTTTGAACACCCACTTGGTACCAACTACACTTTGATCTTTTGGCCTTTCAATTAACTCCCAAACATCATTTCTCCTGAATTGATTCAACTCTTCTTGTATGGCCAAAATCAAAAATTCATCCAAAAGTGCTTGTTCTATATTAGTGGGTTCAGTCATTGAAATAAATGCTGAATGATTTACTTCTTTCCTCAAACCATGCCTAGTCCTAACTCCTTCACTTGGTTCTCCTAAAATCAACTCTTTAGGATGACTCCTTACAAATTTTCATTCTCTAGGCAATTGATTTTCTTCTTCTTTTTCAACCCTTTCTTCAACTTTTTGATCTTCAAGTTTTTGGGCTACTACCTCAACCTCATCTTCATCCAACTTAAACCCTTTACTATCATAAGATTCATCAAAAATAACATGTGTGGTCTCCTCAACTACCAATGTTCTTCTATTAAAAACTCTATAGGATTTTCTAACACTTGAATAACCTAGAAAGATTCCTTCATCAGATTTTGGATCAAATTTTCCTAAGAGAGTTTTATCATTATTATGAATGAACACTTTACATCCAAAAACATGTAGATGTGAGAGGTTGGGACTCCTACCTTTAAGAAGTTCATAAGGTGTCTTATTTAATTTAAACCTTATGTACACCCTATTCAATACATAGCACGCTGTGCTAACTGCTTCAGCCCAAAAATATTTTGGAAGTGAATACTCTGCCAACATGGCCCTAGTAGTTTCAACTAATGTCCTGTTCTTTCTTTTTATAACTCCATTCTGTTGAGGTGTCCTAGAAGCTGAGAAGTTGTGTTCAATTCTAAGAGATTTTCAAAAATCATTAAACATTTCATTTTTAAATTCTCTCCCATGATCACTTTGGATAGTAATTATTTCAAAACCTAGTTTCCTCTGAACCCAAATGGCAAAATCTCTAAACTCTTGAAATGATTCACTCTTATGATTCAAAAATCTAATCCATGCGAATCTAAAATAGTCATCCATATTAACATACCCAAATCTTTTTCCTCCTAGACTTAAGGTACTAACAGGTCCAAATAAATCCATGTAAAGAATTTCTAAGGGCATACTAGTCCAAATTTCCTTAATTGAATTCAAAGAGGATCTCACTTGTTTTCCTAATTGACATGCATCACAAAGTGATCTTTAGTGAAATCTAATTTGGGTACACCTCTAACTAGTTGCTTTTGTGTGATTTTCCTGAGATTTCTCATACTAGCATGACAAAGCCTTCTATATCATAACCATGATTCATCAGATATAGTTTTCAAACATAGAGCAGTAGAAGGTTTAATAGAATTCAAATCTAGTATGTAAATATTATTAACTCTATCACCATTCAAAACAATAGTTCCATTCAGACTAATAACACAACTAGTAGGCAAAAACTTTATATGATAGCCCTTGTCACACAATTGACTTATACTCAACAGATTGTGTTTCAAACCTTCAACCAACAGCATATTTTTCAATCACAAAGTTTCTAGAGTTTCCAATTATACCTATACCTACCACTCTCTTGGTAGTATTATCTCCAAGTGTAACCTTGCCTTCATTCCTGGCTTCTAGTGATATAAATTGATTCGTATCTCTAGTCATATGCTTTGAACAGTCACTGTCCAGGTACTAAATACTCTAACAAGGTCTTGTGTGAGAGCGTCCCTACAAAATGATCAAATGTTAGTCTTGGGAACCCCAATAAGTTTGGGTTCTCCTCTTGACAATTTTAAACCAGATGCATGTGTGATATGCTGTGATTTATGCACCTTAGGTTTCCACACTAAATGTGTTCTATATTTACGTGTACAAGTGTGGGAAATATGTCCTAAACTACCACAAGAAAAACACTTTATTCCTGGAAAAGGATTCACCAATCTATTCTTCCTAAAAATTTTCTTCTTAGATTTTGGACCAGTGGTCTTGTAGTAGGATTCATGAAAATCTTCAAGTTTAGGTGGATTTATATTTTCTTTAAGCGCTTTTAACTGAACTTTAAGATAAGCATTAGTACTTTATAGAATCGAATTGTTAATCTTCAAATCATGCTCTCTAGTATCTGATTCATCCATATAAGTCTTAAAATCATTTTCAAGTTCAGTGTGAGATAATTTTAAAAGATTATGCTATTTGTTTAAATCATCAAACTCATCCAACAAAGTCATGTGGTTGCTATCAGTTAATGCATGATCTTTCTTAAGGATCTCATATTCTTTCTGCAGCGCTAAATAATCCAAATTTAATTTAGAATGCAATTTTTTCAATTTCCTATATGCTGTATGTATGCGTTCAGAAACTTCAAATAATTCTTCATAACTTAAGTCACATACCTCTTCTTGATCTGATTGATCAAGATTGTCAGCCATTAAGCACAAATTTGTGACTTCCTCTTCTGGTGCAGTTTCTGAGGAATCTGAAGCTGAGTCCGCCCAAAATGCTCGTTGAAGTCTCTCTTTACGCCTTCTTTCCTTTGGTTTCTCCTCGGCCTTCTCCTTGCTAGGATTTTCTTTGAGATTGGGGCAATCTATCTTTATGTGTCCTGGCTTCCTGCACTCATAGCAAATAACTTCATTAGAAGCCTTAACATTCTTTCGGAACTTACCTTTGTTCCACTGTTGGCATCTGCTATGCTTCCTTTTTAGGAAACTTCTAAATTTCCTTATCATCAAGGCGATATCCTCTTCATCCTCAGGTAGTGACTGATCACTTTCTAAATCATCTACCTTCAAAGCTATATTCTTCTCCTTTCTCTTCTCACCTGCATCAATCTGTCTTTGAGTCACAGATTGCTCGTAAGCAATTAGTGATCCAAGAAGATTGTCAATAGAATAAACATTTAAATCTTTAGATTCTGTTATTGCAGTTATCTTTGCATCATATGCGGTAGGTAAGTAACGAAGTATCTTATTAACTTTTTCTGCATTAGTTAACTCCCTACCTAAAGCATGCAATGAAGTGGCTATATGAGTAAAATGTGTGTACATGTCTGAGATTGATTCATTCAGTTTCATGTGAAATAGTTCATAGTTGTGCAAGAGAATGTTCAACCTAGTTTGCTTCACTTCATTTATACCTTCATAAGTAATGCAAAGCCTATCCCAAAAATTTTTTCCTAATTTACAAGTTGAAACATGCATATAATCTTTTGATTTTAAAGCACAAAAGAAACTATTCAATCACTTAGCATTTAATTGAGCTAGCTCATATTCTTGTACAGTCCATTCGACAAAAGGTGTTTGAACTCTAATTCCTTCTACAATTCTAGTAGGTTCAGTATAACCTTCCAGTACTAACATCCAAAGGCGATAATCAAGAGATTGTAGAAATGTAGACATGCGAGTTTTCCAAAAATCAAATGGGATATTGTTAAACAAAGGTGGTCTAGTGATCGAGTAACCTTCTAAAGTATTTCTATTTCCAAAATTAGTGGAGATCAAATTTCAAAAAGTATTTTAAACAGTGATTTTTAAAATTAGCTCTGATACCACTTGAAAGTGCGAATAGGTTGTTAGACCTATTCCTCACGTCCCTAGGCTAACCAAGAGGGGGGTGAATTGGTCCTTTTAAAAATGACTCTTGGAATTTTGGAAAATCTTAAGCTAATCGTACAGTACGAACACACTTCGTACAGTACGAACACACTTCATACAGTACAAACAGAGTAAACTTTTTTATCTCTTCAACACAGAATTTCAACCACAAAAAGAAAATAAAATGCGAAAAAAGAACAGTGCCGAAAAGTAAACAATAAAAATAGAGAACACCAGAATTTATAGTGATTCGGTCAAACACGACCTTCATCCACTCCCTAGAGACTCTTTCTCTAGGTATTGCACTAAACTCAAGTGACTCTCCTTTTGCCCCAACAGCAAGGCGGAGAAGCCTTTACAAACTCTCTTCCACCAACCCGGTGCGGCAGAGAACCGGAGTTCTTTTTCACCCTCCTGGTAAAGGCATAGAACCAAACGTCCTTTTACACTCTCTAAGTGCGGCAGAGAACCGTCATCCTTTTTCACCCTCCAAGTGACGGCAGAGAACCAGAATCCTCTCAAACAAAAACTCTTGCAAAAGTCTCCAAGGAAGATACGAAGATGCTAGAAGAACAAGTAAAGAAATCCTCACCATTAGATAACCTTGTGAATCCCTTCACAATTTTCTCTTCAAAGATTTCTCAACACTCACTCCCAAACACTCTCCCAATCACTCTTCATTTCACTCTCCAAAAGTATTTTCACAGAAGGATTTATCATTCAGTCAGTTTTAAGTCATTTATATACTTGGGACAAGAAACACCATCCAAAAACTAAAATTTCAAGTTTAATCCCTGCCGATCATCCCGTACGATCGACGATCGTACCGTACAAATATTTCAAAACATTGAACTATCTGTCCCATACAAACCATAAGATGAACAAGTCAGAGCCGTTCATACGAATATTTCATTTCTGATGAACCATGGACGATCAAGTCAGAGCGCTTCATACGATCATCTCATCCCAGACGAACCCTTGGACGATCAAGACAGAGCGCTTTGTATAAACAGATCATCCCGGATGAACCCTTGGACGATCAAGATAGAGCACTTCGTACGAACATATCATCCCGGAAAAACCCTTGGATGATCAAGTGAGAGCGCTTCGTACGAACAGATCATCCCGGATGAACCATTGGATGATCAAGTCAAAGCGCTTCGTACGATCAGTTCACCCCGTACGAACCCTTGGATGAACCAAATTCAGAGCTGTTCGTACAACAAAAACTCATATATGAATAGTAATTCATACTGTACAAACTTAACTTAGACAAATTTCTTGCCAAATGGGTTTGATATGGAGTACATATATTATAGATCGTCCCGTATGATATACAAATCATAATGTACGATCAATTTAAAAAATTAAGTTTTTACTCCCCCATTATGTGTGTATGCACAGTTATCCAACTTACAATCACACTCTCTCAGACTCAAGAAAATTAAAATTTATAGACTTCATTTACAGTGAACAAATGAACTTGAAGTCTTCAGCAATCTGGAGTGTGAATTTCCTAAAAAATACTTTAGTACACACAACAAAAACTCAAATATTTGTTAGGAGAAGAATAAAATAAACAATAAGCTTTTATAATCATCAAAACATAACTTAGATTTGAATTTACTTAAATGAACAGATTTACTCAAATCATAACAGGGTTCAGGTAGATGGCCTATGTGGGTACAATTCTGTCAAGGGGATCTGTGCAATCTTTAGGATAAAACCTATTTTTAAGTCTGATTTTAAACTTCTTCATTCTGATTTAAGTATTTAATCGAGTCAACTAGCATGCATTGTATTAAATACAAATGTAAGAAGTGTCTAAAATTTAATTGTATTTTACTTAAGCATTTCACCCAATATAAGTCAAGGGGACAATTAGGAATCTGTTCTAGATGTCAGCCCCACTCTCATTAAACTTATCTTAAATAATATCCCTAACCACTCTACATTAAAGATCAGATTCATGGTTTTAAAGTACTTAGGTGATTTAGCTAGCTCCCTAATCCAGGTCAGGGTAAGTCTAGATCTTGCATTGCATTAGCTAGGTTCTGGGTCATTGATTTCCAGTACCTACTTTAGACTTAGGTTCTGAGGCAAGCTCATGCTATAAGTCCTCAACCACCAGGAATTTAATCCCACCTTCTAATAAAATTGACAATTCAAACTTAAATCCTTTTCCATCAAATTTAAACCCAACACCTAGGATAGATTAGGGCACTTCTAAATTATTTTTAGAATCCCAGGTGCCTCCTACCTTTCCTCCTTTGACTTCAAAAATAACTATTCAACCTTGAACCAATCCCTATTAAAATTCCAACCCTTACATCCTTTGAATCAATATTTAAAAATCTAAATAAAATTCGTATCACTATTTTAATCGAGAGTATTCATAGAAAATTTCTAGTTTCCTATGATGTAATTAACTATGAGGGCTTGCGCTCGTAGGAGATTTATAAACCGAGATCAAATTTTCAAAATCTCAATTAACTTTCTTTGGGAAAATCAAAAGTCAATGATTATTATCGTCATATTCAAATGATCGGTAATGGACGATATCCTCTTTCTATAGGAAGATATATCATACTATTACTATAACTTTGATTATAAAATTAATGATCTTTTATCCAAATTATTATAGTCAAATATTTGATCAAACATCATTATGATCTTTCGAGATCATATATTGTCTCCCCTTATGTTTGACTATGATAATCAGGGTAAATCTAAAATTTTGGAATTCAAACTCATTAGAGAATAATATGGTCACCTCTTGAGGTGATTTATCATTCATAATGATGTGTTCGATTCCAAAGGTAAAAATTCTAGAAATTAACCATTTCATAAAGAAAATTAAAACTTTTTCAAACTACACTTTTTCAATCAAATAAGGACATCATACAAGTATAACTGCGAGGTGGAAAGGTCTTACCCCCTAGAATTCTTCAGGAAAAAGAAAAGAAAGTTGTTTTTGATGATTCAATTCAAATCCCTACTCAACATTCAAATTCTCCTTCAAATTTATCGGATCATGTTCTTGATGTTCCAAAAGTTGAATGCAATGTCTTAGCTCATCTTAGAAAGTTGCCTGCTAAGTTGAGCATACATGATGCCCTTATTCTCTATAAGGAGATGAGGGAATCCTTAATTAAAGCACTTCTTGACCCAGAGATCTGCTTAGCTCAATTATCTTTAACTTCAGAAGAAGAATCTTTGTATTTTAAGAAAATCCTAAGAGTAACCTTTTTCGACAATTTACTCCTAGGAACTGTCGATCATAATCACCCACTTTATATCACCATATATATGGGAAAATTCAAGTTAGCTAAAGTTCTCATTGATCCGGGTACATCGATCAACATGATGAATATAAAGACTCTCGCATACCTTAGAGTTGATACTAGCAAGCTCTCAACCGACAAGTTAGTGCTTCACGGGTTTAACGAACAGGATGGTTCCATCTACTTTATACCAATGCATCAAGTACCAACAAGATATCATTGAGTATGAAATTAAGGGTGATCTACAACCATTCTCTATTCATGGTATTGGGATCTATGAACATCCTATATATTACATACCTAAAGGGTCCACCAGTTGTTCTAAGGTAGGGGTCAATATTAAAGAGGAAAAAGTAGAAATTTCAAAGTTAAAAGCAATTCAAAAAGTAAAAAAAGTTGAAATTCAAAAAAGACAAAAATTAAGTAGCGAAGATGACATCAAGGGCGTGGTTTTTAGGCCTCCAAATAGTCTACCTCAGTGAGGTGAAAGAATGGACCAAAGATCACGTGGTCGAGGCCGTACTTCAGTTGGAAAAAGAAAATTCCCCATGTGCATCGAACTAGAAGCAAGTTCTGATGAAGAGTCAAGAAAGAGGGGTGTCAGAATTACTTTTGATTATCAAAAAATAAAACCTCCTCTAAAATTTGATCTCACCTTAGATTCAGTTAGTGACCAGGAGGGTGACAATTCAGAAGATTAAAATGATGAGCCTGAATTAACTCTTTATGAAAAGCTCAATAGGGCAGTTAAATCCTTAACCTTAACCCCACTATCTACCTACAGCATCTCAGGGTTAGTAATTAAGTATGCTCCTAATCTAGATAGAGAAATAAGGAAATTCCAGAAGTTTTTTTCCTAGCTCCTCCTCTTCAAGGAATGAAAATGTTGTAACCCTTGATGATGTAGACTTTAATAAATTAATGGAATTATCTTTTGGCTACTTTCCTGCTGGTGTTAAAGCTCTTATCTCTAAAGATTTTGCTCCGAGTCAATGGAATAAGGGTCAAGCTACATACCATAAAAATATCTAGAATTCAAAAATTAATAAAAATTGGACAAGTAGTATTGGCTTTGGTACCATTAGTTTATTTGACAATGATGTATATTATTTAATGATAACTATTCATCCTGAATATAAAAAAGTCCCTACTGAAGTTATTAATTCACTCAATAAAATTTGTTTGGAAACTTTAAATGATTATGATAATCTTCAAGTTTGGGATTCACCCCCTAAATTTGAGAAGAAAATTAAATCAACAGTAGATGAACTTAAGGAAATTAACCTTGGAACAGAAGATGACCCTCACCCCACCTTCATAAAATCTTTATTGAGTAAGGATTAGTCTGTAGATCTAATTCAACATCTCTCTGAGTTTAAGGATTGCCTCACTTAGACATACGATGAAATGCCAGGTTTTCCTGCTAACTTAGCAGTCCATAAAGTTGGAATTAAGAACGATGCCATTCCTGTCAAGCAAGCTTCACGACGCATACGTTTAAAAATTGAACAACAAGTTATTTCTGAAGTCAAGAAAATGATCCAGGCATGATTTATCTGAGAGGAATAATATCCTTCTTGGGTAGCTAGTGTTGTACTAGTTTAAAAAAAATGGTTAAATTTGACTCTGTGTTGACTATAGAGACCTGAATAAAGCATATCCCAAGGATGACTTTTCTTTACCAATCCAAAACTTATGGTGGACATCGCCTCATCGCATGTTATTTTCTTCTTTATGGATGGCTCATCTAGATATAACCAAATCAAGATGGCCCGAGAAGATGAGAGAAACATTACAATTAGAAGTCCTATAGGAATCTTTTATTATAAAGTGATACCCTTTGACCTTAAAAATATCGGTGCAACCTACTAGCGGGCCATGACTCATATCTTTGACGACTTAATCCATAATCAAGTTGAATGCTACATCAACGATTTAGTTGTTAAAAGTAGAGTGAAAAAGGCTCATCTTTATGACTTAAGAATCATCTTCGAATGGTTACGCCGCTATGACCTTAAGATAAATCCCTTGAAATGCACTTTTGGTGTTACTTCAGGAAATTTCTTAGGTTTTGTAGTGAGGCATCGTACAATTGAAATTGATCCAGCTAAAATTAAAGCCATTTTAAATATGCCATCTCCCAAGAGCCTTTCTCAACTGAGATCTCTCCAAGGAAAATTGGCATATATAAGAAGGTTCATTTCAAATTTATCTGGAAGATGTCAATCATTCTTTGTCCTTGCTAAAAAGGATGTAGGATGAGAAATATCAATCTGCATTTGAAAATATCAAATAATACCTAACAAATTTTCCAGTTTTAGTAGCCCATGTTCCGAGAAAACACTGAATCCTTTATATTATGGCACTTGATGAGTCTCTTGGGACCCTTCTAGCTCATGTCAATGACGAGGGGAAAGAAAATGCTCTCTACTACATAAGTCATAGACTTCTTCCAATAGAAATTTGATACCCTATAATCAAGAAACATTATCTTACCTTAGTTTTTGCAGCACAAAAATTAATACATTATATGCTTTCTCATCAAGTCAATTTGATTCCTAGTATCAATCCCCTGTAATACCTTATGACCTAGCCTACATTATCAAGATGTTTAGCCCATTCATCTATGATATTGCTTCAATTCAAAATCACTTTCATTCCCCTACGTGCTGTGAAAAGATAGGCTGTTGTTGACTTCCTTCTAGCGCATCCGCTACCGGTGGAATATCCTTTAAATGATGATTTATGTAACAAACAAATCATGAGTTTTGAGGAATTCAATAATCAAGTCTGAGAAATGCATTTTGATGGTGCAGCTTCTTCCTATTGCAAATCTGGTTTTGATGATGACAAACATGTTTCCAGTGTATTTTGCTTGGCTAACTCGTTTCAGGCACAAAAATTCACGAGCCACTCAAGCCAACTCAAGATCGGGTCCAAGTGTGTCCAATGTACTATTTTTCTTTTTCTTGAGTCAATTGTAATGTAACTGATCCCCCAGCTAAGTAACCTTGCACACACACACTCAGGGGGAGAGCTTGAGTGAATTAGAGTTTCTGTTCATTTTTTGTTCAGATCGTCCTGGATGATATTTACATCGTCCTGGATGATCAGGTAAAAACAAAAACCCTAATTAGGGCAACTAAGTTAAGAGGGTCTGATTAAGCAGATCGTCCTGGATGATATTTGGATCGTACCGGACGATATGCTCAAATCAGAAATTCTCAACCGCTAGATCAAGTTAGGCAAGTTTTTATTTTAAGTTATTTGGTCTGATTGTCCCAGACCATACGTGTATCGTCCTGGATGATTTAGTATAATTTTAATCTGGTAATTAAGGAAAGCAATTTAATTTTGATTGATACGATCATATCGTCCTGGACTATCGCAGGATCATCCCGAACGATCATGATCGTCTAATGCATTTCAGCTGTACGTCCCGAACTATGCTCAGGACGATTTTGGCACTTTTTGAACTAATCGTACAGGACGATACCCGTATCGTCCTGGATGATCAAGTCATTTTTTGGTCGTCCAGCACAAGTTTCTCTGGACGACCCGAACTGTCTTCTGGATAATATTCCTTGATTTATACTAATCGTCCCGAACGATCGCAGGATCGTACGGGATGATATGATCAATTTTTTCTACTAATCGTCCAGAAGAGCCAGATCGTCCAGGCTCAAACAGCTGATTTTGAACTGATCATACAGGACGATCTATAGATCGTCCAGGACGATCATGGCCAACCAGTTGAGATTTAGGGCAAATTTTGAGCCCTCCTATAAAAGAACTTTTTCTTGAAACAAGAAAAATCTTTTGCCACCTTCCATTCCAGAGAAACCCTAGGGAGAGAGAGAGTTTGGGAGAGAGAGAGAAGATCTTGTGAGGGGGAGTTAGTGAGGGATTCACTAAGGTTGCTCCAAGCACGGATCAGAGTCATCTTCTCCGCTCGTCGTCTTTCGTCTAGTTGGTGTTCGTCGTTGGAGGATCATTCGTAAGAAGATCCGGGGTTCTCTACCCGCTTCAGGTGAAAGTAAAAGGAGGTCGGGTTCTCTGCCTCACCGTGTGATGAAAAGGAGGTCTTGTACAGGCTTCTCTGCCTTGCTGTGGGAGCAAAAGGAGAGACACTTTTTATTTAGTGCAATACCTGGAGGGGAGGCTCCGGGGAGTGGACGTAGGTCAAGTTGACCGAACCACTATAAAATCTGGTTTGCTTTTCTGATTCAGTTCTGCACTTTACTTTTCTGATATTAACTGCTTGGGTGAATCTCTGTGATTAATCTTTTCGTTGTTGTTTACTTGTTTCCGCTGCAAAGTATTGAAAAGATTTTTCTGTTGTTTGTTAAATTTTTAAATAACCAATTCACCCCCCCTCTTGGTTAGCCTCGGGACTAGTTCACTAGGTCTTAACATCCCTATCAAACTTTCAAGTGGTATCAGAGCGGGATTCAAAATTTAGGTTTAAAAACTTTTAAATTTGATCCATGGCTAACTGTAACAATCGTAATACTGCTGAAGGTTATTCTATTACAAGACCACCATTGTTTAATAATATTCCTTTTGACTTTTGGAAAACACGCATGTCTACTTTTCTTCAATCGATTGACTATCGCATGTGGATGTTAGTCAAGGATGGATACGAACCACCTTTTAGATTGATTAACAATGTGAAAACTGAACTTCCGTTTGTAGATTGGACTTTTGATGATCGTGATTTAGCATAGTTAAATGCAAAATGTTTGAACTGTTTCTTTTGTGCTTTAAAATCTGAAGACTATATGCGTGTTTCTACTTGTACAATGGGTGAAGAAATCTGGGATAGATTGTGTATAACATATCAAGGTACAACTGAAGTCAAACAATCTAGGTTAAACATCTTGTTACATGATTACAAACTTTTTCACATGAAACCTAGTGAGACAATTTCAGAAATGTACACAAGGTTCACTCAAATCGTTACCTCTTTGCATGCTCTAGGAAGAGAACTAACTAACTACGAAAGAGTGAACAAAATTCTTAGATGTTTGCCTGCTTCTTACGATGCTAAGATTACTGCTATCATGGAATCTAAAGATTTAAATACTTACTCTATTGACATCTTACTTGGATCACTCATTGCTTACGAGCAAGGGGTGAACCAAAGATAACTTGATGCATGTGAACGAAAGAAGGAGAAGACAGTGGCACTAAAGGCCAAAGATTCAGATGCTAGCACTTCCGAGTCTGATAGCGATGAAGTTTCCTTAATCACAAGGCAATTTAAGAGCTTTCTAAGGAAGAAGAATAAGAATTTTCAAAAGTGGAACAAAGGTAAGACCAGTAGAAACTTTAAAGGTTCATCTGAATCTATTTGTTTTGAATGCAGGAAGCCTTGACACATAAAGGCAGATTGTCCTACACTCAAGGCTCACCCGAGCAAGGTGAAGGGTGAGGAGAAATCAAAGTTTAGAAAGGATAAGAAGCAGATACAAAAGGTGTTCTGGGCAGACTCTGCATCTGACTCCTCTGAGACTGAAGCTGACGAGGAGGAAACAAACTTATGTCTAATGGCTGATGATCACCCTGGTCAGTCGGACCAGGAAGAGGTATGTGAGATTACTTACGATCAATTATTTGAAGTATCTGAAAAAATTCATGCATCGTATAGGAAGCTTAAGAAAACCCATGCTAGTTTGAAACTGGATTATTTGACTTTGCAAAAAGAGCATGATGTGTTAATTAAGGATCATTCCACTATTGATAGCAATCATGTCTTTACTAGATAAGTTTGATGAACTGAATGGAAAGCATTCTGATTTAATTATTGAGCATGATACATTAAAAAGATCGCATGTTGAATTAGAAGCTGCTTTTAAGAAATTGAAAGATATGGCATGTGATTTAGAAAGTAATGAAAGTGCAAGAACTTTTGAGATTGCTAGTCTTAACAAGGAGAATGAATTTTTAAGAGTGAAAATTGCTGCTTTTGAAAAGAACAAAAAACCACCTACTTTTGAACAGTTTTATGCACCGCCACCTTTTGAAAAATCTGATGCAAGTTCATCAAAGCATGTTTCATACACTTCTAGGAAGAGGCACTATCACTCACGACATTTAGTCAATCCTTTTTCTGGTGTTAGATGTTTTTCATGTGACATGTTAGGACACATTTCCCACACCTGCATTGTTCACCGTAGTACACATTGGGTGTGGAGACCCAAACTTCCTGTTTCACAGCACAACACGCATGCATTGTATTCTTTTTTTCATAAGAAGGAACCCAAACCTGTTTGGGTTCCTAAGACTGACGTTTGATATTTTTGTAGGTGTGCTCTTCCACATGACCTCATGAGAGCATGTGGTACCTAGACAGCGGATGTTCTAGACACATGACTGGAGATGCAAATCAGTTCATTTCACTGGAGGCCAAAGCTGGAGGCAAGGTTACACTTGGAGATAACACCACCAAGAAGGTGGTAGGCACAGGTATAATTGGTGATTCAAAGAATTTTATGATTGATAATATTTTGCTTGTAGATGGACTAAAACACAACTTGTTGAGCATCAGTCAACTTTGTGACAAGGGATACAACATCAAATTCCTTCCCACTGGCTGCATTTTAAGCTTAAATGATGAAATTGTTTTGCAGGGGCAAAGGATCAACAACGTCTACAAGCTGGATGTAAGTTGCATTAAATTTGATAATTTAATTTTCTTAAAAACTGCTGCTGATGAGTCTTGGTTATGGCATAGGAGTTTGTGTCATGCTAGTATGAAAACCCTTAGGAGAGTCACCCAGAAGGACTTAGTTAGAGGTGTGCCCAAGCTTAAGTTCACTAAGGATCACCTGTGTGATGCCTGTTAGTTGGGGAAGTAAGTCCAGTCCTCGTTTCACTCTATTAAGGACATCAGCACCTCTAGACCTCTAGAATTTCTTCACATGGACCTCTTTGGACCCATTAGCACTGCTAGCTTAGGGGGGAGAGTCTATGGATTTATGATTGTAGATGATTATTCGAGGTTCACTTGGGTGAAATTTTTGTCATATAAATCTGAGTCATTTGATGAGTTTAGATCTTTCTCTACTTGGATTCAAAAGAAGTTAGGATGTGAGATTATTACCATCCATAGTGATCACAGAGGGGAGTTTGAAAATGAAAGATTTGAAAGTTTTTATGAGGATCAAGGGATTAGTTATAATTTTTCAGCTCCTAGGACCCCTCAACAGAACGGGGTAGCTGAAAGGAAGAACAAGACCTTAGTGGAAGCCGCTAGAGCCATGCTTGCCGAGTATTCACTTCCAAAATACTTTTGGGCTGAAGCGGTGAACACTGCCTGTTATGTGCTGAATAAGGTGAATGTGAGAGTCAAACTAAACAAGACACCTTATGAGATCATTAAGGGCAGAACTCCAAATCTGTCCCACCTCCATGTCTTTGGCTGTAAGGTTTTCATTCTGAACAACGGGAAATCACCCTTAGGAAAATTTGACCCCAAATCTGATGAAGGAGTGTTCTTAGGAAATTCAAGTGTGGGGAAATCCTTTAGGGTATTCAATAAGAGGACTTTGGTGGTGGAAGAAACAACCCATGTAGTGTTTGATGAATCTGATCCTAAGGAGTCTAGATCTGAAGTAGAAGATGAAGAGATTGTTGAGGTTGCCCAAGTGGTTGGAAATACAAATCTAGAGGAAATGGTAGAACCTCAAACCACATTGCCAAGAGATTGGAGATATTCTTCGAGTCATCCTAAAGAATTGATCTTAGGAGACCCTTTTGAAGGTGTTAGGACTAGGCATGAACTTAGGAAGGAAGTAAACCATTCTGCCTTTATCTCAATGACTGAACCCACCAACATCAATCAAGCCCTTTCGGATGAGTTTTGGATCTTAGCTATGCAAGAATAATTGAATCAGTTTATAAGGAATGATGTTTGGGAGCTAGTAGAAAGACCTAAAAATCAAAGTATTGTGGGAACCAAGTGGGTCTTTAAGAATAAGATGAATGATTCTGGTGTGGTGGTGAGAAATAAGGCAAGATTGGTTGATAAGAGGTATAATCAGATAGAAGGGATTGATTTTGAGGAGACTTTTGCACATGTAGCTAGATTGGAAGCCATTAGAGTGCTACTAGCCTTTGCCTATTATAAGGGATTTAAGCTGTTTCAAATGGATGTCAAGAGTGCCTTTTTAAATGGGGTAATAAAAAAAGATATTTTTATAGAACAACCCCCAGGTTTTGAGAGTTCCCAATATCCAAATCATGTCTATAAATTAAAAAAGGTATTATATGGATTGAAACAGGCACCCAGAGCTTGGTATGAGAGGCTTAGCACATTCCAGTTAGAAAGAGTTTATTAAGGGGAGCGTTGACACCACCCTTTTTCTGAGGAGAATAGGGGATGACTTACTCATTGTCCAGATCTATGTTGATGATATAATTTTTGGATCTTCTAATAAATATTTATGTGATGAGTTTTCTAAAATAATGAGTAAGGAGTTTGAGATGAGTATAATAAGAGAATTGTCCTACTTTTTGGGGTTTAGCATAAGGCAAACGGATGATGGAACCTTTCTCAATCAATCTAAATACACTAAGGAAATCTTGAAGAAATATGAAATGGACAAAGCCAAGCCAATCAATACTCCCATGACCTCCTCAGTTCAGTTAGATAAGGATTCAAGTGGAAAATCTGTTGATCAGAAGAAGTATAGAGGAATAATAGGATCACTGCTTTACCTGACTGCTAGCCAACCTGATATCATATTTAGTGTCTATCTTTGTGCTAGGTTTCAGGCTGATCCTAAAGAGTCCCACCTGATTGCTGTTAAGAGAATTCTTAGATATCTTTTAGGGACCCCAAACCTAGGAATCTGGTACCCTAGGCATAACACCTCTTTTGAGATCATTGGATATTCTGATTCTGACTTTGCGGGGTGTAGGGTGGATAGAAAGAGCACCTCTGGAGCTTGTAAATTCATAGGACAGTCTTTAGTCTCCTGGTCCAGTAGAAAAAAAACTAAGTTGCACTTTCCACTGCTGAAGCTGAGTACATTGCCTTAGGGAGTTGTGTGGCCCAAGTTCTTTGGTTGAAGCAACAAGTCTTGGATTTAGGGTTACCTGTTGGCACAATTTCTATTCTGTGTGATAATACAAGTGCCATCTGTATCTCTAAGAATCCAATCCAACCTTTTAGGACCAAACATATTGATATAAGTCATCACTTCATTAGGGATCATGTTACAAAAAGGGACATTGAGCTACATCATGTAGCAACTGAAAATCAGCTGGCTGACATATTCACTAAACCACTGGCCTTTGACTCATTCAGCATTTTGAGAACCAGATTAGCAGTGATTGATATAAATGCTTGATTCTGATGACTGCTGATTTTTATTATTCTGATTGGTATTCTATTTTCTGTTAGTTAGTTTTTGGTTTAATTATTTGCTTTCAGTTGATTTTATTTCTTCTGATGATTTCTACTTTTAGCCTTATTGTTAGTTTGATTTGAGCATATACTTTGATGTGATTTTCTACCTGCTTTTTATTCATTGGTTCATATCTTGCACTTACTATTTTATGCTTTTCAAAATCTGATCACCGCTCACTACTTCTGATAATCTGAATTTCTGACTGGGAGTTTTACCTTATTTTTATTTGGAAGCTGGTAAGCAACGATTGATTCCATTGAATCTGTTAAAGAGAAGAAACATTGATGATTGTTTCTCTTCCTCTAACTCCTTTACTGGTGTATAGTTTCTTTTGGATAAAAATCCTCTTCAAAATTAAAATGTTAGTTTTTGAAATAGAGATTATTTTATCTTCCTATAGTAATCTACCTCATATCAATAGTGTTTTTTCAAAGTCTTTAGTCATTAGTTTGATTTTCTAAACCAAGTGATTGCATTTATCATATGATGTATGGCTTTTATTTTATGAATCATTCTTCCTTACTGTGGAGAGTCATCTCCTATGTCTGGAAGATAATTTCACAGCTGAGACTCTTTAATGATTATGAAAAGGAGGAAGCTTACAAAAGATGCACAGTGCGCCAAATAAATTGAAAAAGAGGCATAAAATGAGCCCAAATCTGAAAAAATGTGAAAAATCGCCAACTAAAAAGATACACAAAGTGTATCAAAAATGAAAAGATGCGCAAAGCGCCAACTAAATTGAAAAAGAGGTACAAAATGAGCCCAACCAAGCTTTCTTTCCTTTCAGATCATTAAAGGTCTTAGAAAAATCCGTATGCCGCTTAATACCTTCAAAAGCTTGTGTTTTGAAAATCCTGATTTCTGATTTTTTACTTTGTGACACTATTATATCAGATATTTTTCTGGAACGAGGCTTGAAAGGATCTCTTTTCAAATCTAATGTCTTTTCTTTTGAATCGGATTTTTGTTTTGAAAGAGGTTTACATCGATAAGGTGCCCGGGGTCAGAGTTACGAAAGTTGATTTTTCCAACTTTTTCTGGATTTCAGCGCTGTCAATTGTCTCCTTATTAGTTTTTGGATCTAAAATCAAGGAAAAAATTCTGATTTACTCGAGCAGCTTGATCAAAAAAAAAATCGTGGCTTTTATTTCTTTTTGCTGAGAGTTTTATTCATTTTTGTTTTATTTAAATTTCGTGGTTGTGCTTTTGGGATCCTGATCTATCATCTTCATCCTCCATCTTTTTCTATTTTCTTCACATCATCCTGGATGATACCTTGATCGTCCTGGATGATCCTCTTCATCCTGGACGATCCAAACATCATCCTGGATGATTCATTCAAAATCATCCCCACACTGCTCCTGCTGCTAAAAAAAACTCCAATTATTGGTGATCGTCCTGGACGATCCATACATCATCCTGGAAGATATGATCCATATCTTCCTGATATGATCAAACGGCTGAAATTGCTCCAATTATTATCCATCGTCCTGGACGATCCACCTTAACGTCCTGGATGATCCACGTGTCAGCCGCTGGACAATTGGAATTATGCCCGTCCGACACACTTATTGCATATCGTCCAGGACGATCCACCTAATCGTCCTGGACGATACCATTTCGTCAACGTTCGTCCAGCATGACTCCTCAGGACGATCGTCTGTGTCTAATCATCCTGGATGGATCTCTGATCGTCCTGGACGGATCTCTGATCATCCTGGATGATCGGACCGCTTTCTTGACCAATCGTCCAGGACGTTATAAATGCCTATATTGTCCAGGATGATGTCGCGATCGTACGGGACGATCAGGCCATTTTCTATATAAATAGCAGTTTTCTTAAGGATTTTCCACACTCTTTCTTCCACTCTCCTTCTACTTCCCTACACTTTTGATTTCTAATGGCTGGTGGCAAACGTTCCCGTCAAAAGGGTGCAAGCTCCTCCTGGGGGCATGTTGATCCTCGCTTCCCCAATGCAGCCGATTAGGCTGCCTACGAGCGATATTGTGAAGTGGGAATCACACCGTCAAAAATAGTAAATCCCCGCACTCTTACTTATCCTGTCCTTGACCTCTTCGCGCACACCTTCCTCACCTTCATCATGACTCTCGCCTTTCCTTTTAGCTCGGAACTTCTTCGCGTTTTCTTTGCAAACTTGCGTATTTCGGCTGATTATTCCACCCTCCGCTCTTATGTAAATCAGCGCCGTCGAACTTACCTACCAGGACTTTCATAACATTCTCCAACTTTCCGTCACTGGTGACAAACTCCACACCCTTATCACCGACCCTGACTATGATCGGAGTGTCGCCAATCATTTCCTTCGCAATACAAATGCCCCTTATCATGATAATGCCTGCACTACACTTCTTAAGGACGCCCGGACTATTCAGCATGTTCTTCGTTCCTCCATCATTCCAAAGGCGGGGGATCGAATTCACATCACCCCACTACTGTCCTTGACCGCATACTACATCCTGGCCCATAGGGAATTTAATGCCACCGACCTTATTATCCGGTATCTCGAGCACCTCACCACTATTTGGGATCCAGGTCATCGCCGACGTCCAAATCTAGCCTTAGGACATATCATTGCCTATGCCCTCGAAACCAAATATGACCTGTAATATCCCATAGCTCCAGATGTCCCTCCTTCCTTCTTCACTAATCATTCTTTCCATGTCCTACACAGCACCCGACTACATCCGGAGCCCACCCCGGATGTTGAGGAAGAGGAGGACAAGGCCATTCCAGTTCCTGCTGCACCAGATGCACCTGCTCCTCTTCACATTGCCTCTCCCTTTGACCACCTGGTGCAGTGCTTTGATCAGTGGGAGGCAAGATTTGACTCCTATGTGGTTGCCCAGGAGCACCGGCACACCGAGGACATCCAGCGCTTCACTGACTATGTTGCGCAGCAGCAACAACAGCATGACCAGGACATTGCCTGGATTGGAGCCCATTTTCAAGCCATTCACCACTACTTCAACCCACCACAGCCACCTCCTTCTTCCGATCAGGATCCGCCTC
This sequence comes from Dendrobium chrysotoxum, assembly GCA_019925795.1. Classification (NCBI taxonomy): domain Eukaryota; kingdom Viridiplantae; phylum Streptophyta; class Magnoliopsida; order Asparagales; family Orchidaceae; genus Dendrobium; species Dendrobium chrysotoxum. Next base: position 126,752 of record JAGFBR010000803.1, read on the forward strand.
CGTTCTAGTTTTTTGTTTTGTAGTTATTTTCTTTTCTGTTCTGTACTGATGTTTTTAGTATTTCTATTTATCCTCCTCCTTTTTGTGAAGTCAAAAGGGGGAGTCAGTTGTAGTCGTTTCTATTTTTGTTATGTGTTATATTTCCTGTACTGATTTAGTTGTTAAATGAAAATTTGAGAAAAAAAATATTTGTGTTTTGATCTCCTAGTTATTTTTTATTTTCAAACTACTGTACAAATATTTATCATCATCAAAAAGGGGGAGATTGTTGCAAATCTGGTTTTGATGATGACAAACATGTTTCCAGTGTGTTTTGCTTGGCTAACCCGTTTCAGGCACAAAAGATCACGAGCCACTCAAGCCAACTCAAGATCGGGTCCAAGTGTGTCCAATGTACTATTTTTCTTTTTTTTGAGTCAATTGTAATGTAACTGATCCCCTAGCTAAGTAACCTTGCACACACACACAGGGGGAGAGCTTGAGTGAATTAGAGTTTCTGTTCATTTTTTGTTCAGATCGTCCTGGACGATATTTACATCATCTTGGACGATCAGGTAAAAATAGAAACCCTAATTAGGGCGACTAAGTTAAGAGGGTCTGATTAAGCAGATTATCCTGGACGATATTTGGATCGTACGGGACGATATGCTCAAATCAAAAATTCTCAGTCGCCAGATCAAGTTAGGCAAGTTTTTATTTTAAGTTATTTGGTCTGATCGCCCCGGACGATACGTGTATCGTCCTGGACGATTCAGTACAATCATGCCTAATTTAATCTGGTAATTAAGGAAAGCAATTTAATTTTGATTGATACGATCATATCGTCCTGGACGATCGCAGGATCGTCCCGGACTATCATGATCTTCTAAAGCATTTCAGTTGTACATCCCGAACTATGCTCAGGGCAATTTTGGCACTTTTTGAACTAATCATACAGGATGATACCCGTATCGTCCTGGACGATCAAGTCATTTTTTGGTCGTCAAGCACAAGTTTCTCTGGACGACCCGAACTGTCTTCTGGACGATATTCCTTGATTTGTACAAATCGTCCCGGACGATCGCAGGATCGTACGGGATGATATGATCAATCTTTTCTACTGATCGTCCAGAAGAGCCAGATCGTCCAGGCTCAAACAACTGATTTTGAACTGATCGTACAGGACGATCTGGATGATCATGGCCGACCAGTTGAGATTTAGGGCAAATTTTGAGCCCTCCTATAAAAGAACGTTTTCTTGAAACAAGAAAAATCTTTTGCCACCTTCCTTTCCAGAGAAACCCTAGGGAGAGGGAGAGTTTGGGAGAGAGAGAGAGAAGATCTTGTGAGGGGGAGTTAGTGAGGGATTCACTAAGGTTGCTCCAAGCACGGATCAGAGTCGTCTTCTCCACTCGTCGTCTTTCATCTAGTTGGTGTTCGTCGTGGGAGGATCATTCGTAAGAAGATCCGGGGTTCTCTGCTTGCTTCAGGTGAAAGTAAAAGGAGGTCAGGTTCTCTGCCTCACGGTGTGGTGAAAAGGAGGTCTTGTACAGGCTTCTCGCCTTTCTGTGGGAGCAAAAGGAGAGACACTTTTTGTTTAGTGCAATACCCGGAGGGGAGGCTCCGGGGAGTGGACGTAGGTCAAGTTGACCGAACCACTATAAAATCTAGTTTGCTTTTCTGATTCAGTTCTACACTTTACTTTTCTGATATAACTGCTTGGGTGAATCTCTGTGATTGAACTTTTCATTGTTGTTTACTTGTTTCCGCTGCAAAGTATCGAAAAGATTTTTCTGTTGTTCGTGAAATTTTTAAATAACCAATTCACCCCCCCTCTTGGTTATCCTCGGGACTAGTTCACTAGGGCTTAACATCCCTATCGAACTTTCACTTCCTAGTGGGGTAATACATATCAATCTACTATTCCTAAAAAAGTTGGAATTGGCTTGATTTTTATAACACCATATAAGAGAATGATGCACATTTCCTACCACTTATCAGAGCCTTGCATGAATAATGAGGCTTAGTATAAAGCTTTTATAACCGGCTTAGAACTTATAATTTTGATGGAGATTAAAGAGATTAAAATCTTTGGTGATTCTCAATGGGTGATTAACCAGATTATAGGGACCTATAAGGTTTTGAATCCTAAACTCTTGAAATATTAACAATACTCCACGCACTTACTTGAAAAAATTCCTGTTGTAACTATGTATAGGATTCCCCATGGAAGTAATTCTTCAGCGGATGCCCTAGCAAAGCTTGCAAAGGAATTTATGTGTCCAAAAGATGACCCCATTCATATAAAAGTTCAGGCTCGAAATACTCTATCACCTCTAGATTTGGAGTACATCAATAAATTATCTCCCCAGGTCCTTTCAGCTTCTTCAGCAATTGATGAAGTAAGCAATTGGAGACAACCACTAATTGATTACCTCAAAGAAGGCAAGCTTCCCTATGATAAATCATTTGTCAATCAAATTAAGAAATGTGCCCTATCGTATGCACTAGTCAATAATATATTGTACCATCAATCTTTCGATCAGATGTGGCTCCATTACTTAGAAAAATAAGAAGTCCTGAAGATTGTTAACAAAGTCTATACTGGACTGTGCGATGCTCATCAATCGAGTCCTAAGATAAAGTTAAAAATAAAAAGACCTTATTACTACTGGCCTATGATGATCGACGATTATATGAAAATTACAAAATACTATCATTAATACCAAATACATTATATAGTTTTACATCAGCCCCCTAACATGCTGCATCCCATGATAACTTCATGGCCCTTTGAAAGCTGGGGCACAGATGTTATCGGGCCTATTGACCCTCCTTCTTTAAATGGTCATCGCTTTATTTTAGTAATGATTGATTAATTTTCAAAATGGGTAGAAGTAGTTCCCTTACAAAATATAACATCACATCATGTTATGAAATTCTTCCATAACCATATCATATATCAATTTGGCATCCCCCACAGAATCATATCTGATAATGGGTTCACTTTCAAGTCGACGAAACTCAATAATTTTACAAGGCATCATAACATTGATTGGAGATACTCGACAATCTATTATCCCCGAGCTAATGGTTTGGCTGAGGCCTTCAATAAAACTTTAGTGAAAATTATGAAAAAGGCGCTTGATAATAATAAACGTCACAGGGATGAGAAGTTAGTAGAAGCCTTATGGGCTTACCAGACCACTTACAGGACCCCAATCCAATCAACACCATCTGTATTAGTGTATGGGTCCGAGGTCGTACTCTCTCTGAAATTTTAAATCCCTTCACTTAGGATTGCAATCCAGAACCAAATAATAACAGAACAAAATACTCAACTCCTATTAGAAGAGCTTACAAGCCTTGAAGAATGCCGTCTCCAAGCTCAACAAAACTTAGAGTTATATAAAGCTCAAATGGTTCAAGCTTATGATAAGTTATTGCGACCTAGAACCTTCAAAGTAGGAGACTTGGTCTTGGTTCTTCGGAGGCCTATCTTAGCTTACCAATATATTGGTGTGAAGTTTGAACCAACTTGGGAAGGACCCTTCATTGTAGAAATAGTCTACAAAGGAGGCTCGTATCAGCTAGTGGATTGTAAGAGAAATCACCCAATATTACCTGTTAATGGGTAATTCCTTAAAAAATACTATGCTTGATGTAGCTTGATATTTCAATCAATAAAATGTATAAATTTTGAATCAAGTTGACTCAATTTCATTTAAATTTTCAAGTTCCAAGATCTTATTTTCCTTTTCTTAAAGATATGTGTGAGTCCCCGTGCTTCCTTTCCTTTGGATTAAATCTGTAAATGGTGGAGTAAGCCCCTCGTGGCCCCATCCTAGAATCCAAATCAAATTCAGGTTAGATAGTTTTTGTTAGAATCCTTAAAGGTTTAGGTAGACTATTTCCTTGGCTAGACTCCCTGGTTAGATGTGAGTCCCTGTACTTTTTAGCTAGGTTAGTCATTGAAAACCTAAAAGAAATTTGACCTTTTAGGAGTAGGTATGAGTCCCTGTGCTTCCTACCTCCTAAGAACATGACTAATTAATGGTGGATTTAAGCCTATTAGGGCCCATCCTAATTAGTTACCCTCTAATTTTTAAGGATAGGTATGAGTCCCCATGCTTCCTTTCCTTAAAATTAAAATTAAATCAGGTCAGATTATTTTTGCCAGAATCCTTAGAGGTTTAGGTAGATAATCTTATTGGCTAGACCCCCTAGTTAGATATGAGTCTCTATACTTTCTAGCTATGTTAGTCATTGAAAACCCAAAAGAAAGTTAATCTTTTAGGAGTAGGTACGAGTCCTCATCCTTCCTGCCTCCTAGGATCTTGACTAACTAATGGTGGATTTAAGCTTGCTAGGCCCCATCATAGTTCAGTCACCTTTTAATATTTAAGGATAAGGTATGAGTCCCCGTACTTCATTTTCTTAAGATTAGACCTACTAGTGATAGAGTATGCCCTCTGTGGCATCATCTTAGTTTCAAAATCTTGATTCGATCCTCCGTGTGGAGCAAGTTTTCTCCCCACATAATCACCCACTAGTGATGGAGTATGCTCTCTATGACACCATCCTAGTTTTAAAATCTTGATTTGATCCTCTGTGTGGAGAAAGTTTCCTCTCCACATGATCACCCACTAGTGATGGAGTATGCCCTCTGTGGCACCATCCTAGTTTTAAAATCTTGATTCGATCATCTGTATGGAGCAAGTTTTCTCCCCACATGATCACCCACTAGTGATGGAGCACACCCTCTGTGGCACCATCCTAAAAATCAAATTTCAAATCTCATACTCTATGGAAAGCAATACTTCTATCCCATAAAATCTATAAAATTTTCTTTTTCTTAAGGATATATTTTTCTTTCTTTTAGGATTAGATCTACTAGTGGTGGAGAACGCCCCTTTATGGAACCATCCTAGTTTTAATTTCAAATTCCAAAATTAAATCTTTTCACCCTTAAGGTTAGTTTCTTCCTTTCCTTACGTTTAAAACTACTAGTGATGGAGAACACCCTTCGTGGCATCATCCTAGTTTCAAACTTTAAACACAAAAATTCTATCTTCTTTTCCTTAAGGATAGGTTCTATCCTTCCTTAGGATTAGATCTACTAGTGGTTTAGTATACCCCTTGTAACACAATCCTAGTATCAATTTAAACTTGATTCTTTAGGAATAGTTTTCTACTTACCCTTAGAATCAAAATTCTAATTTTAAATTTTCAATTCGATCAACGCCAATATATGAAGTAGAACATTGTTCTACTATACATATTGGGGGTCCATTTATTGATCTCATTTTTATATGAGGCCACTAGGACCAATCCAGATCCTAGATTAACTTAGACCCTAGGATCAATCCAGTTTAAACCCAAAATTTAAACTAAAATCCAAGGTTAAAAGGCCTTATCCTGAAAGCCTTTTTTAGTAGTTTTTCAAACACTTTAAGCCCAAATCAAATAACCTATGATTCAGAGTCTACTAGTTGCATATTGATAGGAGATGTATCTAGAGGTAACCCTCCAAATAAGAGTTCATTCTGAGGCTTTTAACCCCAGAAACTGAATTGAAACCCAAAGGCTATAAAACCTTCAAGTATTAACAGTCTATGCCACTAGACCTGCTACCCAATAGATATTGACCTTGGAGCCTTCTCCAAATCCTTTGATCACATTCAAACCCTTGATTATGACTTATTAAACATTAAACTATATTTTGGTGGATTCATTTTGACCCCAGTAGACTGGGAGTCAAAATGACCAAAATACCTTTAGGGGTATAAATAATCATTTCAAACCAAATGACCCTATTTTTGAATGGAACCACTTTCATTCAACTCCAAATATTGAAACAAACGTATTGGACCCAATCCCTGCCCTTGGGTCAACCTGGTTGACCAAGTTAACCAGGGTTGACCAAAATGCCCTTTAAGGTTCCAAATAGTCATTTTGACTAAATTGAATTCTCCAAACCTTAGGACCACCTCTAACAGACTCAGAATATCATTTCAAATTGGTTGAACCCAAATTTAAACCTTGGGTCAACTTGGTTGACCAAGTCAACCTAGGTTGACCAAAAAGTACATTAAGGCCTTTTGGCATATAGTAAGAGGCTGAAGCATGGGGACATTTTGTTAATAGAATTGTTAGCTAAGTTTGACTTCAATAATGTTATTCAAAGTTGGATGACATATGAGCATGGTATTATTATTAAAGGTGATAACTTAAATGTTATCAATCTTCTGCAAGATTCTTTTTTGAGAAGCAATAATCGGATGAAAAAGATTCAAAGACTAGATTTCTTTCTTAGATGTTTTGCATAATGTAAAGTTTCATTTGTTTCTAGAGAGAGAAATGGAGTGGCTGATGCTTGCTCTAAATTTGCCCTCCAAGGAGACTTTTTTTGGGATTCTTTTGTTTTTAGTGAACTTCCTTCAAGTGTTGTTGACTTGATAAGGAAGGATTATGATAGGATTTCTATCACATAGGTTGCTTTATTTTGTTTTATTGTTTCCAGTATTAATGCATTTTGCTTACCTTCAAAAAAAAGTACATTAAGGGTTTAAATGAATCATTTTAACCCATTCAACCTATCCAAACCATTTAAATCAAATCTATATCTTTAACCGCTCAAATATATTTCATTTAAAGCCTCAAATATTTCTAAACCCACCATGAGTCATATCACTATGTGTTGACCAAATCAAACTTGCCAAAATTTAGTCAAACCTCTTTCCATACACACACACATGCATTCAAATTTTGAGTCCTAAATCTCAAAACATATTTAAATTAATCAAACCAACTCATAAACCCTTTTCCCATGCCACATAAGCATATTGACTAGTTTGACTAGTCAAAAAATTCAAAAATGGTCAATGGGAATGCTTAGGTGGCTTTACCACCTTGGCAAAGTCAGCCTCCCTAATAATCAATTTTTACATGCATTTAGGTGACTGGAGGGACTACTTGGCATCATCCTAGAGCTCATCTAAAGAATTAATCAAAGCTAGCAATCATAGGATAGGCTAGCCAAAGCTTTAATTAATACAAGTCCTTGGAATCTTCTCCAACCATCCAAAATGATCAATTCCAGCAACATCTATCCTCTCCCAGCCATCCCTCAGCTCCTTCATCTATAAATAAGGCAGCTCCAGCCATTGGAATGGTTGTTGCAAAGCCTTAGAGCCCAGTTTGAGAAGAGAGAGAGAGAAAGGATAATTGATGTAGCAGATCCTAAACTAGCCGCCAACAGCTCTTTGACCCTTGAAGGAAGTTGTAGAGGATTAAAATACATTTCCAACAAGCCTAAGAACACTAAAATCCATCCACAAGATTGTAAGAATCTTAACTTTTCTCTAAAACTCTAATTTGAAACTGTAGAAAATCTATAAAACTTGAAGCCTCCAAACATCAGGTGTTGGAAGATTAGGTTGCCATAAACATGTGCTTCAAATTTCATTGAATTTGGATGAGTATTTTGAAAGTTATGGGTGTTTGAATTTTCTAGTTCAATTTGTACTAGCTATCCCTTAATCAACCAGGGCCGTCCGATCCTTTCTTTAGTAAGATCAAACGGCTTAGAAGCCATCACGTCATGCCCGCCATATTACAAACTCCAATAGGATTCAAACACGGTAAGCTAGGTTATTACGAGTTACGTGGAGTAATCGGGACCCTCCACGTATCCTGGCTCGGATTACATGGCGGCGAAGCGGCGCTGACATGGATTAGTTAAAACCGCATCCGCAATTTTGATTAGCCGCATCCGAGGACACGTGTCAGCTCCTAACGCGGTGTGGCCACCATTTCAGCCCAAATTGAATTAAAAAATTCATTAAATACCCAAAAAAATTAAAAAATTCATAGAAAGTCCATTTTTTCACCAAATTTGATGTTTTGGGCTCATTGGAAAGGGCTTTAGCCCCACTATTTATTAAAATTTAAAGCAAGGTGTTTTGATGATTGGATTGTGCGTTATTTTAGATTATTTAAAATTTATTTTTAGCAATTTTCATATAATCTTGTGATCAAATTGAACCCAAATTTTGGTGAAATGTTTTTGAGTATCTTTGGCATTCCTTGTATATTTCTTAGGTCAAGATGCTTAAAAGATTATTGTGATGTGAATTTTTAAAGTAATGGCTCCATTTTGGAACCAAAACTTTAAAAATTCATAACTCTCTAAATTGATAGAATTAGGCTATCTGATTGTTGTTGTATGCTTGCATATGTCCCAGGGTTAGGTCACCAAAATTTGAAACTTATTTGAACGCTAGAGACACCTAGGTAAAATAATTAAGGAAAAGGTTGAGTTAATTTAAAAAAATTATTGGAAATTGTTCACATAACCAATAGCCATGAAACTTTAGAACATTGAACTTAGTGACATTTTATAGCTTAGGTCCAAATTTCACTTGATTTGGAGGTCATTAGGTCAGAAAATTAACTAAGTCAAAATTCACCCTTTTTTAGTGCCTAGAAAATTAAAAAAATGTAATAAATCTATATTAAATCATAAAATTACAAATAATATATCAAATTGACCAAAATTTGATCCTCTATCTAGCAAAAATAAGAGCCCGATCACTAGACTTATAATTTAACTTTAATTTAAGTTTTAGCAAAAATTAATAATTAATTATATAAAATAATTAAAAAACATTAAAAATGTCAAATAAACTCTAAACACCTAAAAATATTCCCATGGGTTATTCTTGAACTTTGGAAATTATTTCATGCAGTTTAGGATTAGTTTTGATCAAAACAATCAAAATCTTCTTAATTAAATAATTTAAAAAATCTATAAATTAACCAAATTTTGAAAAATCATAATTAATTCAAATTAAATTCAAAATTTTCAATTAATATATCAAATGAACCATAATTTAATACTTAATAAATAAAAATTAAAATCTCTTTAATTTGACTTCAAATTTGAGAATAATTTAATTTTAAGTAAAAAATAAATATTTAATTAATTTAATTAATTTAAAATAATTAAAAATTCTATAAAATTCCCAAAAACTTGGAAACTTCTCCTTTGGTCATTTCTGACCTTTGGAGTTGATTTCAGGGAGTTTGGAGTTCATTTGGAAAAAAATCATTAAAAGGCTCTTAATTAAACCAATTAAATAATTCAAATAAATGCAAAAATTTTGAAAAATCATAACTAATTATAGAAAACTCCAAATTGAGCAAACTCAAAGGCATTGTACTCCATGTAAGGTCTAACATTTATTAAAACTATAAAATCAGGAAAAAGTACTTAAAATCAAAAAGTCACCTTTTTGTCAACTTCAATTCAAATTTTAACATAAACTTAAAAAATTCATAACTAATTATTGAAAACTTTAATTCCCACAAACTCAAAGTCTAATTACTCATGTTTAGGTCTAGTATTGGATAAAAATATCATAACTCTAAAAATTAGGCTTAATCAAAAAGTCACTTTTTGACCCCTTTAATTAATATATTTAAATAATTTCAAAAAATTCAACAATCAACCAAAATTCTAGAAATTATAAATTTGATTAATTAATTAGTCAACCAACCCTTTAAAACATAACCACTCCAAAGATGAAGTTTTTAGGATGGATGACTCTGGGCTGCGGGGTTAAGTGTCCTAAGGAGGCTTGTTTCCTCAAGCCTGGTGGCACAATACCACGAACAGATTCAATGGAGTATAAGACTTTAAAATTAATTGATTATTAATAATTTGACTAAATTAAAATTCTTAATTCAACTACATCAATCAGGTTTTTAGGATAGACTAATCTGGCTATAGGGCTAAGTGTCTTAAGGAGGCCTGGTTCCTTAAGTTTGGTGGCACAATGCCACAAACCGGTTGATAGAAAATATAAATTAATTTAAAATTAGCAACTAATTCAATTAATTAAAATTCCATTATTTCTTTAACTTCTAATTAATTAAATGTATTTAATCAATAAATCTTTAAAATCTAATTGTAAAACAAACCTTAATATGTTAACAATTGAATTTTATTCAAATTTACCCTTTAATATTTAACAAATCTAAACATTAGACAACTTTAACTAATTAACCAATATAAAACATCCTAACCACACAACCGACTACACACACTTAGATGGTTTGCTAGGGCACCACTTCTTAATTTAGGTTAGGCTAGTGTTTACTTTCTTGCTATGTGCCAAGATTTTTAAACTTTCACTACATACTGGTTATTAATATTAATATGATTATTTATTTAATTTCTATACTATGTGATGTGATGGATGGGCATTAAATTTATCCTTAGGTTAGGGGCAATTCAAATGCTGATACAATCTTATATAAGTGGTTATGCTCATATAGAGTATTAAAATTAAAGGGGGCAAAGTTAAATTTAAATTAATCAAATTTTGGTAGGTGCTTCAAAATACTAAGTCCCCCTTTAAAAATTAAAAAAGCATAGCCAAGTGTTGCTGGTTTGAGCATTTTAAATTTTATTATATTAACTCCTTGGGATGATTTAAATATAATTGCTTAGGATAACCCTACAGGTTGTTCGAGTCTAGATTTTTAACTTTCATTAAATGCAATTCAGATTTATTGAGTTATAAATCAAAGTGACATTTGAGAGGGGATATATATGTATCCAACTTAGATTCTAAAGATGAGAGTTCTCCCCCATTTGGAAGACTAAGTTAGGATAGTTTTAAAATCAAAAGGGAAAAGAAAATACCCCTTTCGAGGGGAGTTTTTTTTCATTTGGATATCTGGACCCGACGGATCCAAGAAGTTCACAAAAGGATGAAGAAGTGGAGATCGAGAAGAATCCCATTCACGAATTCACTTGAGTTTCAAAAGTAGAATCCAGGCTGTTGTTAGTGGTACCCAGCTACTATACTTTCTACAAACCCTAAGTTGTAATATTAAGTGGCACTTTCCACATAGACTTTTAATTTGAATATTAATTGATCTGGTTAATAATTGATATGTTGATTTGTGATATAGGATTGCATATTTTTAGTAGTTTTTTGGCAATTTTGCATGTCTATTTTGTTTTAGCCTAGAACCTAATCGGATGCTCATGAGGGAATGTTAAAATTCTTCTACTTAAATAAAACTAAAATTTTTAGCCAAGATAACAATTCTAATTCTCTTAAGAAGTAAGCCTGGGACAGCCGGGAGTTCTCATAGCATGTTGTTGCAATTTCTTTCTTTGTTAGGCACTTTCCTGCCTGCATATTTTGATAGATCACCTGACCTAAGAGGGTGCAGATCTGTCAAGGGAATTCTGTGCAATCTAAGATAAAATCTACTTTTAAGCCTTTTTAAAATTACTTCATTATTGATTTAAGTATTCATTAAGTCAACTAGCATGCATTGTTATAGAAATAAATTAAAATGAGTCAAAAATTTAATTATATTTACTTTAAGTTTCATATTACCCAACATAAGTCAAGGGGTCATATTAGGATATGCTCTAGATGTCGGCCCCAACTCCTTAAACTTAACTAAATAATGTCCCTAACACTCTCACATAAAAGACTGGACTCATGGTTTTGAAGCGTTTAGGTGGTTAACGGGCTCCCTAATCTAAGCCAGAGTAAGTCCAGATCCTGCATTACATTAACTAGGTTCTAGGTACTAGTTTTAAGTACCCAATTTAGACTTAGGTTCTGAGGCAGGCTCAGACTATAAAACCTCAACCTTCAAAAAATGAATCCTAATTTTCTAATAAAATTGATAACTCAAACAAAAATCTCTTTCAATCCCTATTCAAACCCAACACTTAGGATAGGTTGAGGTGTTTCTGAAGTGATTCAAAATCCTAAAGCACCTCCTACCTTTCTTCCTTTTGACCTCCAGAAATAAGTACTCACTTTGATCCAATCCTTATTGAATTTCTAATCCTCACCTCCCTTGATATCAAACTTTGAAATTTCAAAATAAAATTTCTACCGCTATTTTAATCGAGAGTATTCATAGGAAATTCCAGTTTTTAATGATGTAATTAACTATGAAGGCGTGCGCTCATAGGAGATTTAGTAACCGGGATAAATTTCCAAAATCATTTTTTCAAAATCTTAATTAATTATCTTTGGGAAAATTTATGTCAAAATTAACAATCATTATCATTATTTTCAAATGATCAACAATTTATATCTTCTTTCCTTAAAAAGATATATCAATAATTATCGTAACTCTGATTATGAAGTTAATGATACTTCATCAAAATTATCGTAATTAAATACCTGATTGAATGATCATTTTGACCCTTTAGGGTCATATATAGTTCTTTCCCGAATTTGACTATGATAATCTGGATAAACTTTCAATCATGTAAATTGAACCCATTAGGGAACAATATCTTTGTCTCTCGGGGTAATATATTGTTCATAATGACGTGTTCAATTTTGAGATCGAAATTTAAGAAATTAAATCACCCAAAGATAATTAATCTTTTCAAAAATAATAACTTTTTAATCATATAGATGTCATGCTTGCCGATATGCAATGACAAATAAGACAGTAAATGAGAGCTAATGATAAGGAGATCTCTCTACTGAATGAGAAAATGATTGAGATGATGACTCAAATGGCCGCAATGATGCAAATGATGTAGAGTAATACTACTTTCAATCCTAAGCCTAATCCTCCCATCTATCCTCTAAATCTCTAAATGCTGTAAGTGTCAGGAGTATGGGGACTCCTGAAGGCGGTAATGAAGTCAACAATGTTACCTGCCAACCCACTCCATAGAATATTGCGAGAACCTCTGAACCTATGATCGCTACACAGCTTGAGGGAATTATCACCGAGAAGATCAAGACTATCATAACTATTAATCAAGTGGAGAAGTTGGTGGGCAAGTGTCTCCTGTACCCTATCGAATACGATCAAGGGCCATATTTGGAAGGATACTTTATGCCAAAGTTCAACACATTCAATAGCAATAACAACCCCAGGAAGCACTTGGCATAATTCAAGGCCACCTATAGAAATATAGGAGGGAACAATGCCTTACTCTTTTGACAGTTCACCAACAGCCTAACAACAGCTACTTTTAAATAATATGCTGAGTTACCAAATGGCTCTATAAAAACTTTTACAGAATTAGAGGCCATATTTGTGAAGAGATTCGCTAGTGCGGTCAAGAAGATAACGATTGCTGACTTCACTCTTATAAGAAAAAAAGGATGAATCAGTGACCAAATACATCACTCCCTGGCACAATTTAAACATGAATGTGAGCAATAGTTAGAAGATGACCATGTCGTGCAGTTGTTAATGGGAAATATTGATGATAAGATATAACTATTTCTGTGTATAGCTATAATTACTATATTTTAGGATCTGCTAAACAGAGTGGCAAAGTTTGAGAAACTAAATCTTTCAAAATCAGAGAGCCACTCTGATAGACCCAAGAAGCCTAAGACCTTGGAGGTGAAAAAGGGTGAAACCTACTTCACATTCTCTCTTAGGTCGAATAAGGGAAAGCAAGTGATCTATAATGTGGATAGAGAAAAATAACCAATACAATATAAAGAAAAGCCTAAACAAGTCTATGACCCTAACCCCCAGTCGAAGCTGATACTCATGGAGAAGGATAGGCCATGAACTTTCTAAGGTGGAGGGGAACACCCAAAGCAGATAATTGGAACGGGTGACAGAACGTTTCCATCTCTCAAAGATAAAATGAATAAGGAATATTCATTTAAGAGGGAATGTGTCACCAAGTTGTTTTGATAGGCAGTGAAAGTGGGCTTAGAATTGCCAGAGTGCAAGAGGCCCAATAAGTCGAAACATACTGGCAACCCGAGCTACTGCCCGTACCATCGGGTGCTTGGCCATCCTATTAAAGATTGTTGCATCTTCAAGGATTGGTTAGAAAGAAAATACTGAAAGGGGGAACTCACATTGTCGAACAATAAGCTGGCTCACCCTTAAAAAGAATCAACTCGAGTGGTTATATCCTTGTTCGTACCCCCAGTTGAAGAAAGAAGAAAGGAAAAGAAGTCGATCCAAGAAGAGCAGTGGGAGACTGTGGTCTTCAAAAAAACTATGAAAATACTAAAGCAGCTTGAAGGAGTTCCAAGTATGAAGTGAAAAATCTCCTACTGAGTTGGTGATAGATTTGAAGGCATTGCTTGTGGCACAAGGATCTACTTCTAAACAGTGCCCCAACCAAGCTGGTTCTTCAAAGTTTGTAAAGGTGAAGTCCTCTTAGAAGTAGACCAAATTGAAGAAGCCCAAGGAGAAAATGACGGCAATGCAAAGGGTTATTAACAATTTCGATGAATATTATCAAACTATAAGGTGACCTATTAAGCTCGCTGACTCTATGTCAGAACTTAAAATAGATAAAGTTAAAAAGGATGATGAAGACTCTCTTCCAGTAGAAGTATGTCTTGTCATCTTGATGGTGCCAAGTACACCAATAAAGGAAGAATATGTCAAGGAGGTAGCTCCTGAATCTTGTATGATGGTGTCACTAATGGATTATCGTTTAAAAGAGGATTTGTATCTTCCAGAGGAAGGTAAATTAGACCCTAACATAGCATCGCAGATGGAACTCGTAAATCTCAGTAGTAACTATAAATCAACAGATGAATCTCCAGATGTGATGATGGTTGACTCTAAAGAAAATGCACCATCAAATGAGTTTAATTCGGAGGAGATCACCTAAGTATAGTTGAGAAGTGGTAAGACACTACAGTCTCTATCAAAGATAGAGACTGTAGTTTGGTAAGACACTACAGTCTCTATCAAAGAAAGGGATCCCTAATAAAGACAAAGGGAAGGAGATAGTTATAAATGAAGATAGTATCCCTAAGGACCCAAAAAAGAAAGATACTTTAACCAAAGGGATAGATTATAATATCCTATTATATATGAGGAAAATCCTAGGATAGCTTAGCATATACGATGCTCTGGTGATGTCTAAAGACTGTCGGGAGACCTTGATTCAGGCTCTCAAGGATCTTGAAAGATATGATGCATAATTTGCCAAACGTAAGATGACAGAAGTCTTTGAAGCTTGAAATGAGCCAATCATTACTTTTACTGAGGATGACATGAAGCTCGAAAAGGTAGACCATAACCACCCTCTATATGTTACTATAGAGAGTGACAGAATGATAATCAGCCAAACTCTGATTGATCCTGGGTCCTCTATCAACCTTATAAGCTTGAAAGCACTAAGAACACTTGGTTTCGATGTGAAGCACCTAGGGTAAGACAAGTTAATGGTGCACGACTTCAATGAGAAGGGAAAAAGACCCTATAATCATTCATGCTCTCTCAACTATTTGGAAAACTTTATGCCAAGGCAAAATTCCTTGTGATTGACACGGACACCTCATTCAAGGTGCTTCTGGGTCACCCGTGATTGCATGATTATAGCATTATCCCATTGATACTATATTAGTGTATTAAGTATATTAGTGATGGAGAGGAATTTAGAATCTCCAGTGATTATCAGCCTTTTGTGGTCCATGAGGTGAGAAAAAGGGAAGCGGGAAGAAAGAAGGCAACACCGACTCTTCCCAAAGCAACGATCACTCCTAAAGAAAGAAAATATGTACCTCACCTAAGGAGTGACATGGATAAAGATGATTCCATCCCATATAAATCTTAGGAAGTATGCCAATCAACAGTTAGAGGGAAAAAGAGGACAAAATATTCAAATGATGACTATGACTATGAATCTACCTACATAAATGAGGTGCAATATGTATTCTCAAGAAGAGTGGATAATCTATCATTCTTAGATAGTGTATGTGTAATCATGTGTGTTCCCCTACAATATTTTAAAGAAATCATTCCCCAAGAGGTACATAATGTCGAGGAGCTTGTAATATATTATGTGCCTCCACTAAGAAGAAGGGATGAATCGGGGACCCTATTTTATAAATCTGGAGAGCATGAAGAAGAGGCGAATCGAGACTCGCTTCATAGGCCCATCGAGCCTAAGGAGTAATACTTATGAGAATGCCCAGATTTAACACCAAAAATATCTAAAGGATCTTGCAAAAATAAGGCAGAATTTGCACTCCTGCAGAACAACTTTACCTCTACTTAAAGCTTTAGTATTAAATAAATTCCATGTATTATGAAGAAAGAATATTCTTATAAGGAGAGGTCTCAAATTTGTCATGCAAAAGCACCCTCAAAAAGAGACGTGTCAAGCTATCACATAAGGAGAAATTGAATCCGATAACAGTGGCGCTGAAAAGATATTTGAAGCTGATGATTATGATGAGCACCCCGTAGAAGCCAAGCTTGCACCAGAAGAACTTAAAGATGGTGGACAGATGACCACTATGGATGAGATAAAATAAGTCAACTTAGGGACTGAGGAGGACCCTCGCCCAATCTTTATTAACTCCCTTTTACCACAAGACCAAGTGGAAGAAATAAAAGAACTCCTCTATAAATTCAGGGAGTGCTTTGTCTGGACATACATTGAAATGCCTAGCTTATCCCTTGATGTAGTATTTTATAGATTGGCCATTAAGTTAGATGTGACACCCATCAAATAAGCTCCAAGGAGAATGAGATTGAAGATTGATAAATATGTGATTGCCGAAACTAAGAAGCTCATAGAAGAGGGCTTCATCCGAGAGGAAAAAAATGCATATTGGATCGCCAACATTGTCCCTGTAAAGAAGAAAAATAGTCAAATCTATGTCTATATTAATTTTTAGGACCTTAATAAAGCATATCCAAAAGATAACTTTTAGCTCCATGTATCAAAACTCCTAAATGATAGAACATCCAACTATGATATGTTCTCATTTATAGATAGATCATCGGGCTACAATCAAATCAAAATGGCACCTGAAGATGAGAAACACACATCATTCAAAACACCCATCAGCATATTCTACTACATAATCATTCCCATCAGCCTGAAGAATGCTGGTGCAACATATTAACGGGTGATGGCACATATTTTTGATGAGTTAATATATCAGAAGGTTGAGTGTTATGTAGACGACCTAGTCATTAAGAGCATGGACCATTAGGATCACTTAAATGATTTGAGGATCATATTTAAGATGATCAAAAAGTTTAATCTTAAGATGAACCCCCTTAAATGCCCCTTTGGTGTCTCTTCCAACAAATTTTTAGGGTACGTTGATCGACACCGAGGTATCAAAATTGACCCCAATAAAATTAAGATGATCATGGAGATGCTGCCTCTTAGGAATCTCTTACAGCTTTATTCATCACAAGGACAACTGGCCTTCATTCAATGATTCATATCAAATCTATTAGGTAGATGCTAACTATTCTCCAAATTGATGAAGAAAGATGTTTGCTTCAAGTGGGACAAAGAGTGTCAGGAAGCATTTGATAGTATTAAAAAATACTTATTAAATCTGTCCATTCTCGCAGTGCTAATTCTGGGGAACCCTCTTATCTTGTATATAGTAGCACTAGAAGAATTCTCAGAGCATTATTGGCATAACACAATGAAGAGGGCAAAGAAAATGTGCTCTACTATATCAGTTGATGATTTATCAGAGCAGAAATCTGCTATTTTCCAATTAAGAAGCATTGTTTGGCATTGATCTTTGTAATTACATGCTCTCTCATTGATATATGTTAATATCAAAGATTGGTCTACTAAAGTACTTTATGATAAGATCAATGTTGATAGGTCTCTTAGCCAGGTGGACAATAATATTATTGCAATTTGATATCACGTATATACCATAAAAGGTGGTGAAATGACAAGCCTTAGCTGATTTCCTCGCAGCAAATCCTATCCCCATAGATTCATCATTGAACGATGATTTGCCTGAAGAACAAATCATGCAGGTCAAGGAGAATAAAAAACTACCATTTCAGAAGATGTACTTCGATTGGGCGTCATTTATTAAACCTGCCCATCTCTAAATCAAGCAAGAGCCCGAGCCAGCATCAGTCTCATTTTCATATCCCTTGAGGGAGGCATAATGAGATTTTTGTCCAGTTTAACTTAAAAGTTTGATAGGAATGTTAAGCCCTAGTGAACTAGTCCCGAGGCTAACCAAGAGGGGGGGTGAATTGGTTATTTAAAAATTTCATGAAGAACAGAAAAATCTTTTCGATACTTTGCAGCGGAAATAAGGAAATAAGAATGAAAAGATCAATCACAGATATTCACCCAAGAAGTTAATATCAGAAAAGTAAAGTGCAGAACAGAATCAGAAAAGCAAACCAGATTTTATAGTGGTTCGGTCAACTTGACCTACGTCCACTCTCCGGAGCCTCCCCTCCGGGTATTGCACTAAACAAAAAGTGTCTCTCCTTTTGCTCCCACAGCAAGGCGGAGAAGCCTGTACAAAACCTCCTATTCACCACACGGTGAGGCAGAGAACCCGACCTCCTTTTGCTTCCACCTAAAGCGGGCAGAGAACCCTGGATCTTCTTGCAAACGATTCTCCCACAACGAACACCAACTAGACGAAAGATGACGAGCGGAGAAGACGACTCTGATCCGTGCTTGGAGCAACCTTAGTGAATCCCTCACTAACTCCCCCTCACAAGATCCTCTCTATCTCTCTCCCAAATTCTCTCTATCTCTAGGGTTTCTCTGGGAAGGAAAGTGTCAAAAGATTTTTCTTGTTGGAAGAAAAATATCTTTTATAGGAGGGCTTAGAATTTGCCCTAAATCTCAACTGGTCGGCCATGATCGTCCAGGACGATCGATAGATTGTCCTGTACGATCAGTTCAAAATCAGCTATTTAAGTCTGGATGATCTGGCTCTTCGGGACGATTAGTACAAAAAATTGATCATATCGTCCCATACGATCCTGCGATCGTTCGGGATGATTAGTGCAAATTGAGGAATATCATCCAGAAGACAGTTCGGGTCGTCCAGAGAAACTTGTGCTGGACGCCAAAAAAATGACTTGATCGTCCAGGACGATAAGGGTATCATCCTGTACGATTAGTACAAAAAGTGCCAAAATCATCCTGAGCATAGTTCGGGTCGTACAGCTGAAATGCACTAGACGATCATGATCGTCCGGGAGGATCCTGCAATCCTCTAGGACGATATGATCATATCAATCAAAAATAAATTGCTTTCCTTAATTACCAGATTAAATTAGGCATGATTGTACTGAATCGTCCTGGACGATACACGTATCGTCCTGGACGATCAGACCAAATAACTTAAAATAAAAACTTGCCTAACTTGATCTGGCGGCTAAAAATTTTTGATTTGAGCAAATCATCCCGTACGATCCAAAGATCGTCCAGGACGATCTGCTTAATGAGACCCTCTTAACTTAGTTGCCCTAATTAGGGTTTTTGTTTTTACCTGATCGTCCAGGACGATGTGAATATCGTCAAGGACGATCTGAATAAAAAATGAACAGAAACTCTAATTCACTCAGGCTCTCCCCCTGAGTGTGTGTGTGCAAGGTTACTTAGCTGGGGGAACAGTTACATTACAATTGACTCAAGAAAAAGAAAAATAGTAAATTAGACACACTTGGACCCGATCTTGAGTTGGCTTGAGTGGCTCATGATCTTTTGTGCCTGAAATGGGTTAGCCAAACAAAACACACTGGAAAAATGTTTGTCATCATCAAAACCAGATTTGCAATAATCTCCCCCTTTTTGATGATGGCAAACATTTGTACAGTAGTTTGAAAATAATAAAAAATAACTAGGAGATCAAAAAAACAAATATTTTTTCAAATTTCATTTAACAACTAAATCAATACAGGAAACATAACACATAACAAAAATAGAAACGACTACAACTAACTCCCCCTTTTGATATCACAAAAAGGAGGAGGGGAAACAGAAATACTAAAACATCAGTACAGAGCAGAAAAGAAAATAACTATAAAATAGAAAACTAGAACGGAGGCGGATCTTGATCTGAAGAAGGAGGTGGCTGTGTTGGGTTGAAGTAGTGGTGAATGGCTTGAAAATGGGCTCCAATCCAGGTAATGTCCTGGTCATGTTGCTTTTTCTGCTGCGCAGCATAGTCAGTGAAGCGCTGGATGTCCTCGGTGTGCCGCTGCTCCTAGGCAACCACATAGGAGTCAAATCTGGCCTCCCACTAATCGAAGCGTTGCACCAGGTGGTCAAAGGGAGAGGCAATGCGAAGGGGAGCAAGTGCCTCGGGTGCAGCAGGAACTGGAATAGCCTCTTCCTCTTCCTCCTCAACATCCGGGGCGGGCTCCGGATGTAGTGGGTGCTGTGTAGGACGTGGAATGAGTTGTTTGTGAAGAAGGAAGGAGGTACATCAGGAGGGATAGGAGACTGAAGGTCATATTTTGTTTCTAAGGCATAATGAATGAGATGACCTAAACTAGATTTGGGTGATGCCTGTGACCCAGATCTCTAATGGTGGTTAGGTGTTCGATGTATTGGATAATAAGATCAGAGGTATTAAACTCTCGACGGGCCATGATGTAGTATGTGGTCAAGGACATGAACAGGGTGATGTGAATTCGATCCCCCGCCTTTGGAATGATGGAGGAATGAAGGACATGCTAAATTGTCCGTGCATCCTTAAGAAGTGAAGTGCAAGCGTTGTCATGATAGGGTGTGTTTATATTGCGAAGGAAGTGATTGACGACACTTCAATCATAGTCAGGATCGGTGATAAGCATGTGGAGTTTATCGCCAGTGACAGACAGGTTAAGAATATTTTGAAAATCGTGGGTAGTTAGTTCCACGGGACAAAAATATGCAAATTGGCAAAGAAAATTTGAAGGAGTTCAAGATTAAAAGGAAAGGCTAAGGTCAGGATGAAGGTGAGGGAGGTGTGTGCGAACAGATCTAGAATAGGATAAGTGAGAGTGCGGGGATTTACAATTTTAGAATGCGTGATCCCCACGTCACGATAGCACTCGAAAGCAGCCTGATCGGCTGCATTTGGAAAGTGAGGATCAACATGTCCTCGGGAGGAACTCGCACCCTTTTGCCGTGAACGTTTGCCACCAGCCATGAGGAATCAAAAGTGAAGGAGAGTAGAGGGAGAAAGAGTGTGGAAAATCCTCAAGAAAATGGCTGTTTAAATAGATCTTGGCTGGATCGTCCCGTACGATCGCGAGATCGTCCAGGACGATCGGTGCAATTATTATGGCCTGGACGATTGGTCAAAAAGGTGGTCCGATCGTCCAGGATGATTAGACACAGACGATCATCCCGAGGAGTCAGGCTGGACGACCGTTGATGAAAAGTATCGTCCAGGACGATTAGGTGGATCGTCGAGGATGATATGCAATAAATATGTCGGACGGGCCGAATTCCAATCATCCAGCTGCTGACACGTGGATCATCCAGGACGATGCCCAATAATTGGTGCAATATCAGCCGTTTGATCAGATCAGGAAGATATGGATCATATCGTCCAGGACGATGTAAGGATCGCCCAGGACGATCACCAATAATTGGAGTTTTTCAGCAGTAGGAGCAGTGTGGGGACAATTTTGAATGAATCGTCCAGGATGATGTTTGGATCGTCCAGGACGAAGAGGATCGTCCAGGACGATCGGGTTATCATCCAGGACGATGTGAAGAAAATAGAAAAAGATGGAGGATGCAGATGACAGATCAGGATCCCAAAAATATAACCATGAAATTGAAATAAAACAAAAACGAATAAAACTCATAGCAAAAACACATAAAAGTAACATTTTTTTTTTGTTGATCAAGCTGCTCGAGTAAATTAGAATTTTTCCTTAATTTTAGATCCAAAAACCAATAAGATGATGATTGACAGCACTGAAATCCAGAAAAAGTTGGAAAAATTGACTTTCGTAACTCCCACCTCGGGCACCTTATCGATGCAAACCACTTTCAAAATAAAAATCTGATTCAGAAGAAAAGAAATTAGATTTGAAAAGAGATCCTTTCAAGCCTCGTTCCAGAAAAATATCAGATATAATAGTGTTACAAAGTAAAAAATCAGAAATCAGGATTTTCAAACACAAGCTTTTGAAAGTATTAAGCGGCACACGAATTTTTCTAAGACCTTTAATGATCTGAAAGGAAAGAAAGCTTGGTTGGGCTCATTTTGTGCCTCTTTTTCAATTTATTTGGCGCTTTACGCATCTTTTCATTTTTGATACACTTTGTGTATCTTTTAGTTGGCGATTTTTTGCATCTTTTCAGCTTTGGGCTCATTTTATGCCTCTTTTTCAATTTATTTGACGCACTGCGCATCTTTTGTAAGCTTTCTCCTTTTCATAATTATTAAAGGGTCTCAGCTATGAAATTATTTTCCAGACATAGGAGATGACTCTCCACAATAAGGAAGAATGATTCATAAAACAAAAGCCATACATCATATGATAAATGCAATCACTTGGTTTAGAAAATCAAACTAATGACTCAAGACTTTGAAAATACTATTGATATGAGGTAGATTAATGTAGGAAGATAAAATAATCTCTATTTCAAAAACTAACATTTTAATTTTGAAGAGGATTTTTATCCAAAAGAAACTATACACTAGTAAAGGAGTTAGAGGAAGAGAAACAACCATCAATGTTTCTTCCCTTTAACAGATTTAGGGGAATCAATCACTGCATACCAGCTTCCAAATAAAAACAAGGTAAAACTCCCAGTCAGAAATTCAGATTATCAGAAGTAGTGAGCGGTGATCAGATTTTGAAAAGCATAAAATAGTAAGTGCAAGATATGAACCAGTGAATAAAAAGCAGGTAAAAAATCACATCAAAGTAAATGCTCAAATCAAACTAACAGCAAGGCTAAAAATAGAAATCAGCAGAAGAAATAAAATCAACTGAAAGTAAATAATCAAACCAAAAGTTAACTAATAGAAAACAGAATAACAATCAGAACAATCAGAAATCAGCAGTCATCAGAATCAAGCATTTAAAACAATTACTCCTAATCTAGTTCTCAAAATGCTGAATGAGTCAAAGGCCAGTGGTTTAGTGAATATGTCAGCCAATTGATTTTCAGTTGCTACATGATGTAGCTCAATGTCCCCTTTTGTAACATGGTCCCTAATGAAGTGATGCCTTATATCAATGTGTTTGGTCCTAGAATGTTGGATTGGATTCTTAGAGATACAGATGGCACTAGTATTATCACACATAATAGAAATTGTGCCAATAGGTAATCCTAAATCCAAGACTTATTTCTTCAACCAAAGAACGGGCCACACAACTCCCTAAGGCAATGTACTCAGCTGCAGCAGTGGAATGTGCAACTTAGTTCTATTTTCTACTAGACTAGGAGACTAAAGACTATCCTATGAATTGATAAGTTCAAGAGGTGCTCTTTCTATCCACCCTACACCCCGCAAAGTCAGAATCAGAATATCCAATGATCTCAAAAGAGGTGCTGTGCCTAGGGTACCAGATTCCTAGGTTTGGGGTCCCTAAAAGATATTTAAGAATTCTCTTAACAGCAGTCAGGTGGGACTCTTTAGGATCAGCCTGAAAACTAGCACAAACACAGACCCTAAACATGATATCAGGTAGGCTAGTAGTCAGGTAAAGCAGTGATCCTATTATTCCTCTATACTTCTTCTGATCAACAGATTTTCCACTTGAATCCTTATCTAACTGAACTGAGGAGGTCATGGGAGCATTGATTGGCTTGGCTTTGTTCATTTCATATTTCTTCAAGATGCCCTTAGTGTATTTAGATTGATTAAGAAAGGTTCCATCATCCATTTGCCTTATGCTAAACCCCAAAAAGTAGGATAATTCTCCCATCATACTCATCTCAAACACCTTACTCATTATTTTAGAAAACTCATCACATAAATATTTATCAGAAGATCCAAAAATTATATCATCAACATAGATCTGGATAATGAGTAATCATCCCCTATTCTCCTCAGAAAAAGGGTGGTGTCTACGCTCCCCTTAACAAACTCTCTTTCCAACAGAAATGTGCTAAACCTCTCATACCAAGCTCTGGGTGCCTGTTTCAATCCATATAAGGCCTTTTTTAATTTATAAACATGATTTGGATATTGAGAACTCTCAAAACCTGAGGGTTGTTCTACAAAAACATCTTCTTTTATTACCCCATTTAAAAAGGCACTCTTGATATCCATTTGAAACAGCTTAAATCCCTTATAACAGGCAAAGGCTAGTAGCACTCTAATGGATTCTAATCTAGCTACAGGGGAAAAAGTCTCCTCAAAATCAATCCCTTCTATCTAATTATACCCTTTAGCCATCAATATTGCCTTATTTCTCACCACCACACCAGAATCATTCATCTTATTCTTAAAGACCCACTTGGTTTCCACAATACTTTAATTTTTAGGTCTTTCTACTAGCTCCCAAACATCATTCGTTACAAACTGATTCAATTCTTCTTGCATAGCTAAGATCCAAAACTCATCTGAAAGGGCTTGATTGATGTTGGTGGGTTCAGTCATTAAGATAAAGATAAAATGGTTTACTTCCTTCCTAAGTCCATGCCTAGTCCTAACACCTTCAGAAGGGTCTCCTAAGATCAGTTCTTTAGGATGACTCGAAGAATATCTCCAATCTCTAGGCATCATGGTTTGAGGTTCTACCCTTTCCTCCAGATTTGTATTTCCAACCCCTTGGGTAACCTCACCAATCTCTTCATCTTCTATTTCAGATCTAGACTCCTTAGGATCAGATTCATCAAACTCTACATGGGTTGTTTCTTCCACCACCAAAGTCCTCTTATTGAACACCCTAAAGGATTTCCCCACACTTGAATATCCTAAGAACACTCCTTCATCAAATTTGGGGTCAAATTTTCCTAAGGGTGATTTCCCGTTGTTCTGAATGAAAACCTTATAGCCAAAGACATGGAGGTGGGAAAGATTTGGAGTTCTACCCTTAATGATCTCATAAGGTGTCTTGTTCAGTTTGACTCTCACATTTACCCTATTCAGCACATAATAGGTAGTGTTCACCGCTTCAGCCCAAAAGTATTTTGGAAGTGAATACTCGGCAAGCATGGCTCTAGCGGCTTCCACTTAGGTCTTGTTCTTCCTTTCAGCTACCCCGTTCTGCTGAGGGGTTCTAGGAGCTAAAAAATTGTGACTAATCCCTTGATCCTCACAAAACTTCCAAATCTTTCATTTTTAAACTCCCCTCCTTGATCACTATGGATGGTAATAATCTCACATCCTAACTTTTTCAGAATCCAAGTAGAGAAAGATCTAAACTCATCAAATGACTCAGATTTATGTGATAAAAATTTCACCCAAGTGAACCTCAAATAATCATCTACAATCACAAACCCATAGACTCTCCCCCCTAAGCTGGCAGAGCTAATGGGTCCAAAGAGGTCCATGTGAAGAACCTCTAAAGGTCTGAAAGTGCTAATGTCCTTAACAGAGTGAAACGAGGACTGGACTTGCTTCCCCAACTAACAGGCATCACACAGGTGATCTTTAGTGAACTTAAGCTTAGGCACACCTCTAACTAAGTCCTTTTGGGTGACTCTCCTAAGGGTTTTCATACTGGCATGACACAATCTCCTATGCCATAACCAAGACTCATCAGCAGCAGTTTTTAAGTAAATTGAATTATCAGATTTAATGCAACTTACATCCAGCTTGTAGACGTTGTTGATCCTTTGCCCCTGCAAAACAACTTCATCATTTAAGCTTAAAATGCAGCCAGTGGGCAAAAATTTGATGTTGTATCCCTTGTCACAAAGTTGACTGATGCTCAGCAAGTTGTGTTTCAGTTCATCTACAAGCAAAACATTATCAATCATAAAATTCTTTGAATCACCAATTATACCTGTGCCTACCACCTTCCTGGTGGTGTTATCTCCAAGTGTAACCTTGCCTCCAGCTCTGGCCTTCAGTGAAATAAACTGATTTGCATCTCCAGTCATGTGTCTAGAACATCCGCTGTCCAGGTACCACATGCTCTTACGAGGTCTTGTGTGAGAGCACACCTACAAAAATATCAAACGTTAGTCTTAGGAACCCAAACAGGTTTGGGTTCCTTCTTATGAAAAGAAGAATGCAATGCATGCGTGCTGTGCTGTGAAACAGGTAGTTTGGGTCTCCACACCCAATGTGTACTACGGTGAACAGTGCAGGTGTGGGAAATCTGCTTTGATGAACTTGCAATAGATTTTTCGAAAACATCTAACACCAGGAAAAGGATTAACTAAACGTCGTGAGTGATAGTGCCTCTTCCTAGAAGTTTATGAAACATGCTTTGATGAACTTGCAATAGATTTTTCGAAAGGTGGCGGTGCATAAAACTGTTCAAAAGTAGGTGGTTTTTTGTTCTTTTTAAAATAGCAATTTTCACTCTTAAAAATTTGTTCTCCTTGTTAAGACTAGCAATCTCAAAAGTTCTTGCACTTTCATTACTTTCTACATCACATGCCATATCTTTCAATTTCTTAAAGGAAGCTTCTAATTCAACATGCGATGTTTTTAATGCATCATGCTCAACAGTTAAATCAGAATGCTTTCTATTCAGTTCATCAAACTCGTCTAGTAAAGACATGTGATTGCTATCAATAGTAGAATGATCCTTAATCAACACATCATGCTTTTTTACAAAGTCAAATAATCCAGTTTCAAATTAGCATGGGTTTTCTTAAGCTTCCTATATGATGCATGAATTTTTTCAGATACTTCAAATAATTGATCGTAAGTAAGCTCACATACCTCTTCGTGGTCTGACTGACCAGGGTGATCATCAGCCATCAGACATAAGTTTGTTTCCTCCTCTTCAACTTCAGTCTCAAAGGAGTCAGATGCAGAGTCTGCCCAGAATGCCTTTTGTATCTGCTTCTTGTCCTTTCTAAACTTTGGTTTCTCCTCACCCTTCTCCTTGCTTGGATGAGCCTTGAGTGTAGGACAATCCGCCTTTATGTGTCTAGGCTTCATGCATTCAAAATAAATAGATTCAGATGAACCTTTAAAGTTTCTACTGATCTTACCTTTTTTCAACTTTTAAAAATTCTTATTCTTCTTCCTTAGAAAGCTCTTGAATTGCCTTGTGATTAAGGCAACATCATCGCTATCAGACCCGAAAGTGCTAGCATCTGAATCTTTGGCCTTTAGCGCCACTATCTTCTCCTTCTTTCGTTCACCTGCATCAAGTTATCTTTGGTTCACCCCATGCTCATAAGCAATGTGTAATCCAAGTAAGCTGTCAATAGAGTAAGTATTTAAATCTTTAGATTCCGTGATTGTAGTAATCTTAGCATCATAAGAAGCAGGCAAACATCTAAGAATTTTGTTCACTCTTTCGTAATTAGTTAGTTCTCTTCCTAGAGCATGCAAAGAGGTAACGATTTGAGTGAACCTTGTGTACATTTCTGAAATCGTCTCACTAGGTTTCATGTGAAAACATTTGTAATCATGTAACAAGATGTTTAACCTAGACTGTTTGACTTCAGTTGTACCTTCATATGTTATACACAATCTATCCCAGATTTCTTTACCTGTTGTACAAGTAGAAACATGCATATATTCTTTAGATTTTAAAGCACAAAAGAAACAGTTCAAACATTTTGTATTTAACTGTTCTAAATCACGATCATCAAAAGTTCAATCTGCAAATGGGAGTTCAGTTTTCACATTGTTAATCAATCTAAAAGGTGGTTCGTATTCATCCTTAACTAACATCCACATGCGATAGTCAATCGATTGAAGAAAAGTAGACATGCGTGTTTTCCAAAAATCAAAAGAAATATTATCAAACAATGGTGGTCTTGTAATAGAATAACCTTCAGCAGTATTACGATTGTTACAGTAAGCCATGGATCAAATTCAAAAATTTTTAAACATAAATTTTGAATCGAGCTCTGATACCACTTGAAAGTTCGATAGGGATGTTAAGCCCTAGTGAACTAGTCCCGAGGCTATCCAAGAGGGGGGGTGAATTAGTTATTTAAAAATTTCACGAAGAACAGAAAAGACTTTTCGATAATTTGCAGCGAAAATAAGTAAACAAGAACGAAAAGATCAATCACAGATATTCACCCAAGCAGTTAATATCAGAAAAGTAAAGTGCATAACAGAATCAGAAAAGTAAACCAGATTTTATAGTGGTTCGGTCAACTTGACCTACGTCCACTCCCTGGAGCCTCCCCTCCGGGTATTGCACTAAACAAAAAGTGTCTCTCCTTTTACTCCCACAGCAAGGCGGAAAAGCCTGTACAAAACCTCCTTTTCACCACACGGTGAGGCAAAGAACCCGACCTCCTTTTGCTTCCACCTGAAGCAGGCAGAGAACCCCGGATCTTCTTGCGAACGATCCTCCCATAACGAACACCAACTAGACAAAAGACGACGAGCGGAGAAGACGACTCTGATCCGTGCTTGGAGCAACCTTAGTGAATCCCTCACTAACTCCCCCTCAGAAGATCCTCTCTCTCTCTCCCAAACTCTCTCTATCTCTAGGGTTTCTCTGGGAAGGAAAATGGCAAAATATTTTTCTTGTTGGAAGAAAAATATCTTTTATAGGAGGGCTTAGAATTTGCCCTAAATCTCAACTGGTCGGCCATGATCATCCAGGACGATCGATAGATCATCCTGTACGATCAGTTCAAAATCAGCTGTTTAAGTCTGGACGATCTGGCTCTTCTGGACGATCAGTAGAAAAAATTGATCATATCATCCCGTACGATCCTGCGATCGTCCGGGACGATTGGTGTAAATCGAGGAATATCGTCCAGAAGACAGTTCGGGTCGTCCAGAGAAACTTGTGCTGGACGACGAAAAAATGACTTGATCATCCAGGACAATAAGGGTATCGTCCTGTACGATTAGTTCAAAAAGTGCCAAAATTGTCCTGAGCATAGTTCGGGTCGTACAGCTGAAATGCACTAGACGATCATGATCGTCCGGGAGGATCCTGCGATCGTCCAGGATGATATGATCGTATCAATCAAAAATAAATTGCTTTCCTTAATTACCAGATTAAATTAGGCATGATTGTACTGAATCGTCCTGGACGATACACATATCGTCCGGGACGATCAGACCAAATAACTTAAAATAAAAACTTGCCTAACTTGATCTAGCGGTTGAGAATTTTTAATTTGAGCATATCGTCTCGTACGATCCAAAGATCATCCAGGATGATCTGCTTAATCAGACCTGCTTAACTTAGTCGCCCTAATTAGGGTTTTTATTTTTACCTGATCGTCCAGGATGATGTGAATATCGTCTAGGACGATCTGAACAAAAAATGAACAGAAACTCTAATTCACTCAAGCTCTCCCCCTGAGTGTGTGTGTGCAAGGTTACTTAGCTGGGGGATCAGTTACATTACAATTGACTCAAGAAAAAGAAAAACAGTACATTGGACACACTTGGACCCGATCTTAAGTTGGCTTGAGTGGCTCGTGATCTTTTGTGCCTGAAACGGGTTAGCCAAACAAAACACACTGGAAATATGTTTGTCATCATCAAAACCAGATTTGCAACATAACTAAACCCCAGACTAATAATAAAGCTAAGTATGAATCTCTAATAGCAAGACTGGAGATTACGATTAATGTCAGAATCACAAATATCCAAAACTTTGGTTATTCTCAACTTGTGATAAATCAAGTCTTAGGCATTTATAAGATTTGCAAGGTTAAGTTAGCCCATTACCACTGGTGAACTCTCGAGCTTTTAAAATAAGCGTCATATGTTAAAATAGCCAGAGTTTCTTAAGGTCAAAATAAAAGAGTATATTTTCTGTCCAAGCCAAAAATGTGGCGAATATGTATGAAGAACCCATACTGATTGGAGTTTACTATCATTGGTCCTAGAGCCAGCAATCTTGCAATTCCTATATGAAGAGGAGATTCCAGATTCAAGCAACCAGGATGTAACTCTGGTAAATCCTCAACCTTCCCAATAGATCATTATTGAAAATTAACCAAAAGAGCACCATGTAGTCAAGAGACATAAAACTAGTATATGCTCAGAGTCATGGCTGCATTGCTTAGATGTTGAAGTAGAAGATGATTGGAGGCAACCCTTCATCCACTATTTCAATGAAAATAAACTCCCAATAGATAAATCTCTAGCTGCAGAAATCCAAAAGAGGGCGTTGCAATACACATTTGTTAGAGACACGCTATACTGATGGGCATTCGATCAAATATGGTTAAGAAGCCTAGGGACCAAGGAAGCTGATAGAGTTGTAGTAAAAGTCCATGAAGGACTTTATGGTGCACATTAGTCCGGTCCTAAAATGGCTACTAAAATCAAAAGGATGGGTTACTATTGGCCAATAATGTAGCAGATTACATTGACCACGCTAAGAGGTGCCACGAGTGTCAGATTTATGGTGATGTTATACATCAGTAGCCAACTCCTCTACACCTAATGGTAGCATCCTAGCCATTCAATTGCTGGGCACAGATACAATCAGGCTGATAGATCCCCTATCATCAGCTAGACACTGCTTTATACTGGCAGTAATAGATAATTTCTATAAGTGGGCAAAAGCGGCTCCATTCAAAGAAGTCACGTCTGAGCACGTGATTAACTTCTTCACCCATAATGTCATCTACAGATTTGATGTACCACAACATATGATCTCATATAATTGTACAGCATTCAAGATCACTAAACTCTATAAGTTCATTGAGTGACATAAGATTGATTGGTGATACTTATTAATATATAACCCGAGAGCCAACAGCTTAGTGGAGGCCTTCAACATGATGCTAGTAAAGCTGTTGAAGAAGATCCTCACCAAAATAAAAGAGAGTAGCATACAAAGATGGCAAAAGCATTATGGGCCTACCGTACTACTTATAAGTTACAGACTAAAGCCGCTCCCTATGCACTAGTGTTTGGAGTTGAAGTCATGTTACCATTGAAAATTGAGCTACCGTCACTTTGGATTGCCGTCCAATATGATCTCACTCAAGAATAAAATGTATTCTTGAGAATGGAGGAGCTCGACATTCTTGATGAAATCAGACTACAAGCCCAATAGAACTTGGAAATTTATTGGGCTAGGATGGCAAAATCCTATTATCGTACGGTGTGCCATCGGGCATTTTAGGAAGGGGAATTGGTCCTGATGCTGAGAAAGCAAATCATCCCTCATTGATAATTTGGTGGTAAATTCATATCAAATTGGGAGGTCCCCTTTATTATCAAGAAATTATATCAAGGAGGAGCCGATTAGTTGATCGAACTGGACAGTCAGAGGCCTATACTACCGATCAACGGTTGATACCTGAAGAAATACCATGCATAGCGATAATTATGTACCTAAAGTATTCTATACTTCAAATGTATCTACTAATATGTGCATGAATCATATTTTAAAATTCCTTTGTAATATAAGAATGTATTTCAAAAAATAATTTTGGGGCATTTAAATATTTATTCGAGTTGACATCGCATCATGTGCCGAGATCCCCAAATAAATATTTAAAAACATAAAATTTCAATGTTACCTCATTAAAAAAAATCTTCCTTTCTTGACAGGGGATATCTCATTAGGTTTATATCATGCTATGTGCCGAGTCCCTAAGTAACTGCTCACAATTCTCAAAATTCCAAATTTACCATGTATCAAAATTCCCCTAGGGTACTTTAAATATTCACTCGGGTCGACATCGCATTGCATGCCGAGATCCCTAAATAAATATTTAAAACTCTAAAATGTTAAATTTATTTCATTTTAGAATATCCCTATAATACAGGGGGTCTTTCAATATTTATTTAGGTGGATATCATGCTACGCATTGAGATCCCTAAGTAAATATTTAAAAATTCCAAAATTTTAAATTTATTCTATCTTAAAATCTCCTTGCTAGATAGGGGGCATTTTAAATATTTATTTGGGTCGA
Source organism: Dendrobium chrysotoxum (assembly GCA_019925795.1). Classification (NCBI taxonomy): domain Eukaryota; kingdom Viridiplantae; phylum Streptophyta; class Magnoliopsida; order Asparagales; family Orchidaceae; genus Dendrobium; species Dendrobium chrysotoxum. The sequence continues at coordinate 158,484 of JAGFBR010000803.1, forward strand.
CATCGAATTGCATGCCAAAATTCCTGAATAAATATTTAAAATTATCAACTACAAATATTCCTTCAAATTAGGATGCAACAGTTTCTGCTATCAACACATATGCGGGTGATTTTTAGATCAGTTTGGAACACCACTTTCCCCGGGGCACCAAAATTTCAAAAGTTAGGAAAGAGACTTATGTGACTACACACTCCAATAAATCGAGCCAAAAAAGCTTAAAGTTTTCCAACAGCCTGAAGCTTAAGGTCCATATGGGTGTAAGAGGTCAGATCCAACAAGCCAAAATATGGCCGGATCGCTGGCAGCTCTATCTACTCAACACGCCAGAAGAAAGGCCATAGTAGCGAAACCCCCACTTCATCAACCCGTTAGTATGGACTGTAGGATGAATGAACGCTTATTTGACTCGATGAGTTATAGTAATCATAGTTTACAAGATTCTCCTAATTGATCGGAGAATTAAAGTTCTAGTGGGAAGGATGAGTCACGAATAACTATCGAATGTCCATAAACTTTAAATCTGCAACCATAAAGGATGACTCCAAATCTACCAACTTTAGTAAAATTAGCATTACGAGGTGCATTTCCCATAGCTCAAGTCTAAAGTCTGAATGGGTGTAAATAGTCTGATCTAACATGCCCAAATATGGTCAGGTCACTGGCAACTCCGGCTACTCAACACGTCATAAGAAAGGTTATAGTAGAGGAACCCCCATTTCAGTAACTAGAGGATGAAGAGCAATCAAATCTTAGCTCACATAATCTGATGAACTCAAGTGACTCTGATTGAAATCTCCTCAACTGGTTAAGGATTAAGATACTACCTATATTTGGTGCTATCGTCTAAATCCAAAACTTATAAATCCTTCAACAAATGTGTTAAGAACAAAGTGAAGATCAAAGGAACAATTTTTCAATAAGTCCACCAAAGCACAAAGTAAAGGACCAAAGAAATCATCCCAAAGTTCATGTAAAGCCTAAGGCTAAACTAAGAGGATTCTGTTATTAACAAGTTTGTTATGCACAAAGCTCTGGACCGATAACCCCTTGCCACATTTCTAATATAAACCTGAAAGGTTTAGGTCATTGGCATATACTTCTTCATCAAGCCCACCATAGCAAAAATCATAGGGCAGAAGAAGTACAAATCTCCTGATAAGTTAGAAAAGATAAATCAGATAATCCTTCACCAATGTTCGCTACATAAAGCATAGGACAGAAGGAATCAAAACCCCAAAATTTTGCTAAATAAAACCCTCAGCATGACATCCAAAAGAGCTTTTGAGATCCACAAAATGAAATTCTCAATGTGACATCCAAATAAACTCTCAGAGATCTGCAGAGTGAAAAATCATCGGTGTGACATCCAAAATAAATATTTGGAGATCCACAAGGTCAATCAGCAAATAACAATTATAGTTCACTCTAGATATGTACCATATTATTGGGGGGTATTTATTGACCCCTACATATCAAACAACGCATAATAGGAGCAAAATTGATGAATTAAGTAGCACGAGCATCGACATTACACAACACTTGAAGGGTCAAATGACCTCTGATTACCAAATAGACTACATCGTTGCAATCAGGATGTCAAATTTGCCTAAGAGGAGACCTCTCATAGTTAAATCAGATGAGTTTGGTCTAAAGGGATGATTGACCCTCAAAATTAATGCATGATATTGCCCAAATGATGTTTGATCATAGAACGACCTTTACTGTTGCATCTGGAGTATTGTCAATATTTAAAATATACATCTTATTTGATAAATTAGGGTCGGTCGAGTCGATGGCATGAATCTCGAGGTGTCGACATGCAAATCAAGAAATTTAGTACTCAATATCACCCAAATAACATCTCATCATAGAACAAACTTTGCCATTATATCCAGAATGTTATCAACATCTAAAAACTATATTTTGTTTATTAAATTTTGATCAACCAAATTAGTGGCATAGATTCTAAACTAACGACATGTATATCGAGGAAAGGAGGCCTTGACATTATCCAAATGATGTTCATTCAAGAAATAGACTTCACCATCACGTTCAGAATATTTTTAATACCCTAGGGTGATAGTCAATTTAGTTAAATTAATGATGTGCAAAAAGGTCAACATGCATCCTGAGGTGAAGCATAAATTTTGAGGAAAGTGATGCTTGATAGTGCTCAAATCACGTCTAATTGATGAATGCACTTCACCATTGCATTCGAAATACTGTCAATACTCTAAATGCAATGCTAATTTGTTCAATTAAAGTTACGCATGCAAATCGATGTGGCTCCAATGCAATAACATGTATTTTAAGGAAATTAGCTCGTGACGTTCCTTAAATGATGTTCGATCATGAAATAGACTTCACCATTGTGATCGGAATGTCGACAATACCCAAAATACATTGCTAGTTTGCCTAAATAAAATTATATGGTAAAATCGACACATAAAATTAGATAAAATGGACACAAAAATGAGAAATCGCACAAATTAATATGATTTTTGGCATGATTAAGAAATTATTGCATCTTGAATTAATGTAGTAATGATGGATCACTAATATAGTTTTTATTTGATAAAATTGTGATAAAAAATCAAATGCCAAATAGACAAAAAGGCTTAAAATCCAATAAATTTCATTTAATACAATACTTCATTCTACAAAATACTCTCGTTCCATCAATCCATCAGTCACTTCAATCACAGTTGGCCTTATCTATTGCTCTCAAAGTTAAAACAAAAAAGACGGACTCTTCTATTTTGGAACGCACATACAATCTCCTACCTACAGCCTTCACGAGCACTGTCCGATCCCAACTTTCCCCAAATGCCTGCTCTAAGCCTTGCGACCTCACTGATAGGTCGAACAGCTCTTCCTAAAGCTTCCCTCTCCCTCTTCATTTTCAATAGAAGCCACCAATTCCCTATCATATGTAGTCTCTTCCTCACGCCTGTCTCCTCACGTGAAACTAAACTCCTCAACCGATTCTTCCCATTCCCCACCTCACTATCCAAGTTTCGATCCAACCTCTACCTTAATTGCCTTTACCTTTATCCCTCACAACCGTGTATCCAAACCTGAGTTCTCCTGACCCTCCACACTCATGAGTAGCTCAACGTGCAGGTCTTTATCCTTTCATTCGTTTGCAAGGGCTTCTCACTCAGCACCTTCACCTACAAAAATTCTTGCTACTTAAACTATGCTTGTAGCCTTTACATCAAAGCCATGTGTTCTCCCTTCTCCCATCCCACTGCTGTATTATTTTCACCATTTATTTCACCCACAACCACCCCTCCTCACTTAGACAAGCTTCTATTGGTTAGATACTTCCTCTGTTCCACACAAAAGGCCAAATATCTGCAGCTCCATGTGATATATTCCCCTCTGAGCAATCCATTAAATCAGCAATTTAAAGAAAAAAAATTAATTATAAACCAATAGCAAGATGTTTACCCTTACACACTGAGCAGAACATAGCCCCATTGCCATTCACTTCACCTAAAGCCCACTCACATCTTTCTACCTGTGAACCTTTACAGCAGCCCAAAGCCCACTACATTTCCTTCCTCCATTACCAACAACCAGCCTTCACAAGAAAACCTAATTCATCTAGAAAAAAAAATCAAAATAGTCATCTCTAGTCAATCCTCTCCCTCAAACCAAACCCACTCCTCCAAACAGCATTTCCCTCCATATAAAAGCCCACCTAAGCTTCAATCCACTTCATTTCAAAGCCACTACTACAGCCCATTAAGCATTAAGACTCACACTACTTTTACAAACTTAAAATAGCAAATCCATCTCTCCAAAATAGCCCACCTAAGCCTTTTAATAGTACAAGCCAAAAGCCCATAAACCACCTTCAAATACATGTAGCACGCACACTTCTGTTTGCAATTACTATAACTACATTCTCACAATCACTCAAACTCACACAACAAGTTAAAATCTTATCTTTGCTATACGTTTCACTTGATCATGTTCTTATACATGGCATTAGCAGTTATTTCTACTATTATTATATTGTTAAATACAGTGACAATTATTATTTTTTATAATAGTGGCGATTTCCCATATTAACTATAAATATTATTGAAATGTTATTGTTTATGCATGTATATATTTCAAGAAAAAGAGGAGAATATGTTTATTTCTAAACTTGCATTCTTGTTTCTTTTTCTCATTTTAATGTAAATTTCTTTCTCTCATGATTGATTATTGATATCATTAGTTGAGAGGGAATATATATATATATATATATATATATATATATATATATATATATATATATATATATATATATATATATATATATATATATATATATCTCTGTGGGTGTGTGTATCAACATTTCCAACAAAGCACTATGTTAGCTAAGGTGGATTTAAATTTGTCCCCTTAGACAAATACTCCCCCCCCCCCCCCTCCCCAAGGTCTATAAGGTACCCTTAGACGTAGTCACCCATGGCTGTCGATAAGGATCATTCTGTCAAGTTGGGTCAACTACCTCCTCTGACTAAGTAGACTAGGGACCATGATGGCCCGGGATGACGGAACCATAGAATCTTGATCGGGTCCATCATTCATTCCCCCACCATTAGCTTTAAGTATGAGATGGTGAAATTCAAATTTTAAATATCAAATCTTCAAAACACCTCAACCCATGCTGCTATTATATGCTAGATAACACATATTTTCTATGTATCTAATCGATGACTAGCCTTAATCAAAAATTCTCTCTCATTATCAGGAGGGGTAATTAACTATATAGGCTTGCGCCTATATAAAATAAGAACTCAGATCATAAAGTCCTTGCAAAACTGATGGTGAAATCTCTGGGTAATGTCTTATCTACAAACCCAATCTGCCTTCCCAAAATTTTCCCCGAAACATAATCCGTTAAAACTCCCCCGAAAGGCAACGGGGAGGCTGGGGCCGAATTTTTGGAGTCCACATTGACATGAAGATGCCCAAAACTACCAAGAAAGTCCAGTGACTTGCAAGGGGAATCTATAGACTCAACTATTTCATCTCTCACTAAGGAGAGAGATATGCACCATTCTTCAAAATCTTTAGAAATATAAAGAAATTCTCTTTTTAGAGAAGAGTGTAAAGCCACCTTCCAATAATTGAAGATTCCCATCACCTCGATGCCTCTTCTTCAAAGCCATCAACTGGGGAAAAACTTATTATATCTTGGAGTTTAAGAACATGTTGTCAGTTCTATACTCATTAGAGAAGCAGGGAAAAGGCAATGATCCATCTACTATGTGAGCCGTACTCTCTTGGGTATGGATCGAAGGCACCCTTTCATAAAAAAGCTCTCATGGGCACTCATTAACTTAGCTAGAAGATTAAAGCCTTACCTATGGGCCCACTCCATTCAAATAGTAACAAATCATCCTTTCAAGGTGATTCATGCTAAGCCCGAGCACTCTGAATGGTTAATCAAGTGGTCTATAGAACTCAGTGAGATCTCTATCACCTATTTTCCAAGAATAACCATCAAGGCTCAGACACTCACCAACTTTCTCGTAGACTGCAATGACCATGGCACAAACTTAGAAACAACAAGGCAACCGTGTTAGATGTTATATGTTAACACTACCTCAGACAAGTAAGGAGGTGGTGTAGGAATTATTATTATAAGCCTACAAGAGTCATCATCACCCAATCTGTAAACTTTAAATTTGAGTTTACTAATAACTAGGCTAAGTATGAAGCACTACTAGAGGTCAACAATTTGCCTCTGAACTAAGAGTCATTCATCTAGAAGTGTACTCAGACTTGCAACTCATATTAAGCTATATTAATGGTGAATACAAAGTCAAAGATAAGCTACTCTCTAAATATTTATTTTATGTTAACAAAAAAATTAACAAACTCAAGAACTTCAAAATAACTCAAATTCCTAAAAATTAGAATAAACTTGTTGACCTCCTTTCTAAGAAAGGAAGCATTAATGGTCATTCTATTATATGAATTTTAATGTCCGCCATAAAAGAAGATGTAGTGATGCAAAATGAGATAGATCATGCAACTCTACCTCTCGTAAGTTGGATTGACCCATAATTGGAAATGCTGAGGTCAGTAACCCTAAGCAAATCAAGATTAAAGTTACAAACTATGCGCTACTTGGCAACCACTTACTCAAAAGATTCATATCCTCACTCAACCTCAAGTGTGTGCACACAGATCAAAAGGAAGATTTATTTACCAAAATCCACTCAGCTGAATGTGGAAGACACTCTGTCAGATGCACACTTACCCATAAGATCTTCGAGGAAGGGTACTTCTAGCTAACTCTAAGAAAAAATGCTGAAGTATTTTCTTAGAAGTGCATATAATGTCAAAAGTTCACTCCAATGCAGTTACTAACTTCTCAAATGTTAAATGTTATTATGATCCCATGGCCATTTGTCATTTGGGTTATGGACTTACTAGGACCATTTCTAACATCGGCAAGGTAAAGAAGATTCATCCTAGTCATAAATGACTACTTCACCAAATGGATCAATGCCAAAGCACTCAACTGTGTAACTTCTATCATAATTTAAAATTTTTTTTATATATTCATCATCTGTTAACATGGAGTTCCTTTACGATTATCTCAGATAATACACTGTAATTCGTTGATCAATGCCTCAAAAAATTTTACATCATCCAATGTATTCGTCTAAAGTCTTCTTTCATCCACCATCCTCAGACCAAAGGAAAAATTGAAGATGCTAACATACTCTTACTTAACCTCCTCAAAATGAAGGTTCAAGCTATAGGGCACTCAGAAGAAGCCCATACAGCTACAAGGCACTGTTGACTTCATTTTTGAGTGAGGTCAATTCTCTATTTTGGACCTCATTTTTGTGTGACATCAAAAAAATTAAATCAAAATCAATCTCAAATCAAATCCAAATTAGAAATTCAATTCAAAATACATAATCTAAACATCAATTACTCAAATCCAAACCAAAAATAACTTGGTCCAAAATAGTTTTTGGGAAAAATTCAAATCCTTCAAAACCTTATCAAACGACCTTGAATTCTTGATCTATCATTTTCATATTAATTAGGCATTTTTCTAGGGTCAACCACATCAATTTGAAGGCCTTCTAAGCCTTCTAACCCCCAAAATTGAATATATTCTGGAAGGCCACAAACCTTCAAATATTTATGGCCAATGCCATTGTACCTTGCATCTTGTGAAAAGTTAACTTATAAACCTCTCCAAAATTATTGATCATGCTCTAACCATTGTCATGATGAATTGAACAAACATTGACCCTTGGTGGACCATGGTTGACCACAAAATCCTAAAAACCCTAAAATTCACTAAAAACTAAACTTTCCTTAAACTTTAACATGGCCCAGTCAAGCCAAGTCATAAAACCTCATCCAACACACCCCATATGTGAAATGGAGTGCATTGAACCAAACACTAAGCCATGGTCAACCTTGGTTAAGCAAGTTAACCTAGGTTGACCAAAATGCCCTTTTACCCATTTAAATTACTTACCAAACCAAATGACCCCACCATAGCATGAAACCACCTCCAACAAGTCTAAAATATCATTTGGAATGAGTTTAACCCAACTTTGACCCCTAGTCAAACTTGGTTGACAAAGTCAAACATGGTTGACCAAAACTATCTAAAAACGCAAAAAATTTAAAACCCATAATTTGAACCAAACCAGTGAACCAAACTCATGGGGACACTTGATTGGATCAACATGTGTCTTCCAAAAATAATTTAGCCCATGGTCCCACTTGGTTTAAACAAATTGGTTGAACCAAGGGGACCCAAAGTTGTTTTCTTGACCTAAAATCTAATCCTTATGAAATTAATTTGAACTAATGACTGTAATAGGTGTCAAATGATCCTATACACATAAACCAACAAACCCAACCCATGGTTTGGCTTAGACCAACTAAATGGGCTAGCCCAAACCATCCAAAGCCTAAATCCATAAACCCAAAGCCAACCTAGCTAAAGAGAACTGATTCAAACAACTCAAGTAGCTTCCAAAAGGTACATTTCACCTACTCCAAGCATCCATTGGCTAAAACTTGGTTCCATATGGAAAAAAGTACAAAATCCATCCTTTCGCCTCATGTCTTTGGCCTTTCCTCCATCTGGCCAAAATTACTACTCCCCAACCAGGTGGCAAGCATTAAGACACCCTCCCAAGCCAATCCCAACAATTGGTTTTGGCTCCAAAACTTTTGTTGGTAAAAAGAGGCCTAAAAGGCATTTTTCACTCAACACTCCAACACATCATCATAATCTACAAAATTTTCTCTCCTCTAAGCTCCAAAACATCCTCTCAAGTCTACCCAAAGCTTTCCCCATCCTTTCCTAGCTCCTAAAGCCTTCATTTGAGAGGAAAAAGAGAAGAGAGGGAAAAAGAGAGAAAGGGTAATCTAGAAATATCTTTTAATCTAGTGCAAACTAGTGTCTAGGGTTTTCTAGGAAGATAAACAAAACTTCTCCAGCAATCCATAGAACCCAAGATCAAGGAAATCCACCCACTCGCTAGAAAGATATTTACATTTTAATTTTAAACTTTAATTTGAAACTACCCTAAAATCTCTATGCATCGAGCCTCCAAACTCCATGGATTGAAATTTTAGGGTATTAAGTGTCTATGTCTCAAATTTCATCAAATTTGGATGATTGAATTAAATGTTATGAGCATTTGAAGTTTCAATTCTAAAATTAATTGTAAAATCTAAATTGATCTAGACCATCTGTTTCTTTGACATAAGCAAATCTAACAGCCCAGAACTGTGCGCCTTCTCTGGGATTTAGACTCAGGTTCTTTGGGATGAAGGCATGGGTGACATGGCTAAAATAAGGCTATTGATCCAATCCACTCTGGATCGAACAGCCCGGGACGTTTACTAACTTATTTAAGTGACCAATCCAAAAGCTGCCACATGTCAAGCCATCGCTGTCACTACCTAATCATTAAAAAAATGTTTGAAAATGATTGTCGTTGGCTGAAAAATCACATATGGCAAAACAATTCCAAAAAATGCCCAAAACTTTAAAAAATCATAGAAAATCCAATTCTCCACCACATTGAGTATTCCTAGGCTGATTGGAATTTTACTAAGCCCTAGTTTATATTAAAAATAATTTCAAAAATTTTTATCCTCTTGATTATTTAAAAACTTATTTTCTTAATTTTCTCATAATCAAGTAGTCAAATTGAGCTCCATTTCGGATAGTAGGTTTTTGAGTTTGTTATTTACCCACCGTAGTTTTCTTGAATCTTGATTTGCTATGGATTTTTATGATTTGAATTTTCAAGGTCATGTGTCTATTTTAGACCTACAACTTTGAAAACTCATAACTCTCCAAATACATTGAATTTTTCCTTCATTTTTTTGGGGTGTGTTTATGTTAGTGTAAGGGTTAGTTTGCCATAGATTTCATCATAATTTAGTAAGTAGAACTCCTAAAACAAATCATCAATATTATAGATACATTTAGCTTTGGTAATTTATTTTAAAACCTAGAAAAAAATCCTTATGATCCAAAACTTGATGGGCTTAAAGCATATGTTCCAACGAACCTATGTTTCAAATTTCACTAAATTTTGAGGTCATTTGATCAGAAAATTAGTGAACCCAAGTTTGACATGCATAATTGACCTAAAAATCTCAAAATATAAAAACAAAATCCAAATAAATTCAAAAAATACAAAGTAGGTGTAAAATTTCTCAAAATAAAGTTTTTAATCAATGAAAATTAAAATCCCTATCACAAACCTCTAGAATTAAAAAAAAATTTAAATTTAAGAAAACATTATTAATTAATTAAAGAAAATATTGAAAAAATACTAAATAAATTTTAAATACTTGTAATCATCCTTAGGAGTTGTTCCCGACATTTGGATAAGATTTTAATAGGTCTAGAGTTAATTTGGAACAAAAATAAGAAAACTTTTCTAATTAAACAATTAAATAATTCATTAAAATTACCAAACTTCTAAAATTCATAACTAATTATAGAAAACTAAATATTGAATAAACTCAAAGGCATTGGACTCATCTCTAGAGAATAGTATTTATGAAAAATATAAAACTTTCAGAATTCATTGAAATAAAAAAAATTCAACTTGTGGTCAAATATAGTTCATTAAAATGACTAAATTTTAAAAATAACTAATTGTGGAAAATTCCAAATGACAAACTCTAATATATTAGGCTCATCTCTGGTTCTAATAATTTTACAAAATAAGAAATCTCTAAAATTTAATGTATATCAAAAAGTTAAAATTTGGTCAAATTTAATTAATAAAATAATCAGGAAAAATTCATAAATTTAATAAAATTTAAAAAATTTAGAATTTGATAAACTCATTAAATTAAATGAAATGCACAATATTCATAACTAAACATAAATACTACTCCTTCCAAAAATGAAGTTTTTAGGCTGGACTACCTCAAGCTACGAAGCTACGTATCCTACGGAGGCCTTAGTCCTCGTACATGTTATGACAATACCATGAATGATTTGATAGAATATAGTTATTAAAATATAGAGCCTAATTTACTAATTAAAAAATCAAAATTATTTAAAAAACCAATACTCTATCAATGAAGTTTTAGGCTGGACTACCTCAAGCTACAAGGTTACATGTCCTAAGAAAGCCTTAGTCCTTGTGCCCGTTATGACAATACCACGAATGAGTTAACAAAATATAAACATTGAATTATAATTATTTTGAGCTAATAATCAACAAATTAAATTAATTAAATTTACCAATTAATAATTAAACTTAAACAACAAGATAATTACTAGGTAACCTGGGCCTACGAGGCTATTAAGTTAGCCCCAAGGAGGGTGAAATAAAAATCTTGGCTCTAGTGTAAACAAAAGATATTACCACTAAACTAAAATAATATTTCAAATTAGTAATAAAAAACCTAACCTTTGTAGCCTTCATACACCTTGCTTGCTCCTTTCAAGAAGGTAATTATATGCTAAATTTGAAACCTTTAATTGGTTGATTAAAATACCTTAAGCTACAAACCATAAATCAATTTCAATAATTAAAATCCATCCTAAAATAAATCCTAAAACATAAACATAAACTAAAATTTCCTTAACCTTCAACAAATCAAATACAATCATAAGGAAATTCAAACATTAACAAACCTAGGGCATAACTAAAACCACATAGCCTTATACACATACTATAGATGGCTTGTTAGGATAACCAACTGTAGTTTTAGGCTTGGCCAATATTCTCTTACATATGCTTTTATTTGTAATGTTGAATTGATATGAATTTCTAAGCATGTTAGTTACTATAAATTGATGTGATTTATGATCAGTATTATGTGATGCTTTTACTATAGTGTTTATGAAGAGATATGTGATGGGTGTTTAGAATTCTCCTAGGTTAGGATTGATTTCGATGTTAATAAAATTTTCTGCAGGTGGCCATACTTAAGCAGGGCTATTATAAAAGGGGGATAAAAATTAATCATGAATTAAAGATAATCAAATTTCTTACAGGTACTTTTTCTACTTGACGCCATTAATCATTAAAAGTATGGCAAAGTTATGAATTGCTCAAAAATAAGCGAGTGATCATGATGTGAAATATTTTTAGAATTTATATGAATTCTTTTGCTAACATGTAGGGGTATAGAGTATTTTAAAATTTTCATATGCAATTATATTTAAGAGTTGTGAAAGTCATTTAATGGAAGGCATTATATTAGGAGTGTGAAATCCAAAGAGGAAATAAACATACCTAGTGGAGAGCTCTTTCCATTTGGATATTCAAATTTGTATGAACATAAAAAGCACAAAGAAAGAAGGAAATGCCAAAAAGGTTTGAAGACCAAAAGAAATGCCTTCCTTTAAGTTGAACTTGTGCCATTTCATAGGTGCAGAATTCATGTTGTTATTGGTAGAGCCTAGCCACCTTTACATTCAACAGATCCTAGGTTGTATATAAAGTTGCATTTGCCACATGAACTTTTCAATATTTCAATATTCTATTAATGATTATTTAAATTATTTACATAGTAGAATTTGCATGATTTTTATAGGTTTCTTATTTACATGCTTTATTTTAGCTTGGATTTTAGTAGGCTCATAAGCATAAAAAGAAGATTTTCCTACTTATAATTAAATAAAAAGAACCAAATTCACATAGAAAGATAAATGCTACTAAGAAGTAAGTCTGAGTACATCGAGGGTTTATCATGCATCATATCTTCCCTTCTCTACTTATTTAGGAACCTCAACACATGTGGGTAGCGGCAGATCATCTAACCTATTAGGGGGCAGCTCTATCTAGGGAATGTTGTGCTCTCTAGTAAAAAAAACATATTTTCTATGCCTTTTCTTAAATTTCACTACATAACATTTTTTCATAAAAGGCCAATTTGCTTGCATTACAGTAAAAACAAATTTAAATTAATTAAAATTTAATTGCATCACGCATAATTATATTATTTGTAAGTAAATGGGCCACTTAAGGACTTTTTTAGATGTCTGCACCAAATTTTAAAAAATTTAAATAATAACCTACCTAGCTTTTATAAAGTCTGGATAGTATGGTTTTAAAATTCATAGGTGGTTTAGCTTACTTTCCAATTTAGGCCGATGTAAGCTCAGAGTTACACTTCATTGCTAGGTTCGGGTTACTATTACATAGTGCTCAACATAGATCTAGGTTTTGACGCAGACCTAAAATCGTAAGTCCTCACCCTCCAGGAATGTAATCCTAAATATCAACTTAAACTTAACATTATCTCTCTAAAATATTAAATCCCAATATAGGATAGACTAAAGTTCTTTTGGGAGGTCCAAAAATCATAAAGTACTCCCTACTATTTATTCTTTTCTTCTGAAAAGAATTATTCCAAATTGATCTAATCCCCTTTAAAAATTTCTCTCTTCTCATCCTTATCTTAATCATTGAATTCCAAAAGAAAATATTCTCCGCTACTTTAATCAAGAGTATTCATAGAAGATTCAAAATTTTCTAAGATGTAATTAACTACAAAGGCTTACCTTTATGGGGAACCTGTAACCCTAAATTAAAATAAACCTTATCCTATTTTCATAAGAAAGGGGAAAAATCTTTGGGTACATAGACAATTTCAAAAACTCATTTTTGTATTCAAACAACCTCACAAAGTATAATTTTCTCCTTTTGAGGTGATATGATACAATCGTTGTGATATTTGATAACAAAAATGGAAAATTTTCAAAACCCCATTTTCATATTTAAATACCATCATGGAATGAAATTTTCATCTTTTGGGATGATACGTCATTCCCCTATTTGTATTTGATTATGAAAGTGAATGATTTCTAAAATCCAATTTTTTATTTGAAATCATTGTAGAAAAATGTGACTATCTCTTGAGATAGTATCTTATTCTTAATGACGTTTTCAATCACAAGAATAGAAATACCCAAAATCTATATAGGCATTTCAAATTTATTTTCTCACATCCACATCAAATAAATAATCTCCACACATAAATCATCGAACTCCATTCCAAACTTAAGAGCCAATTCACCACTATGCTTTTGAGTGATCAGATCATTGACTTCAATATCATCACTTAACACTCACCCTTAATTATCATTTAAACAACTGATCAATTACATGATAATCACCAAATTATTGTTTGTGATATGAACATTCCAAAATCAAAACCTACGTTAATGGTTGACCTTCACAATCAAATCAAAATCCAAAGCAAAATAAAACTTCAAATCCTTTAGTTGACAGTCACTATTTATTATCATCTAATCACCGGTTCCATCACGAATAACCATCAATGATTGTTAATGATATGAGTATTTTAAGTACAAAATCTTTCAAATCATTAATTAAACCAAATCCATTGACCAAACCTAATGAAAATCCAAAACTCCAAAATCCAATGCTTAAAACCAAAACCAAAATCCCTTGGTCCATAATCTATTTTTGGAGAACTTTCAATCACCTTAAAACCTAACCAAATGACCATGTGTTCATGATTAGTTAGTTGTTTATTGATCAGGCATATCTCTAGGGCTAACATATCAGTTTAAAAGCATTCTAAGTTATCTAACCGCTTAAAACTCAAAGCATTTCCTAAGGTTGTAAAACCTTTGAATATTTATAGCCTATTCCACAGGACATGACATCTTATAAAAATTTAGCTTGGAAGCCTCCCCAAATCCATTAAGCATGATCATTGTAATTAGCATGATGGATTGAACCAACATTGAACCCTTGGTGGACTTTGGTTGACCTTGGTTGACCATGATGCCATCTAAACCCTAAACCCCCAAAACCTTCTAAAACTGAATTTTCCTTAAACGTCAACATGGTCCAGCCAAACCAAACCTAGAAACCATTTCCAATATATCTCAAATATAATTTGGAATTCATTGAACCTAAACCCAGCCATGGTCACTTGGTTTACCAAGTCAACTTAGGTTGACCAAATCAACCCCTTTAACCCTAAACATGCAATTCATGCATCCAAGCTTCACCATTACACAAGACTTATTCCAACATCTCCAAAACATCATTGGAATGCATTAGACATAATTCAAACCCATGTAAAAGTTTGATGTAGGATGTTAATCCTAGGTGAACTATCCCTAGGCACACCAAGAGGAGGGGGGTGTGAATTAGTTATTAAAAAACTTAAACACAAGACTATATTATTGAATTTTCAAAAACTTAAAAATAAATAATATTATCACCAGATGCAGAAGCAAAATTACAAAACAAAATCTTTTAATTATGGTGATGATGCATAGCTTAAATAAAAATATTATCAAAATAAATAATTTTCTACCATGAATTTTCCAAAAAATTAAAGTACAAAAATAGTAAATTATAGAAAATATAAGTTAGAATGAGCACACCAAAACTTTATAGTGGTTCAGTCAAATAATGACCTATGTTCACTCAGTGGAGTCCTCCTCAGTGAGTTCTGCACTAAAAACTTAGTGTCTCTCCTTAAGTCCCCATAGCTATGTAGAGAAGCCCTTACAAAATCTCTTCCATCAACCTGGTGTGGCAGAGGACCATAATCTTTTCACCCTCCTAGTGAGGCATAAAACCTGGAATTCTTTTTCACCCTCTTGGTAAAGGTAGAGAACCTCGCACTCCTTTTCACCTTCCTAGTGAAGGCAGAGAACCCCAAATCACTTTCACCTTCCCTAGTGCGACAGACTAGTCTGATCCTTTGACACTAAATAGGTCTTCTTCCCAAAGATTCCCTCAAGAAAAACCTTGACACATGGAGGAACTCAGGTGCAAGTTTTCTTGTGCAACCATGTGGAACTCCCTCTCACACTCCCTTGAAACCCATAAGAATCTTCTTCATCTCTCACAAACTCCATCCTTTCTCTTCCAAGTTCTAATCTCTCTCTTCAAGCTTTCTTCGGAAGAAAATAACTTTATGAATGTCAAAAGACTCTTATAAAGTCTTTTCAGAAAGCATAAATAGAGGACTTTAGAAAAACCCTAAATTTAATTCTGTCAACATTGATCGTATAATACAATCCCAAATCATACTATATAATTAGTTTGAATAGTCCTATTAGTACTATACGAAGAATAAGACTCTATAAGATTTGTTCAAATATTTGAGCTGATCATCCATTATGATATGAAGCATCATCTAGTATGACTAGTTCAATCAAATTGGATTATCATCCTGTATAATTAGTTGCAAATAATTATCATCCCATGCAAAGATCAGGTCATATAGTATAATTGGTCCAATCATCCAGTATGATCTGACTGGATCAATTAATCCAAATTTCATCCTCTAATTACATGATTAATTTAGGAAAGATTTGATTATATTATATGTTATGATGCCTATCATACGGTACGATTAATATAAATTTTGAATTATAAAATATTACCTAAATTATGATTAGCGGCTAAGATTTTGATTTCAACTTATCATCCTGTACGATCTTAATCATACTATATGATAAATTTAAATAGCTTTAATTATGCCAGTTAGCCATTATAATGATTTTTTGAATAGCTGTAGTGTAATATGTATCGTATAGTATAATTAGCTCAAAAAATTACACTTCTAATATTCTCATTATCTCACTCATCTAAGTCTGTGTGTGCACGGTCACCAAGCTAGCATGCACCCTTATAAGACTTAACTCAAGAAATAAAAAATAAATAAATAAATATTACAGACTCTTTCAGCATACACCCTATTCTACCTAATATGGAGCCTTGAAATGTTAATACTAAAAGTGCGAATAGGTTGTTAGACCTATTGCTCACGTCCCTAGACTAACCAAGAGGGGGGGGGTGAATTGATCCTTTTAAAAATTACTCTTGGAATTTTGGAAAATCTTAAGCTAATCGTACAGTACAAACACACTTTGTACAGTATGAAAAGAGTTAATTTTTTGCACTCTTCAAAATACAGAAATTCAACCACAGAAAGAAAACAAAATGCGTAATAAAAATAGTACGGAAAAGTAAACAGTCAGAGCAGAAAACACCAAAATTTATAGTGGTTCGATCAAACACGACCTACATCCACTCCCTAGAGACTCCTTCTCTAGGTATTGCACTAAACTCAAGTGACTCTCCTTTTGCCCCCACAGCAAGGCGGAGAAGCCTTTACAAACTCTCTTCCACCAACACGGTGCGGTAGAGAACCGTCGTCCTTTTTCACCCTCCTGGTGAAGGCAGAGAACCAAACGTCCTTTTACACTGTCCAAGTATGGCAGAGAACCATCATCCTTTTTCACCCTCCAAGTGACGGTAGAGAACCTGAATCCTCTCGAACAAAACTCTTGCAAAAGTCTCTGAGGAAAGTAGGAAGATGCTAGAAGAATAAGTAAAGAAATCCTCACAATTGGATAACCTTGTGAATCCCTTCACAATTCTCTCTTCAAAGATTTCTCAACACTCACTCCCAAATACTCTCCCAATCACTCTCCCTTTCACTCTCCAAAAGTATTTTCGCAGAAGGATCTATCTACAAGTCAATTTAAAGATCCTTATATACTAAAGGCAAGAAAAACAGTCCAAAAACTAAAATTTTCAAGTTTCATGCATCCCGATCGTCCCGTACGATCTATCTTCGTCTTGTACGAATAGTTCAAATCATTGAATGATTCGTCTTGTACAATTCCATATGAACCTAAATCAGAGTCGTTCGTACAACAAAAACTTCTGTATGAATTATATTTCATACTATACGAATAGTTCAAAAATGAATGATTCATCCCGTACGAACCAGTATGAACCCAATTCAGTGCCCTTCATACAGCAAAATATAGTGTATGAAATAAATTTTGTACTGTACAAATAGTTCAAAAAATGAACGATTCGTCCCGTACGAACCAATATGAACCCAATTTAGTGCCCTTCATACAGCAAAATATAGTGTATGAAATAAATTTTATGTTGTATGAATAGTTCAAAAAATGAATGATTCGTCCTGTACGAACTAATACGAACCCAATTCAGTGCCCTTTGTACAGCTAAATATAGTGTATGAAATAAATTTTGTACTGTACGAATAGTTTAAAAAATGAACGATTCATCCCGTACGAACCAATACGAACCCAATTCAGAGCAGTTCGTACAACAAAACCTCATGTTCGAATAGTATTTCATACTGTACGAACGTAACTTAGAAAAATTTTCTTGGTATATGGGTTCAATATGGAGGACATAAACTACAGATCATCCCGTACGATATTCAATCGTTCTGTATGATCAGTTTAAAAAATTAAGTTTTTTACTCCCCCATTGTGTGTGTGTGCATAGTTATCCAACTTATAATCACACTTTCTCAGACTCAAGAAAAATAAAAATACAGACTTCATTTACAGTGAACAAATAAACTTGAAGACTTCAACAATCTGGAGTGTAAATTTCCTGAAAAATACTTTAGTACACACAACAACAAAACTCAAATATTTGTTAGGAGAAGAATAAAACAAACAATAAACTTTTGTAATCATCAAAAATAACTTGTATTAGAATTCACTTGAATGAACAGATTTACCCAAATCATAACAAATACACACACAAATAAATTTGCACTATAACTATAAGGAGAAATAAATAGGTAATAAATAATGTTTGTTATCATCAAAAATGTAAACTCGGGAGCCTGAGTTGCAACATGATGGTCCCCCCTGATTGACGAAGTCAACCTAGGATGACGAAAAGGTTCCATAAGCAGTTAGACGTGCATTTTTAACCTAAAGTCTTCCCCAAGCCTTGTGAGAACTTTGATTAAGTTCAAAACATTATTTATAATTGCTTAGACCCAGTCTAACCTAGTTGACCAAGTTAACCTAGGATGATCAAATGAAACTTAAGGAATTCAAACATACATTTCATTCAAGGAGACTTCACTAAGCCTTGCGACCTCTTCCAATATGTCCTAAATGTCATTTGGAATGTGTTGTAAGCAACCCTAACACATGGTACAACCTAGTTGACAAAATTAACCTAGGTTAACCAAACATAACTACACTTAAATAATATTTAATTTCATTTATCTAAGCATGAAAAAACCTAATTAAACCCATAAGACTGCCTATTGAGTCCCTAGAAACCAACCATAGTAACTCAAACCATGGGTTCACTTGGGCTAGCCATATGGCTTGACCCATATGACCAAATTATTTTTCATTTTTCAAAATTCAATCTTAAGTCAAATTAACACGAACAAGCACTTACATTGCATAGTCCTTAACCCATTATGTCTACCTTAATTAACTCAGCCCATGGGCTTACCTGAGGAAGACAATTAGGCTGACTGAAAGTCTCTAAATTAATATTTTTTGAACCACAATGCATTCCCTAACCATCCCAAGCAAAATTGGCTCCCACATTGCATGTTGGAAGCTTCCAGACACATTTTATCTTAGCCTCCCCCTATGTCATGGTCTAGATTGCATGGAATTCAAGAAACTAACCATGTGACCAATGGGTTTAACCCAAGATATCCTTTGATGTTCCCCAAGCCATGAAACTCATTAGATGGCTCCTTGTGATAACATGTGATCATCCCTGCCTGACGCAGTGGTCTGAGATGGCCTAAACCAAGCTAATTTCCTAGCTATATGATTTCACATAGCCTATAAATACTCTAAATTACTCTGAAGAGGTGTTCATGTTCTCAATTTAAAAAGCTTCCCTACTATTCTAAGATCCAAACTCTAGCTCCCCAGCCTATCCCATGGTGGTTTCTAGTGAGTTCAAGCTTATTCCAATGATCCTGTTATGTTCAAACTTTGACTTCTTCCCCAATCCTCCTCTAGTATTGCAACCTGAAGGAGAAGTTTTCATAAGGATCATAAGAACTCAACTCAATCAAAATTCTACCCAATTGAGCTCTCTCTAAGGTTTTCCCCCAATCTTGAGCTATAGATTAGATAGGTCCAACCAAGTGTGAAAGAAACCTCTAATACAATGGTATTTGACTATTAGATTAAAGGTTTATGTTCAGATGGTGCTCTCTGAGAAGTTTGAATGGAATCTATCTGGCTAATTTCTTGGATTTGGCTAGAATGTGCTCACAGATGAGAAACCTTATGGGAGGTTGAAGATGAAATCCTAGCTATTGATTTCGACCAATGGCTCAAATTAGATCATTTATGATCCTATGGTTTGATCGATATTAAATCTTAACTATTTGATCTTGGATTGGATGCCTATTGAATGTTTGATAGGGATGTTAAGCCCTTATGAACTAGCCCGAGGCTAACCAAGAGGGGGGGTGAATTGTTAATTTTAAAAACTTCTTTAACCATTAGAAAGATCTTTTTATAATTTGCAGTGGAAACGAATAAAAATAATAATAATATGATCAATCACAGATTTCACCCAAGCATATAATAACAGAAAAATAAAGTGCGAAAAATAATCAGAAAGAACACACCAGATTTTATAATGGTTCGGTCAACTTGACCTATGTCCACTCCCCGGAGCCTCCCCTCCAGGTATTGCACTACTCAAATCAGTGACTCTCATTTTGCTCTCACAGCAAGGTGGAGAAGCCTTTATACAACTCCTTTTCACTAACCCGGTGAGGCAGAGAACCCATACTCCTTTTGCTTCCTCCTGAAGCAGGCAGAGAACCCAGACTCCTTTCACTTCCTCCTAAAGCAGGCAGAGAAACTTACCTCCTTTTACTTTCTCCTGAAGCAGGCAGAGAACCTTGACTACTTGCTGATGATCCTTCCCATAGAGACACCACGGGATAAGAGACGATGACTGGAGAAGATGACTCGAATCTATGCCTTGAGTAACCTTTGTGAACACCTCACAAACTCCCCTTCACAAGTTTCTCTCTCTCTCTCCCAAGCTCTCCCTCTCCCTCTTAAAGCTCTCTTAGGAAAGGATTTTGGCAAAAAGTTTTTCCAATAACGAACAAAAAAGTTTAAATAAAAAGGCACACAAAATGCCCTAAAATTCAACTTGCCGTCAAAGATCATCCAGGACGATCGAAGGATCATCCTTTACGATCTGTGTAAATCTTCACCAATTGGCCTGGACGATCTGGCTTCTCTGGACGATTAGAAGGCATGTTTTGTTCAGATCATCCGGGATAATCTTGTGATCGTCCGGGATGATTAATTCAACTTGGGAAAATCATCCTAAGTATTGTTCGGGTCGTCCAAGAGAAAATACTGGATGATCTAAAGAAAAAGACTTGATCGTCCGGGACGATATGCCTATCATCCCGTACGATTAGTTCAAAAATGACCAAAATTATCCTACACATTATTTGGATCATCTTGTACAAATATGATGTACGATTGAAAATGACGTGATCATCTGGGATGATATTTCTATTATCCTGGACGATTAGTATAGATAGGCTTATATCATCCAACACATTGTATGGGTCATCCAGGTAAAGTCATTTGGATGATGAGGATTTTATATATATCAATCAGGATGATATTCGATCGTCCAGGATGATATGATCGTATCAATCAAATATTAATTACTTTCCTTAATCACTAGACTAATTTAGGCATGATTGTAAAGGATCATCCAGATGATACATGTATCGTCTGAGACGATCAGACCAAAATTTTAAAAATAAAAATTTTCCTAACTCAGTCTGGCGACAGAGAATTTCTGATTTGAGCATATGATCCTGTAAGATGGATTTATTATCCAGGATGATCTGCTTAATTAAACTTACTTAACATGGTCACCCTAATTAGGGTTTCTATTTTCACTGGATCATCCAGGATGATATGAATATCATCCAGGACAATTTGAACAAAATTTAAAATAGAAACTCTAACTCACTAAAACTCTCCCCCTGAGTGTGTGTGCAAGGTTACTTAGCTCGGGGATCAATTACATTACATTTTACTCAAGAAAGGGAAAAATTACGTTTAAAAATATACGGACCACTAAAACTCTCCCCCTGAGTGTGTGTGTGTGTAAGGTTACTTAGCTCGGGGATTAATTACATTATATTTGACTCAAGAAAGTGAAAAATTATATTTAAACACACACGGACCTGATCTTGAGTTGGCTTGAATTGCATTTGATCTTTTAAACCTGAAATGTTAGTCAATCAAAACCGAACACAAAAATGTTTGTTATCATCAAAATTATAATCCTTAAATCTAGGTTTGCAATAATCTCCCCCTTTTTTATGATTGCAAATATTTATTTAGTAGTTTCAAGTCAAGCAAATTACAGTAATTAAAGCACAGATGAGAGAAGATTTATCATTGCAAATTTTACTAATCATTAATAAATAGTTACATTCAATAGACAAAAGAAACTACTACAATATAAAAACAATAAAAGAAACTACTAGTACCACAAAAACAACTCCTTCTTTTGACATCACAAAAAGGAGAAGAAAAAGACAAACAAAAACAAACTAAAACATCACAACACACCAAACTAATAGAGAGGCGGATCCTTGGTGGATGAAAGTAGCTATGAATGGTGGCGAACTGCTCACCAAACCAGTCCATATCCTAGTCGTGCTGCTGTTGTTGGTGAGTCACAAATGTATTGAAGCGAGCAACATCAGTCGCATGCTGTTCCTCTTATGCTGCCATGTAGGAGTCAAAGAGAGCCTCCCACTGGTTAAACTGCTGCACCAAGTGATCTAAGGGTGATGCTATACAGAGAGGATCAAGTGCAGCTGGCTCATGAGCAGTCTCCCTGTCTTCTCCCTCAACATCCGTGCTGGGCTCCGGATGTAGGTGAGTATTGTGAAGAGTGTGAAAAGAACTATTGGAGAAGAAAAATAGGTGGGATTCTGGCTGAATCTGGATATTGAAAATTGTATTTAGTTTTAAGGGCATAGTGGATGAGATGTCCTAAAGCTAGATTGGGGCGTCTCCTATGGCTCGGATCCCTAATGGTAGTCAGTTGTTCAATTTAGCAAAAAAGTAAATCAATTGCATTAAAGTCACAACGGGCCATGATATAATAGGTAGTTATGGAAAGTAAATGAGTGATGTGGATACGGTCCCCAACCTTAGGAATGATGGAGGAGTGAAGGACATGTTGGATTGTCCTAGCATCCTTGACTAGGGAGGAACAGGCCTGGTCATGGTATTAGACAATTTTGTTTCTAAGGAAGTGGTTGGAGACACTCCAATTAAAGTTAAGGCCAGATGCTAAAATATGAAGCTTATCGCCAGAAGTGAACAGTTGAAGAATGTTATGAAAGTCCTGGAGGGTTAATTCTACAGATCGTTGATTAACAAAGGACTGAAGGGAGAAGTAATCAGCGGGTAATGCAAAGATTCACAAAGAAAACTCTAAGAAGTTTAGTGCTAAAAGGAAAAGGCAATGTAAGAATGAAGGTGAGGGATGTGTGAGTGAACAGATCAAGTACCTGATAGGTGAGGGTCCATAAATTCACAGTTTTGGAGATAGTGATCCCAGCATCAACATATCTTTGAAATGTAGCTTGATCGGCTGCATTAGGGAAGCAGAAATCAATATTTCCCCTTGAGGAACTGGCTTCCCTTTGCCTAGATCTTTTACCACCAGCCATAAGGAAATGCTTGAATTTGTGTAGAAGAGAGGTGTGGTGAAAAATCTGTTGAGAATGGCTGTTTAAATAGAAAATGGACCTATTGTCCAGGATGATCGTAGGATTGTCCAGGACGATAGGAGAAATAATGACATCCAAGATGATTGGTCAAAAAGGCAGTCAGATCATCCAGGATGATCAGATATTGTCTAGGATGATTAGACATAGACGATCATCCCGAGGAGATAGGTTGGATGACTTTTGACTAAAGGTATCGTCCAGGACGATTAAATGGATCATCCAGGACGATATGCAATAAATAAATCAGATGGGCCAAATGTAAATCGAGAAACTTCTGCCACATGGATCGTCCAGGATAATAAGGTGGATTTTCCAGGATGATCACCAATAATTGGTGCATACCAGTCGTTGGATCATCGTGGGGATGATTTGAATGGATCATTCAGGATGATGTATGGATCGTCTAGGTCAATGTATGATCATCCAGGATGATGTGGGGATCATCCAGGATGATGTGAAGAAAAAAGTGAAAAAGATGAAGGATGGAGAGGAAAGATCAAGGATCCAAAAAACATAAAAAAAAAGAAAAATCAAAATTAACTCAAATCAAAGAAAAAAATAGGAACAAAAAAATAACAGTAAAAATAATAATTTTTTTAATCGATCAGCTCCAGTGAAAAAGAATTTTCCTTGATTTTTAATTCAAAAGTCAATAAGAAGAAAATCGACCACACTGAAATCCAAAAAATTTAGAAAATCAACTTTCGTAACTTCAACTTCAGACACTTTACAGGTTTAAATTTCTTTCAAACAAAAGTCTAATTCAGAAGAAAAGAAATTAGATTCAAAAAGAGATCCTTTCAAATCTCATTCTAGAAAAATATTTGATAGAATAATATTACAAAGTAAAGAATCAGAAATCATGATTTTTCGTCTCAAGCTTTTGAAAATATTAAGTGGCGCATGGATTTTTCTAAGAAATTTAACGATCTGAAAGGGAAGAAAGATTGTTTCTTTGTGGGCTCATTTTGTGACTCTTTTTTAATTTATTTGATGTATTTTGCACGTCTTTTGATTTTTGATATACTTTGTGTATCTTTCCAATTTGGCGACATTACGCATCTTTTCATATTTGAGCTTATTTTGCCTCCCCTTTTTTTGGCGCTCTTTGCCCATCTTTTACAAGCTTGCTTCCTTTCATAATCGTTAAAGAATCTCAGTTGTGAAATTACCTTCCAGACATCAAAGAGGACAAAACTCACTCTCTACAATAAGGAGTAATTCACAGAACAAAAATCAAACATCATATGATAAGTGCAATCACCTGATTAAGAAAAACATAACAATGATCTAAAACTTTGATAACACTATTTATATGAGGTAGATTAATGTAGGAAGATAAAATAGATCTCTATTTCAAAAACCAACTTTTTAATTTTGAAGAAAATTTTTGTCCAAAAGAAATAATACACCATTAAAAGAGTTAGAGGAAGAGAAATAATCATCAACATTTTTTCCCTTTAACAGATTCAGAGGAGTCAATCACTGCTTACCAGCTTCCAAACAAAAATAAGGCAAAACTCTCAATCAAAGATCCAGTTTATCAGTAGTAGTGAGCAGTGATCTGATTTAAAAGAAAAGCAGTAAATCAAGAACAAGTAGAAAATCGCATCAAAATAAATACTCAAATCAAGAAAAAAAAGCAATAAAAGGAAAATCAGTAGAGAATAAAAAATAACAGGATATAGATAATCAAATCAAACAAAAAAAAACTAACAAAAATAAAATGAAAAATAAAAAATTTAGAAATTATCAGTAATTAGATTCATGCATTTATTTCAATCACACCCAATCTGGTCCTCAAAATACTGAATGAGTTAAAGGCCAAAGTTCTAGTAAAGATGTCAGCCAGTTGGTTTTTAGTTGCTACATGGTGTAGCTCAATGTCCCCTTTTGTAATAGGGTCCCTAATGAAGTGATGCCTTATGTCAATGTGTTTGGTTCTTGAATATTGGATTGGATTCATAGAAATGTATATGGCACTGGTGTTATCACATAGAACTGAAATTGTGCCAACAGGCAATCCTAAATCCAGAATTTGTTGCTTTAACCAAAGGACTTGGGCCACACAGCTACCTAAGGCAATATACTCAGCTTCTACAGTGGAAAGTGTAACAAGGTTTTGTTTTCTACTGGACTAGGAGACTAAAGACTGTCTTATGAATTGGCAAGTTCTAGAAATGTTCTTTCTATCCACCCTACATCCTAAAAAATCAGAATCAGAATATCCAATAATCTTAAAAGAAGTGTTGTTCCTAGGATACCAGATTCCTAGGTTTGGGGTCCATAAGAGATATCTAAGGATTCTCTTAACTATAGTCAGGTGGGACTCTTTAGGATCAGCTTAAAACCTAGCACAAAGGCAAACACTAAACATGATATCAGGTCAGCTAGCAGTCATGTAAAGTAGTGATCCTATAACTCCTCTTTACTTCTTCTGATCAATAGATTTTTCATTTTGTTTGATTAAAAAAATATAGTTTTGAAAAAGTGTTTAATTTTCTTTGGGAAAGTTAAATTTCTGGAATTTTGATTTTATAACTGAACACTTATTATGAATAATATATCACCTCGAAAGGTGAACATATCGTTCCCTAATAGGTTCAGATTACAAATCTTTGAATTTATCTGATTATGATAATCAAACTCAAGGAGAAATAACATACGATCTCGAAAGATCAAAATAATGTTTAATCAATTATTTGATTATGTTAATCTGAATAGGATCATTAATTTTATAATCAGAACTATGATTGTAATTGACATATCTATCCGAAGAAAGAAGATATCAATCATATCAATAGTTTGAATATGAAAATAACGATCGCCATTTTTTGTTTTGATTTCCCAAAGATAATTAATTAAAGGTTTTGAAAAAAAAACTTGATTTTGAAATCAGGTCTGGGTTTCTAAATCTCCTACGAGCGCAAGCCCTCGTAGTTAATTACATCGTAGGAAACCAGAAAATTTCCTACGAATACTCTCGATTAAAACAGCGATACGAATTTCATTTAAGATTTCAAAGCTTGATATCAAAGAAGGTTAAGGGACTGAAAATTCAACAGGGATTGGTTCAAGGTTGAGCAGTTCTTTCTGGAGTCAAAGGAAGAAGAGTAGGAGGTGTTTTGAGATTCTGAATTGCTTCAGAAACACCCCAACCTATCCTAAGTGTTGTGCTTGAATTAGATTGAAAGATATTTTTAATGTTTGAGTGATCAATTTTATTAGAAGGTGGGAATCAGATTCCCGGAAGATTGAGGTCTTAAGATTTAAGACATGCCTCAGAACCTAAGTCTAAAATGGGTACTGAGAACCAGTGACCCGAAACCTAACTAATGCAATGCAATCCTGGACTTACCCCGGCCTGGATTGGGGAGCCAGCTAAACCACCTAAACGCTTTTAAAAACCATGAATCAAAGTCTTTTAAATGTAGAGTGGTTAGGAAAATTGATTAAGATTGGTTTAAAGAGTTAGGGTCAACATCTAGAGCAGATCCTAATTGACCCCTTAACATATGTTGGGTTAAATGCTTAAGCTAGAAATGCAATTAAAGATTTAGTCTCAATTTTTAATTTGTATCTAATGCAATGCATGCTAGTTGACTCGATGAAATGCTTAAATCAAAATGTAGCAGTTTTAAAATCAGGCTTAAAAATAGATTTTATCCTAGAGATTGCACAACATCCCCTTGGACAGAACTGCACCCTAATAGGTCAGGTGGTCTGCCAGAACCCGCAGGCGGGGAGGTGCCTAACAAGGTAGAGAAAAGTTAATATGAATGCATGAAAAACTCCCGGCGAGTCCGGGCTTACTTCTTAAGAGCGTTAGAGTTTCTATCTGAGCTTAAAATTTTAAATTTTATTTAAGTAGAAAAAGTTAATGACCGTACCCTCACGAGCCTCCGATCGGGTTCCAGGCTAAATCAAAATCGACATGCAAGAACGCCAAATAAACTATTAAAAGCATACGGGTCCTTAATCGCAATAAACACATAAATTAAATCAATTAAATAATTAAATTAATTAAATTAATGTTCAAACTGAAAGTCCATAGGCAAGTGCCACTTAATTATACAATCCAGGGTCTGCAGGAAAGTAAAGTGGCCGGGTACCACTGACTACAACCCGGATTCTACTCCTAAGACTCAAGTGACTTTGAGATTTGAGATTCTTCTCGTTCTTCACTTCTTCGCCTTCTTGGAACTCCTTGGATCGTCAGGTCTGGATATCCAAATGAAAAGAAACTCCCCCTGAATAGGGGTGTTATCTTTTCTCTTTGGATACTTGAACCTCATCCTAATTTGGATCTCCAAATGGATAGGAACTCTCCCCTAAGGGATGTTCCTTCCTCTTTGGATTCCAAATTGGATTTTAAATATCTCAATCTCAAATCACTTTAAACATTACAACTCAATTTAAATCAAATTACATCGAATTGAAATAAAAAAATCTAGACTCAACAACCTGCAGGGTTATCCTAATAATCAGCCGCTTATATTTGACATCCCAAGCAGTTATATATTAAAATTAAAATACTCAATCACAGCCATGCTTGGCCATGCTCTTTTTGATTTAAAGGGGGACTTAAACAATTTTCTGGAGCACCTGTGTAATTTAATAATTATAATTTTGCCCCCTTTAATTTATGCCCTGTATGAGCATGGTCACCTGCATAAGATTGAATTAGTACAAATCGTTCCTAGCCTAGGGGTAGATCTAATCGTACAATCAATCACATCACAGAGTGCAGTAAATAAGTAAACAAACACATCAATTCTACTACTAGCAAATAGCATGCAGTAAAAGCTCAAAAACCCGGCACACAGCAAACACCGGCCTAGCCTAAGACTAGACTTGGTTATCCTAGCAAATCATCTAAAGTGTGTGTGGGAGGCTATGTGGTTTTGATATGTCCTAGATAGGCACTTGATTGAAGTTGCTTAAAGTTCTAGTTGGTTTAAGGCTTAAGGGAGTCTTGATTTGAGTTTAAATCTTAATGACTTAAAATTAATTTTAAATTTGATTTTAATTATTTGTTGGATGCCACCTTTGTTTCACACCGAGGCCGTGAAGTTTATTTCACCTTCCTTAGGGCTAATTTAATAGCCTCGTAGGACTGGGTTACCCAGTGGTACCCCGATATAATTAAGTGATTTGAGTTTGATTAAAGTTTGAAAGTTAATTAAATTTTAATTAAGATTGGTTAGTTGCTGGTTTTAAGTTCAAATTAATGTTTTCTAGAATTTTGAATGATATGTTGAATTTTGGTATTTTCTGGATTATTTTAATGATTTAATTCAAGGGTCAAAAGTTGACTTTTTGATTTAAGATGTTTTTTGGAAATTTCATATTTTATTAAAATACTAGACCTTAATACAATCAGTTAGATAGTAAGTACCTTAAAATTGGATTTTTCTACATTTTATTATGATGGTTTGAAGTTTTGACTTGATTTTGAACTAGTTTTGACCAAAAGTTGACTTTTTCAAAATTGATTGATTTCTGGAAACTTAACATTTTTAATAAATATTAGACCTTAAGATGAGTTTAATGCCTTTGAGTTTGCTCAATTTGGAGTTCATTTGAATTAGTTATGAATTTTTGAAGTTTTAAGTATTTAATGAATTATTTAAATTGTTTAATTAAAGCCATTTTTATGATTTGAATCCAAATGACCTCCAAACTCCTTGAAATCAACTCCAGAGGTCAGGAATGACCTAAGGAGGGATTTCCAAGTGTTTGGAAATTTTTTGGAATTTTTAATTATTTTTAATTAATTAAATTAATTAATTAATGAATTTCAATTAAACTTAAATTAAATTTAATTTTGAAGTCCAGTCAAGGGGCTTTTATTTTTCATTGATTAAGAGTTTAATTCTGGTCAGTTAGAGGGGTTAATTGTATTTTTTGGATTTAATCTTGATTTATTATAATTTCTGGAAGGTTTAATGGCTTAATTGAGGTTTAAACTTAATTAAGTTAATTAAAGGGTTTAATGATCTCAAAATTCAGTGAAACTTTTTCTTGAAACTATATGTGTCACTAGGTTTGAATGTTCAAAGTTTCAACTCAATTGGAGATGTATCCTAATTATTGGAATTTTTCTAAATTCTCTAATTAAGATCCTTAATTATTGTTCTTAATGACACTAGGTTAATTGGGTTCAAATCAAAGTCTCTAACCCTCAACACAACATATGCATTAATACACAAACACAATCAAATCCTAAATCTAGGAGAACCTTAAAGCCAGGTGGTGTGTGTACCCTAAGCATGCATGGATTTAATTATCTACAATTAATGACCTAATTAGTGAATAATTAGGATGTAATCATCCACTAATCATTCCCCACTAATTATGTTCACAAGCTCAAGCTATGTTTAAAATCCCAAGGGATCTCTCAAAATTTTAAAGATTTAAATATATATAATTTTAAAATAGTTTTTAAATATATATATATATATATATATATATATATATATATATATATATATATATATATTTATAAACCTATACATAAGTATAAGTTTTAAATTAAAATAATTAAAGTATTTTTAAAATAGGTTTAACATATTAATGAGAGATCCTCAGGTTGGTTTAAAAATAATTTTTTTTTTAATTTGAAAATCATTTAATGTAATATTTAACATAATATTGAAATATTAATTAAATCTTATTTTATTCAAATATCTTTAATTAGTTAAAATTAATTAAGATTTTAATCTTGAAAATAGTTTTAAATTAAAATTCTTAAAATTCTAAAAAAAAAAAAAGGTATTATTTGATTTTTTTTTAATAATTTAAAATCAATTTGTTTAGAGTTTTTAAAGTTTAGGATTGATTAAGGTAATTATATTTGATTTAAAACTAATTGATGATTAAAATTAACTAATAATTAAAAATAATTTTTAAATTAATTTAAATTAAATCTTGAATATTTTTCTAAATTTTGGAAATTATTTAAAATAGTTTTACTTGAATTTTAGATTAAGTTTATTTTGAAATTAAGAAAATAACTTGATTTATCTTAGTTATTTAATAATCAAATTATCACATTTAAAATGTTTTAAACTTATTTAAAATATGTTAATTCTTTTAAACTGAAATTAATTTTAATTAAGGGGATTTAAAATTCTGAGTGATTTGACATTTTATATTAATTATTTGGAGTTATATTTAATTTTATATTTTTTTTTAAAAAAAGAATTTAAAATGAATTAAAATAGGTTTTAAAAAAAAAACAAATCGGATGGGCAGATGGCTGACACATGGCAGCACCCTGTTCGTCCAACAAAAAGCGCTAATCATTGCCGGCGGCGGCCAATGATTGCGCCGCCGGCAATCATTAGCATTCAATTAGCGGGGTCTACGTGCATTTACTTAAGTGAGTCAGCAAAAACGCTGGACCGTCCGATCGGGCGCGGTTCTGAACTGACGGTCCTGATCACGTCGAACAGAGGAACTAACCGCGCGATCTAATCCGCAGTTGACGAAGTCCACAGAATGGCGCGATCAAAGCCGTTGATCGCAAGATCAACGGCTTAGAAAACCTCCAATTATGCAGAATTCGACCAAAGCCCTAGATTTGGATTTTGAACCGTTCTCTCAGCCCGATTGATGAAACTTAATAAAATTTTAAACATAGATTACCATAATGAACAGAAACATTGGGGAATGTTTGATTTAAATTAAAACAAGCTTAATAAAAAGCTATTTAAACTGGTGTAATCTAACCTAGGGTTTAGGATTTCAACCTCGATAATGGACGGATTAAACCGCTTTTGGACCCTCTGAAATTGTTGTTTGTCCACGCTCAATATTGCTGAAGACACCTTAGCTTGATAACGTTTGGGTCGAGCGCTATCAAGCTTGGACGAATTCAGCCTTTTGCTCGTCAGAATCTGGTCGCCGGCGAGCCTTGACCGGCCGGGTTGAGCTGGAAATGAGTGGAGGGAGGTTTGAGGAGCTCGAACGAAAGAAGTCTCAGGTCTGAGAGGGTTTGAAAGGTGAGAGAGTGCTAGATGAGGAATGACGGCTCCTCCTATGGTATTGCCCTATTCAAACATCCTAAGTCCATTTGGATGGCTGAGATGAACTTGGATGGCTGCTAGGATCGTGACACCTGTCCAGAGGTAGGTGGGAGCAGAGGAATCAAAGGACAAGGTTAGGTGCCATGTGGAAAGGTCATTTTGGCATCTTGTGGGCATATGACAATGATCCAAACCATTGAATCCTTATCAAATGGCTTAGAACGACTCTAAGAATGTTCTAGAGATCATTAAAGCAGCTGGAATGATTTGAGCTGGAATAGATTAGCTTAAGCATAGGGATTTAATCATTTGGAGCCAAATAAGTCATTTGTTGACTGAGTTGACTGGTCAACCAGTCAACTTGACTGATGAGGTGGCATGGGAGAATGTTTGAAAGTTGGTTAAATGAGTTGGAAGGGTTTGAGATAATTTGTTTGGAGTTTAAATGAATTAAACATGTGCTTATGAGGCTTTGACCATATATGATGGTTTGACCAAATCAAATCTCCTATGATGGGACTCACCACTAGTTAGGGGAGTTTGAATCAAACATTAAAGTAGGTTTAAATGTTTAAAAGGATTTGAAATATTTGATTTGATTGAATATAATACAATGACCTATACAGATCAAGTTTGACTAAATTTGGCTCAGTTGACCAAATCAAATTATGACTGGGTCAAGGGTCCAATCAAGTTTGAATCATTGAGAAGAGTGATTAGAGAGGTTTGAATAGGATTTGATGGGGTTTGAATAATTTGCTTAAGTTGGGTTTGAGTGTATATAGTGAATGAGCTTAAGTTGACTAGGTTTGACCAGATATGGATCTAGTTGACTAAGTCAACTGATGACTAGGAAATGATGTCCAGTCAAGTCCACATCACTAGGGGGAGTGATCATAAAAGTTTGACAGGGTTTTGAATGCAATCAAGGTTTGATTTAAAGTGTAAAAGCTTAAGGGTTGATATGGTCAACCTAGGTTGACTTGGTCAACTAGGTTGACCTAGAATCAAGGGTTGAGCTCAACAGGTTTGATATGATGAATGGGGTCTGGTAGATGTGGTTTGAGGGTTTGAATAGGCTATTTGGATCAAATGACCCATTTAGGCCTTTAATGGGTCTAATAGGTCAACTAGGTTGACTTGGTCAACCAGGTTGACCCAAGGTCAGGGAATGGGCTCAACAGATCTGAAATGACATTATGAGTCTGCTGGTGGTGGTCTCCAGGTCTGGAGAGGTCATTTGGTCAAAATGACCTATTTGGGCCCTTAATGGGCCTTTTTAAGTCAACCCTGGTTGACTTGGTCAACCAGGTGAGTCCAGGGTCTGGAAATGGGTTCAACAGATTTGAAATGACATTTGGAGACCAATAGAGGTGGTCCCAAGGTCAAAGGAGGTCATTTGGTCAAAATGACCTATTTTGACCCTAAAGGGCCTTCTAGGTCAACTAGGTTGACTTGGTCAACCAGGTTGACCCAGGGGCTGGTTCTGGGTTCAATGAGTTTGGTTTGACATTTGAAACTTGCTGGAAATGACTACATTTGATTTGGAGGTCATTTGATCAAAGTGACTATTCACACCCCATAGGGGTATTTTAGTCATTTTGACCCCTGGTCAACTAGGGGTCAAATTGAGTCCAACAAAATGTAGTTTATTGCTCAATGGGTCATAATCAAGGGTCTGGAGGTGATTGGAGGCTTTGGAGAAAGCTCCAGGGTCAAAATTCACTGGGTGGTAGGTCCAGTGGCATAGACTGTAAATATTTGAAGGTTTTACAGCCTTTGGATTTTAATTCAGTTTCTGGGGTTAGAGATCTCAGAATGAGCTCAAATTTGGAGGGTTGCCTCTAGGGACATGTCATATCAGTTTGGAACTGACAGACCTTGAATCAGAGGTCATTTGATAGGGTTTTGAAATGTTCAAAAATTTGCTGGAAAAGGCTTTCAGGACTTAGACCTTTGGCCTTGGATTTGAATCTGGAAATCTTATTTTGAATTGGATTTTGAGCTTGAATGATAGGATTTCAATTAAGTTTAGATTGAATTGAAATTTGGATTGATCTAGAACTATCCTAGGGTTTAGAATAGGTCCTAGGGTCCAAATCAGCTTAAGGGAATCATGGGGTCTAGAATAGATCCTAGGGACTGAAATCTGGGAAAATCCTAGAATCTGGAAGTCCTAAGGAAATCCTAGGATCTGGGGTCTGGAAGAATCCTATAATCTAGAAGAATCCTAAGATCTAGGAATCCTAAGATCTAGGAATCCTAAGATTCAAGATCTAGAAGGATCTTAGGATCTAGAGTAGATCCTAAGGTTTGATTTCTAGGAAGATCTTAGGGTTTGGAAGTCCTAGGGCCAGGGATCTAGAATAGTCTTAGGATCTAGAAGAATCCTAAGCTCTAAATAGATCTAGGAGAATCCTAGGATCTAAGAGGATCATATGATCTAGAGTCAGGTAGAATCCTAGGGTCTAGAATAGATCCTAGGGTCTGAAGTCTAGGAGAATCCTAGAATCTAGATTTGTCTTAAATTATATTGATCTGGGGTCATGATTGATTTAAATTTGGATTGATCTTAAAGTCTGGATTGATCTAAGATCACATTGATCCTGGGGTTAAGATTGATCCTAAGGATTGGAAAGATCCTAAGGTCTGGATTGGTCCTACTGAGCTCATACAAAAATGAGGTCAACAAATGGACCCCCAATATGTGTAATAGAATGTAGTTCTATTGCACATATTGGTGTTGACTGAATAGAATGGTCAAGTTTGAAGTTTTGATCCTTAGGGAAAGATAGATTTATCCCTGGGGAATCAAGTTTGAATTGATACTAGGGCAGTGCTAGGAAAAGCGTACTCTACCACTAGTGGGTCTGGTCCTAAGGGAAAGGAAGAATCTATCCCTAAAGGAGAAGGAAGTCTGGGTGATCTTATAGGAAGAAGAAACTCCTAACCATAAAGGATTTAATCTGGATTTGATTGTAAGGGAAAGAAAATCCTAATCCTGGAAGATTGAATTTGAGTTGAATCTAGGGGAAGGAAATCCTAGCCCTAGAAGATTAAATTTGAAATGATACTAGGGTAGTGCTGGGGACAGTGTACTTTATCACTAGAAGATCTAATCCTAAAGGAAGGGAAGTCCTAACCCTAAAGGAAAAGAAGGTCTGGATGATCGTATAGAAAGGAAGAATTCCTAACTATAGAGGATCGAGTTTAAATTTTGATACTAGGGTAGTGCCACGAGGGGCGTACTCTACCACTAGTGGATCTAATCCTAAGGAAGGGAAGTCCTAACCCTAAAGGAAAAGAAGGTCTGGATGATCGTATAGAAAGGAAGAATTCCTAACTATAGAGGATCGAGTTTAAATTTTGATACTAGGGTAGTGCCACGAGGGGCGTACTCTACCACTAGTGGATCTAATCCTAAGGAAAGGAAGAAATCCTATCCTTACAGGAAAGAAAGCTTGATTGAGATTGATTCCAGGACGGTGCCATGGAGGACTTGCTCCATCACTAAGAAGTCTAATCCCAAAGGAAGGAAAGATAACCTATCCTAAGGAAGAAAGAACTGGATTTTCAAATTAAACACAGGACGGTGCCATAAAGGACTTATTCCATCACTGGGGAGTCTAATCCTAAAGGAAGGAGAAAAGCCTAACCTTGAGGAGAAGAAAGTTTGAATTTGGAATTGAAATTGAATCCAGGACGGGGCCACAAGGGACTTATTCCATTACTGGGGAATTAAATCCTAAGAGAAGGAGAATACTTACTCTTAAGAAAAGAGAACTGGATGATCTCATAGGAAGATAGTATTGCTTCCTATAGGAGATCAGACTCAAAGATTTGAATTTTGAAACTAGAGTGGTGCCACAGAGGGCGTTATCCATCACTAGTAGTCTACTCCTAAGGAGAGAAAGCACGATGACTCACATCTGTCCTTAAGGAAAAGAAAACTGGATGATCCCGTGAGAAGGAAGCATTGCTTTACACAGAATCAGATCTGGAGTGATCGTATGTAAAGGAAACTTGCTTTACATAGAGGATCGAGTCAGGATGATCGTATATAGAGGAAACTTGCTCTATATAGAGGATCAGGTCTGGAATGATCATATGTGAAGGAAACTTGCTTCACATAGAGGATCGAGTCAGGATGATCGTATATAGAGGAAACTTGCTCTATATAGAGGATCAGGTCTGGAATGATCATATATGAAGGAAACTTGCTTCACATAGAGGATCGAGTCTGGAATGATCATATACAGAGGAAACTTGCTCTGTATAGAGGATCGGGTCTGAAATGATCATATACAGAGGAAACTTGCTCTATATAGAGGATCGGGTCTGGATTGATCGTATATAGAGGAAACTTGCTCTATATAGAGGATCGGGTCAGGAATGATCATATACAGAGAAAACTTGCTCTGTATAGAGGATCGAATTTGAATTCTTGGAATTTGAGATTTGAATTCTAGAATTTGAAATTTGAATGATTTTTTGAACTTGTTTTTAAAGATGTTTGAATTTGAAACTTGATTTGACAATTTTGAATTTGAAGGGTTTTAAAACTGTGATGTGTTTTGAATTTGATTCGAATTGGTTTTGAGTTTGAAAATTTTGAATTTGAAATTTGATTTTAATTGATGTTGAATTTGATTTCAAATTTTGAATTTTGATTTTGGATTTTGAAAAACTTGGACAAAATTGAGCTGAATAGATTCAAAATTTGAAGATTTTATTGATTCGAAATTCGAGCTACATCAAGCATAGTATTGTTGCAAATCTGGTTTTGATGATGACAAACATGTTTCCAGTGTGTTTTTCTTGGCTAATCAGTTTCAGGCACAAAAGACCGCAAGCTACTCAAGCCAACTCAAGATCGAGTCCAAGTGTGTCAAATGTATGATTTTTTCTTTTATTGAGTCAATTGTAATGTAACTGATTCCCTAGCTAAGTAACCTTGCACACACACACTCAGGGAGAGAGATTGAGTGAATTAGAGTTTCTGTTAAATTTTTGTTCAGATCGTCCTGGACGATAGTATCATCGTCCTGGACGATCCAGTTAAAACAGAAACCCTAATTAGGGCGACTAAGTTAAGAAGGACTGATTGAGCCGATCGTCCTGGACGATCTATGGATCGTACGGGACGATATGCCCAAATCAGAAATTCTCAGCCGCCAGATTAAGTTAGGCAAGTTTTATTTTAAGTATTTTGGTCTGATCGTCCCGGACGATACGTGTATCGTCCTGGACGATTTACTACAATCATGCCTAAATTAGTCTGGTAATTAAGGAAAGCAATTAATGTTTAATTGATACGATCACATCGTCCTGGACGATCGCAGGATCGTCCCGGACGATCGTGATCGTCTTGTGCATTTCAGCTGTACGTCCAGAACTATGTACAGGACGATTTGGGGCCTTTTTGAACTAATCGTACCGGACGATTACCATATCGTCCGGGACGATCAAGTCATTTTTTGGTCGTCCAGCGCAGTTTTCTCTGGACGACCCGAACTGTCTTCTGGACGATTTCCTTCAATTTGAACTAATCGTCCCGGACGATCGCGGGATCGTACGGGACGATATGAACAACTTTTTCTACTGATCGTCCAGAAGAGCCAGATCGTCCAGGCTGAAACAGCTGAATTTGAACTGATCGTACAGGACGATCGATAGATCGTCCTGGACGATCTTGGCCGACAAGTTGAGATTTAGGGCAAATTTTAAGCCCTCCTTTAAAAGAACTTTTTCCTAGATTTGGAAAAATCTTTTGCTGCCTTCCTTCCCTGAGAAATCCTAGAGAGAGAGAGAGTTGGGAGAGAGAGAAGAGATCTTGTGAGGGGGAGTTAGTGAGGGATTCACTAAGGTTGCTCCAAGCACGGATCAGAGTCGTCTTCTCCGCTCGTCGTCTGTCGTCTAGTCGGTGTTCTTCGTGGGAGGATCGTTCGCAAGAAGATCCGGGTTCTCTGCCCGCTTCAGGAGGAAGCGAAAGGAGTTCGTGGGTTCTCTGCCCGCTTCAGGAGGAAGCGAAAGGAGTTCGTGGGTTCTCTGCCCGCTTCAGGAGGAAGCGAAAGGAGTTCGTGGGTTCTCTGCCCGCTTCAGGAGGAAGCGAAAGGAGGTCGGGTTCTCTGCCTCACCGTGTGGTGAAAAGGAGGTGTTTTGTACAGGCTTCTCCGCCTTGCTGTGGGAGCAAAAGGAGAGTCACTTTCGTTTAGTGCAATACCCGGAGGGGAGGCTCCGGGGAGTGGACGTAGGTCAAGTTGACCGAACCACTATAAAATCTGGTTTGCTTTTCTGATTCAGTTTTGCATTTTACTTTTCAATATAAACTGCTTGGGTGAATATCGCTGGTTGATCTTTTCGTTATTGTTTACTTGTTTCCGCTGCTAAGTATCGAAAAGATTTTTGTAGTTATCGTGAAATTTTTAAATAACCAATTCACCCCCCCTCTTGGTTAGCCTCGGGACTAGTTCACTAGGGCTTAACATCCCTTTCGAACTTTCAAGTATTTTTTCAGGAATCGCCCGTTTACAGGAAGCATTGGGTGATCTCCTTTACAATCCACTAGCTGATACGAGCCTCCTTCGTAAACTGTTTCCACTACGAAGGGTCCTTCCCAGGTTGGTTCAAACTTTCCACCGAGCTTTCGGTGGGCTAAGATAGGCCTCCGAAGAACCAAGACCAAGTCGCCTACTCGGAAGGTTCTAGGTCGCACTAACTTATCATGAGCTTGAACCATTCTGGCTTTATAAAGTTCTAGATTTTGCTGGGCTTGGAGACGACGTTCTTCAAGACCCTCAAGTTCTTCAAGTCGAAGTTATGCATTCTATTCTGTTGTGATCTGATTCTGGACTGCAGTTCTGAGTGAAGGGATTTGAATTTCCAGAGGGAGTACGGCCTCGGACCCATACACTAGTGCAAACGGTGTGGATTGGGTCGGGGTTCGATATGTGGTCCTGTAGGCCAACAGAGCTTCTACCAACCTCTCATCCCACTAACGTTTATTGTCATCCAGGGTCTTTTTGATGATTTGTACCAGGGTTTTATTAAAGGCCTCAGCCAATCCATTAGCCCGTGGGTAATAGATCGTTGAGTATCTCCAATCAATACCGTGTCGACTTATAAAGTTATTGATTTTTGTAGACTTGAAAGCGGACCCATTATCGGATATAATTTTGCGAGGCACGCCGAATCGATATACGATATGGTCGCGAAAGAATTTCATTACATGATGTGATGTTACATTTCTTAGTGGTATTGCTTCTGCCCACTTTGAAAAGTAATCAGTCGTTGCTAAGATGAAGCGATGACCCCTTGAAGAAGGAGGGTCAATTGGCCCGACGATATCCGTGCCCCAACTTTCGAAGGGCCACGAGGCTATCGTAGGATGCAACACATTAGGCGGCTGATGTAAAACCACACCATGAACTTGGCATTGATGACAACATTTTGTAATTTTCATGCAATCGTCAATCATTGTAGGCCAGTAGTAACCAAGTCTTTTGATTTTCATTTTCATCTTAGGACCCGATTGATGAGCACCGCACAGTCCAGCATGGACTTCGTTAACGATCTTCAGGGCCTCTCGTTTGTCTAAACAACGGAGCCACATTTGATCGAACGATCGTCGGTATAACGTATCGTTGACTAGCGCATATGATAGGGCACGTTTCTTAATTTGATTGGCAAGAGACCTGTCGTGGGGAAGCTTGCCTTCTTACAAATACTTGATTATTGGTTGTCTCCAATCTTGTTCTTCATCGACTGCTGAAGATGTAGAAAGGACCTGGGAGGATTGATTGTTGAGGTATTCCATGTCTACAGGGGATAGGACTTGACGACCCTGAACTTTTATAGGGATGAAATCTTCTTCTGGGCAAGCAAATTCCTTTGCAAGCTTTGCTAGGGCATCCGCCGAGGAATTGCTTCCACGAGGAACCCTATACATAGTTACAATGGGAATTTTCTCGAGTAGGTGCATTGTGTATTGGTGATATTTCAGGAGTTTAGGATTCAAAACCTTATAGGTCCCTGCAACTTGGTTAATCACCAGTTGAGAGTCACCATAGATCTTAATCTCTTTAATCTCCATTAGGATTACAAGTTCCAGACCAGTTATCAAAGCTTCGTACTCAGCTTCGTTGTTCGTACAAGGTTCTGATAAATGGTAGGAAAAGTGTATCATTCCCTTATCCGGTGTTATGAAAACCAGACCGACTCCGGCTTTTCCAGGAATAGTAGATTGAGGTGTTTTGCCCCTTTGAGAGGACGCTGCACCATCAAAATATATTTCCCAGGTTTGAACATTGGATTCCTCGAAACTCATGATTTGCTCGTCAGGTAAATCATCATTTAGAGGAGATTCCGCCGGTAGCGGGTGTGCCGCAAGGAAGTCGGCGACGGCCTGCCCTTTCACAGCACGCAGGGGAATGAAAGTGATTTCAAATTGTAACAATATCATAGACCAACGAGCCAGACGTCCTGACAACGTGGGCCGGGTCATAAGATATTGCAGGGGGTTGACACTGGAAATCAGACTGACCTGATGAGAAAGCATGTAATGTCTTAGTTTTTGTGCTGCAAAGACTAAGGCAAGGCAATATTTCTCAATTGCAGGATATCGAATTTTCGTTGGAAGTAATCTCTGACTCAGGTAGTAGAGGGCATTCTCTTTCCCATCGTCAGTGATTTGAGCTAGAAGAGCCCTGAGAGATTCGTCAAGGGCTGCAGTGTAAAGGATTAAAGATCTTCCCGGAATGGGGGCTGCCAAAACTGGCGAATTTGTTAGGTATTGTTTGATATTTTCGAAAGCATTTTGGCATTTCTCGTCCCAAATAAATTTGGCATCCTTTTTAGCTAGGACAGAGAATGGTTGACATCTTCCAGAAAGATTAGAAATAAATCTTCTTATATACGCCAGCCTGCCCTGGAGAGATCTCAGTTGAGTGAGACTCTTAGGAGGCGGCATATTTAAGATAGCTTCAATTTTGGCAGGATCAATTTCGATTACACGGTGCCTGACTACGAAGCCTAAGAATTTCCCTGACGTGACGCCGAAAGCACACTTCAAGGGATTCATTTTAAGGTCGTAGCGGCGCAACCGCTCGAAGACAGTTCTTAAATCATAAAGATGAGCCTCTTTCACTCTACTCTTGACAACTAAATCGTCGATGTAACATTCGACTTGATTATGTATTAAGTCATCAAAGATATGAGTCATGGCCCGCTGGTAGGTTGCACCAGCATTTTTGAGGCCAAAGGGCATCACTTTATAACAAAAGATCCCTATAGGACTTCTGAATGCAGTGTTTCTCTCATCTTCTAGGGCCATCTTGATTTGACTATAACCAGATGAACCATCCATAACGGAGAAAACAACGTGCGAGGAGGTAATGTCCACCATGAGTTCTGGGATTGGCAAAGGAAATTCATCCTTAGGACATGCCTTATTCAGGTCTCTATAGTCAACACAGACTTGGATTTGACCATTCTTCTTTCGAACTGGCACGTCGCTGGCTACCCAAGAAGGATATTATTCTTCTCGAATAAATTCAGCCTCTGCCAACTTCTTGACTTCAGAAATAACTTGTTGATCGATCTCCAGACGCATCGTCATGGAGCTTGCTTGACAGGAATGGCATCATGTCGGATTCCAAGTTTATGGACTACTACGTCAGCGCACAACCCTGGCATTTCATCGTATGTCCAGGTGAAGCAATCTTTAAACTCAGATAGAAGTTGAATTAGATCCTTAGACTCATCCTCACTCAACAAAGAACTTATGAAAGTGGGGCGGGGGTCATCCTCTGTTCCAATGTTGATTTCTTTAAGTTCATCGACTGTTGATTTAATTTCTTCTTCGAATTCAGGGGGTGCATCCCGAACCTGAAGTTCGTCAGAATCATCAAAAGTCTCCAAATAAAGTCCATCGAATGAATCAATGACTTCAGTAGGGACATTTTTAAATTCATGACGACTAGTTATCATTAGATAAAATTCATCATCGTCAAATGATCTAACGGTACTAAAGCCGATACCACTGGTCCAATGTTTATTAAATTTCGAATTCCAAAGACTTTCATGGTATCTAGCCTGACCCTTAGTCCATTGACTCGGAGCAAAACCTTTAGAAATAAGAGACTTAACACCAGCAAGAAAGTAGCCAAAAGGTAATTCCATTAATTCATTGAAATTTGCCTCTTCAAGGATTACATCATCTTCATTCCTTGAGGAGGAAGAGCCAGGGAAGAACTTCTTGGCTTTCCTTACTTCTCCATCTAAGTTCGGAGCATCTTTAATTACTAACCCTGAGACCATGTCAGCAGACAGTGGGGTTAAGGTTAAGGATTCAACCATTCTATTAAGATTTTCATACAAACTCAATTCAGGCTCGTCACTTTGAATATTTAATTTTGTATCCTCCTGGTCGCTATTCGATTCTAAAGTGAGATCAAACTTCGGAGGAGGATTGATTTTTGTATAGTCAAAAGCAAATCTGGCACCCCTTTTTCTTGAATGTTCATCAGAACTTGTTTCAAGTTCGACATAGATCGGGGAATTTCTTTTTTCAATTGAAGGGCGACCTCGACCGCGTGCTCTTTGGGCCATCCTCCCACCTCTTTGAGGTATAATATTTGGAGGCCTGAAGATCACACGCTCGACGTCGTCTTCACTACTTGAGTTTTGTCTCTTTTGATTTTTTACTTTTTCTTTTCTCAATCTTTGAATTGCTTTTGAACTTTGACTTTCTGCCTTTTCCTCCTTGACGTTGATCTCTACCTTAGAACAGGTAGTGGACCCTTTAGGAACGTAGTACGTCACATCCTCGTAGATCCCGATCTCGTGAATAGAGAATGGTTGCAGATCACCCTTAATTTCAAACTCAATGCCATCTCGTTGGTACTTGATGCATTGATGTAGGGTAGAAGGAACCATCCTATACTCATGGATCCAGGGCCTTCCTAGGAGCGCGTTAAAGGACGTTGCCGAATCAATTATATGAAATTTCGCTTCAGTTTTCAATTCTCCTATCTCTAGAAGAAGGGTAACTGAACCTAAAGCCTTCTCGCCCTTTTCATTGAACCCACGAAGCACTAACTTGTCAGTTGAGAGCTTGCTAGTATCAATTCTAAGGTATGCGAGAGTCTTTATGTTCATCACGTTGACCGATGCACCCGGGTCAACTAGAACTCTTGATAACTTAATCTTGCCCACATTTACTGTGATGTAAAGTGGACGATTGTGGTCGGCAGTTCCAAGGAGTAAATCTTCGTCAGAGAAGGTAACCCCAGGGATTTCCTTAAAGTATAAAGCTTCTTCCTCGGAAGTTGAGGCTAATTGAGCTAAGCAAATCTCTGGGTCGAGAAGTGCTTTAATTAGAGTCTCCCTCATCTCTTTTGAAAGGACAAGGGCATCATAAATGCTCAATTTGGCAGGCAACTTCCTAAGGTGAGCTAAGATATTGTAATCAACACTTGGAACATTAACATTGGAACCCGGTAGATTTGAAAGAATTGGAGTTGGTTGTTGAGCGGGGATTTGAATTGGATCATCAGAAACAACTTGTTTTCTTTTATCCTGAGGAGGTAGCCTAGGGGGTAAGACCTTCCCACCACGTAGTTGTACTTGCACGACTTCATCGGAAGAACAAACTACAGGGGAGTCTACGCTCTCCTTAGGCAATTGATTATCGTTATCTAAGCGAGAGTCCGAATCTGAAAAGTCTATCACGATAGGACTCCCTTAAAAGTTAATTTCAGGGGTTTCACTATCTGATAAGACATCAGATTCGTTTCTCTCTTGAAGAGTCAAATCTGGAGAGTTGAATGTTTGAATTTCTTGATTGATCTCAACTTGTTCTTGATTATTTTCAACAGAAGAGTCAATTACATCTTCATTCTCAACATTAATCATCAAAATATGAGCAGAAGGATCAGACTTTTTATTTAATTTTCGACCCTTTGCCTTTGATGGGGCAAAGTAAAAGTCAGATAATTTCAGTGGTGATAGAGATTTTGAGCCACCATCAACCACTTGTACAGATCTCTCATCAACAAGTTTCCTCTCTACAGAAAGTTCACTCTTTTCATTTTTATTTAATACAGTAGTTCCTAAAACTACTGGAGAGAAAACTGTCCCGAAGTCCTCCTGCGAAGCCTCGAGGTCAACCTCCCAGATCAGGTCCCGGGCTCTCGTCGGTAACTGTTGAGAAAGACGAAAAGATTTATTAATCGACTTTTTAAATGCCCGGGATAGTGCTATATCCCAACCATCTTCAATGGACAGAGAAAAGTTAGAATTCATACCTGAGATGGATTTGACAGACCCCTGATCCGGATCGACCAGGTACTCCTTTAGAATTATAATATTACCTTGACAGAAGTTCTTTTCTAGCCAATCTTTGAAAACGATGCAGACTTCGATTGTGTGGCCTAATATGCGATGGTAGGGGCAAAAAGTTGGATCATCCTTCTTATTTGCCTCTTCCGGCTTCTTGGCCTCCGGCAATCAAAAATCTGGCTTCTTCTGAAGACTTTTAAAGATCTTTCTCACCGACTCCCTCTTAAATAGATATGTACGAGCCAATCTCTCTTTAAAAGAAATCGGGTGAGAATCTCTTGTAGGTTGAGAAGTTACCTGAAAAGGTGGAGATTTCTGAGTTTGTTGTGTTGGAGAATTACTGGACTGAACATTCATTGGTTTCTTCCCCTTATCAACAGCTGAAACCATTGTTGTTCTCTTTTCAAAGGACTTCAATGGTTTGCTAGCTTTCTTTCCTCAGTAGAATCCTTCAGGAATGGCATTTTGGAAGCCTCTTCCTGTAGATTACTAGCCTTATTCAAAAGTTTTTCGAAAGTTTTGATAGTGAAACCCTTCAGGAGAAAAGCAATCGGCCCGTGGATATTCTTTAAAAGAATCTCCACTGCATGTTGCTCTTGCAACTGGGGTTCACACTTCATCGAGAGATTTCGCCATCTCAAGATGTACTCAACTAAAGACTCTCCCGGTTTTTATTTTTCGATGACGAGATCACCAACGGTTACACGCTGCTGAGCTCCTGAGAATCTCTTTAAGAATAGACTCTCGAGCTCTGTGAATGTTTTCACTGAACCATTAGGTAGATCTGCGTACCACTCAAAAGTAATACTGGATAGACTACTCACAAACTGGCAAAAGAGTAGAGCATCTGACCCTCATGCGTTGCAACAGCTCGCTCGAAAGTGGGCCAGGTGCTGTCTTGGGTTTTCTAACCGACTAAAAACTTTGAATGAAGGTGGCACAAAGCCTTCAGGATAAGAAACTGAATCATAATCTTCAGGGTAGGGTCTACCCTTTGGAATAGATACAATCCCTTGAGAATGGGCTAAGGCCTCCCTTACCTGGGT
The DNA here is from genome assembly GCA_019925795.1 of Dendrobium chrysotoxum. Lineage (NCBI taxonomy): Eukaryota > Viridiplantae > Streptophyta > Magnoliopsida > Asparagales > Orchidaceae > Dendrobium > Dendrobium chrysotoxum. The sequence goes on from JAGFBR010000803.1 coordinate 202,996, forward strand.
TTCGATCATCTGGCGGATATTTTTGTCGGCTGGAGAGGTTGGGGAAGCAACCTCTGGAGTTTTAGGACTTGATTCTATTTTCCTGCTGTGCTCACCCACTGTGTGTGTTATAGGTTGCAACTGCTCGGATTGAGATTGCTGTGCTTTGATCATCTGATTCTGCATTTGTTCCATTCTGAGCATCATCTATTCAATTTTATTTTCCAGACTCTTGATGTATTCGTCTTTCTCATTCAATTTAATTGATCCATCAGATTCTGAATCTACTGCTGCAGAGGCTTCTTCTTTACCAGATCGGTGTCTTGAAGGCTCAGCATCTTTATTTGATGCTCTGGTTTCCACCATGCAAATGTTCCCAGCTGAATCTTCTTCCATTAGATCATCTGCTTCTGGATCAAAGGCTTCAATCGCCTTATTTTTAAGTATGTCCTTTATTTCTTGTACCACCTCATCGACCGGTCTACCCTCAATTGATTCGAGGTCAATTGGTAGGTACCCCTTATAGTTAATCATCTCTTCAAATTCCTCATCTCCGAACTGGGTGAGGACCTCTTGAATTTTCAAATCATCAGCAGTAGGTTCTGCCACTAACTGATCTAATATTTCTTGATCGTCCTCAAGTTCTATCCCCTCCCCTCCGACTGTCCTGGGGTCGGTAGTCGCGAGGGTGACATCCTCAACAGAGTGAGGGATATCTAACTTAACAGGTGACGAAGGAGTTTGACTTGTGGGAACTCCAACATCAATCTGAGGAGAATCCTCACATCCCTGAATAAGGAGTCGGGGGACCTTAAGAGATGACTGGACTGGTAACTGAACTGGTGACTGAACTGGTGTATCTCTAATCTGAATTCCAACAGTTCTGCTTATCTTCATTGGCACATAAGGTTCATCCAAAGGTATGGGCCTCTTGCCCTTAAGATCAACTAGCTGTAAGTCTTTGACGATCTCTTTTGATTTGGCTATCACAGGGGCCAACTTTGAGAGTCTTGAAGGGGGAACTGGAGGTCTACCACTGAGAGGGTGACTCCTACCAGACCCAGTTAAAACTATCTCCTCAGTTTTGGCAGTTAGGAGACGAGGCACCCAATGATATCCATCCACTAATACTGAGGCAACTGGTTGCTTAACAAACTTTTTGTTTCTCCTCACTGGCTGAGGAGTCAGGTTTCTTGCTTCAGATTTTTCTTCCTTTAGAACTTCTTTCTCAAGCTTGTGTGAGATCACCCCCTTCAGGTGTCTCACATATTGTTCTTTGGTCTGACCTGTCTCAGCAGCACAGGTATGAATGATGTTCCTTAACATCCTAGTTCTCAAAATGTTCTTCTCCTTAGTGGTTCTCTTAACAGTATAGTCGACTGGGCTAGGTGGAGAGCTAGCAATCCGCGTGACTCTCTCCTCCCCTGCAGCAGCTGCGAGGGGGTGAAAACGACTCCCTTTCAGGAGTGGAGAAGAGGCAGGGATAGGCAGCTCCTCAACAGCCTCAGGCTCAACTAAACTCAGGGCTTTCTGTTCAGCTATCTTCCTTGACTTGGTAATTTTCTTTCTTATCCTTCTCAGGTAGTTCTTCCTAGCACTCTTAGTGCCAAACAGTGCTGCATAACTAGAAGACCCTTTCTCAACAGTAGATTTCACTTCAATTTTCTTGTCCTCACTTCGAACTGAGGGTACAGAAGGTGTAAGGGTAGCACCTGCTGCCAGTTCCAACATTGGGGGAAGGTCACTCGTAGCTCCCACAGCTAGTTCCACTACTGGACCATTCTCACCCTCAGCATCGAGATTAATGATAGTTCCACCATTCACAGACAGTTTAAGAGTCTTGAAACCCATCCCAAACTGAATCGCACTGCTATGAATTAACTCTTCGACTTGGAGGTCTCGGTCAACAGAGAACATAAGTTTCCCAGCCATTGCAGAAGATTTGATTGTCTGAAATTTGAAAGAGAAGATTTGAATCAAACTTTTGAATTTGAATTTTGACAAGAAATTTTTTATATTTTATCACATAAATCGAATTATAGGAACTATAATTTGATATGTAGTGACAAAGTATAGATATCAATTTTGACTTGAAGAGAATTTGAATTTTTATTGTATATGTTCAACTACAAGAGAATGTTGTAGAGAACGTATAACAACAATGGTCTGGATTTGACTTGAAAGGATTTGACGGGGATTTGAAATTTTGAAGATTGAAAGATTTTCTTTGACTATTTGGAACCAATAAGTCAGATTTGATTTCAACTTAATAGTTAACAAAATATCAAAGAAAGTTAAGGGGTTTTGACTCGACTCTCATATCCCACTGATCAGGCTAGGGATAAGATGTCAGAGATTTGACTTGATGAAAAGACTAGATGATTAAATTTGAATCTGGAAATGGTACATGTTATACTACAAGAGAATGTTGTAGTAGTACATGTGACAGTGAAAATTAATTTTGAATTGAAAGGGAATTTAAATGACTCAAAAATCTGGCAGCATCTCCCCTTATTTTTAAAACTCGAGGTGTTAAATTTGCATTCAACAAGACAGTTTACAAATATTAGGAAAGATTTTACAGGAAGGAACTCGACTCTTTATATCTTATCAAAGATAAAATGTCAGAGTTCAAAGATTTGAAATTATTAAGTATTTTAAAATGTTGATGATTCTTATTGACTCCAAGAGTTTCATAAATATCCTAATTCTTAAAAAAACTATGTTGATGGTGTTCAATCCATGAAACTTCCAAGCATCAGAATGTTCTTTTGTTGACTTTTAAGGAAAAGTGTCAACTGAAGGTCCATCGCTCTCATAGTTGTCTGAGAGAATCAACACAACTACAAAGTCAGGCTTAGGGCTGCAAATGAACCGAGCATTTGATGAGCTACTCGTGGCTCGACTTGATAAGTGCTCATTCATATTCTTTTGATAAGGTAAACGAACGAGCTTGAACACTTTTGATAGATACTCAATAGCTAAATAAACGAGCTTGAACAACTTGATGTTCAAATGCTGAATTTGAATTGTTAATGTTAATCTACAAGAGGTATTGTAGAAGAACATTCGACAAGTGACGATTAAAACTTGAAGAAAATTGAACGGATATTTTTGAAAATTTGAATTTCCGGCAGCACCTCCCCTTATTTTTGAAACTCGAGATGTTGAATTCGCATTCAACTCAACAGTTTACAAATGTTAGGGAAGAGCTAGGGAAAACCACTTGACTCTTTACATTTTAAAAGAATGATTTAAAATGAAATGTCAAAGATTAATTTATCCGGAAAATTTTGAATAAATATTGCATATATTAAGCTACAATAATTGTTATAGAGAAATATATGGCAATGCATTTTGAACTTGATTGATTTTGAAAAGAGATTTGAAAATTTTGAAAATCCGGCGGCATCTCCCCTTATTTTTGAAACTCGAAGTGTAGAACATATGTTCAACATAACGGTTTACAGACCTATAAGAGGGAGATTCTAGGAACTCAACCTGACTCTTTCATTCCGATGAATGATTCAAAAATGAAATGTCAAGGACTGAAACAACCGGAGAAGTTGAACGTACATTAACTATATACAACTACAATCATTATTGTAGAATATATAGTTGCAATGATTATTATGACTTGAAAATAGATGTTTGAAAAATTTGAAATTTCGACAGCATCTCCCCGTATTTTGAAACTCGAAGTGTTGAATGTATGTTCAACATAACGGTTTACAAAAATAGGGGGATGTTATAAGCTAACCCGACTCTTTCATCCCGACTAGTGATTCGGGATTGAAATGTCGAAGGTTAGATTAATCAGAAGATTTCAAACTTTGGATTCAAATTTGGAAGAGGAATCTATATCCTATCACACATATTGAATTATAGGAATTACAATCCTATATGTAATGATAAGATATATGAATCAATTAAAATTGAAGAAGATGAAATTTTGCTAGACATTTGAAACTATGATTTTGAAGTTAGAGAACTCTTCTGTAAATTGTGAAACTTAGCACGCTATGATTTATTTGCATGCAAGTTTGCAACATGCACAGAAAGACTTTAAAAAGCTCAGTTTGACTCTTTCGCTCTACCAATGAACTTGGAGGCAAAATGTCAAAGCCAAACTTGGAGGGAGGTTTCCTACACTCACCTCTCTTTTCACATGTCTTAATTGAGTTGGCCACACTCACCCAAGAAAGAAATGGGTAGAGGGACCAACAGAAGAAAGGTAGTCAAAACTACCGATGCAATAAAATTTATATCGCTATTAAAGATGGAGAGAAAGAGCTTCCACAGCGGAGTCGCCAATTTTTTGTTTGATTAAAAAAATATAGTTTTGAAAAAGTGTTTAATTTTCTTTGGGAAAGTTAAATTTCTGAAATTTTGATTTTATAACTGAACACTTATTATGAATAATATATCACCTCGAAAGGTGAACATATCGTTCCCTAATAGGTTCAGATTACAAATCTTTGAATTTATCTGATTATGATAATCAAACTCAAGGAGAAACAACATACGATCTCGAAAGATCAAAATGATGTTTAATCAATTATTTGATTATGTTAATCTGAATAGGATCATTAATTTTATAATCAGAACTATGATTGTAATTGACATATCTATCCGAAGAAAGAAGATATCAATCATATCAATAGTTTGAATATGAAAATAACGATCGCCATTTTTTGTTTTGATTCCCCAAAGATAATTAATTAAAGGTTTTGAAAAAAAAACTTGATTTTGAAATCAGGTCTGGGTTTCTAAATCTCCTACGAGCGCAAGCCCTCGTAGTTAATTACATCGTAGGAAACCAGAAAATTTCCTACGAATACTCTCGATTAAAACAGCGATACGAATTTCATTTAAGATTTCAAAGCTTGATATCAAAGAAGGTTAAGGGACTGAAAATTCAACAGGGATTGGTTCAAGGTTGAGCAGTTCTTTCTGGAGTCAAAGGAAGAAGAGTAGGAGGTGTTTTGAGATTCTGAATTGCTTCAAAAACACCCCAACCTATCCTAAGTGTTGGGCTTGAATTAGATTGAAAGATATTTTTAATGTTTGAGTGATCAATTTTATTAGAAGGTGGGAATCAGATTCCCGGAAGATTGAGGTCTTAAGATTGAAGACATGCCTCAGAACCTAAGTCTAAAATGGGTACTAAGAACCAGTGACCCAGAACCTAACTAATGCAATGCAATCCTGGACTTACCCCGGCCTGGATTGGGGAACCAGCTAAACCACCTAAACGCTTTTAAAAACCATGAATCAAAGTCTTTTAAATATAGAGTGGTTAGGGAAATTGATTAAGATTGGTTTAAAGAGTTAGGGTCGACATCTAGAGCAGATCCTAATTGACCCCTTAACATATATTGGGTTAAATGCTTAAGCTAGAAATGCAATTAAAGATTTAGACTCAATTTTTAATTTGTATCTAATGCAATGCATGCTAGTTGACTCGATGAAATGCTTAAATCAAAATGTAGCAGTTTTAAAATCAGGCTTAAAAATAGATTTTATCCTAGAGATTGCACAACATTCCCTTGGACAGAACTGCACCCTAATAGGTCAGGTGGTCTGCCAGAACCCGCAGGCGGGGAGGTGCCTGATAAGGTAGATAAAAGTTAATATGAATGCATGAAAAACTCCTGGCGAGTCCGGGCTTACTTCTTAAGAGCGTTAGAGTTTCTATCTGAGCTTAAAATTTTAAATTTTGTTTAAGTAGAAAAAGTTAATGATCGTACCCTCACGAGCCTCCGATCGGGTTTCAGGCTAAATCAAAATCGACATGCAAGAACGCCAAATAAACTATTAAAAGCATACGGGTCCTTAATCGCAATCAACACATAAATCAAATTAATTAAATAATTAAATTAATTAAATAAATGTTCAAACTGAAAGTCCATAGGCAAGTGCCACTTAATTATACAACTCAGGGTCTGCAGGAAAGTAAAGTGGCCGGGTACCACTAACTACAACCCGGATTCTACTCCTAAGACTCAAGTGACTTTGAGATTTGAGATTCTTCTCGTTCTTCACTTCTTCTCCTTCTTGGAACTCCTTGGATCGTCGGGTCTGGATATCCAAATGAAAAGAAACTCCCCCTGAATAGGGGTGTTATCTTTTCTCTTTGGATACTTGAACTTCATCCTAATTTGGATCTCCAAATGGATAGGAAATCTCCCCTAAGGGATGTTCCTTCCTCTTTGGATTCCAAATTGGATTTTAAATATCTCAATCTCAAATCACTTTAAACATTACAACTCAATTTAAATCAAATTACATCGAATTGAAATAAAAAAATCTAGACTCAACAACCTGCAGGGTTATCCTAATAATCAGCAGCTTATATTTGACATCCCAAGCAGTTATATATTTAAAATTAAAATACTCAATCACTGTCACACTTGGCCATGCTCTTTTTGATTTAAAGGGGGACTTAAGCAATTTTCTGGAGCACCTGTCCAGTTTAATAATTATAATTTTGCCCCCTTTAATTTATGCCCTGTATGAGCATGGCCACCTGCATAAGATTGAATTAGTACAAATCGTTCCTAGCCTAGGGGTAGATCTAATCGTACAATCAATCACATCACAGAGTGCAGTAAATAAGTAAACAAACACATCAATTCTACTACAAGCAAACAGTATGCAGTAAAAGCTCAAAAACCCGGCACACAGCAGAAAAGTAAACACCGGCCTAGCCTAAGACTAGAGTTGGTTGTCCTAGCAAATCATCTAAAGTGTGTGTGGGAGGCTATGTGGTTTTGATATGTCCTAGATAGGCACTTGATTGAAGTTGCTTAAAGTTCTAGTTGGTTTAAGGCTTAAGGGAGTCTTGATTTGAGTTTAAATCTTAATGACTTAAAATTAATTTTAAATTTGATTTTAATTATTTGTTGGATGCCACCTTTGTTTCACACCGAGGCCGTGAAGTTTATTTCACCTTCCTTGGGGCTAATTTAATAGCCTCGTAGGCCTGGGTTACCCAGTGGTACCCGATATAATTAAGTGATTTGAGTTTGATTAAAGTTTGAAAGTTAATTAAATTTTAATTAAGATTGGTTAGTTGCTGGTTTTAAGTTCAAATTAATGTTTTCTGGAATTTTGAATGATATGTTGAATTTTGGTATTTTCTGGATTATTTTAATGATTTAATTCAAGGGTCAAAAGTTAACTTTTTGATTTAAGATGTTTTCTAGAAATTTCATATTTTATTAAAATACTAGACCTTAATACAATCAGTTAGACAGTAAGTACATTAAAATTGAATTTTTTGACATTTTATTATGAAGGTTTGAAGTTTTGACTTGATTTTGAACTAGGTTTGACCAAAAGTTGACTTTTTCAAAATTGATTGATTTCTGGAAACTTAACATTTTTAATAAATATTAGACCTTAAGATGAGTTGAATGCCTTTGAGTTTGCTCAATTTGGAGTTCATTTGAATTAGTTATGAATTTTTGAAGTTTTGAGTATTTAATGAATTATTTAAATTGTTTAATTAAAGCCATTTTTATGATTTGAATCCAAATGACCTCCAAACTCCTTGAAATCAACTCCAGAGGTCAGGAATGACCTAAGGAGTGATTTCCAAGTGTTTGGAAATTTTCTAGAATTTTTAATTATTTTTAATTAATTAAATTAATTAATTAATGAATTTCAATTAAACTTAAATTAAATTAAATTTTGAAGTCCAGTCAAGAGGCTTTTATTTTTCATTGATTAAGAGTTTAATTCTGGTCAGTTAGAGGGGTTAATTGTATTTTTTGGATTTAATCTTGATTTATTATAATTTCTGGAAGGTTTAATGGCTTAATTGAGGTTTAAACTTAATTAAGTTAATTAAAGGGTTTAATGATCTCAAAATTCAGTGAAACTTTTTCTTGAAATCGTATGTGTCACTAGGTTTGAATGTTCAAAGTTTCAACTCAATTGGAGATGTATCCTAATTATTGGAATTTTTCTAAGTTCTCTAATTAAGATCCTTAATTATTGTCCTTAATGACACTAGGTTAATTGGGTTCAAATCAAAGTCTCTAACCCTCAACACAACATATGCATTAATACACAAACACAATCAAATCCTAAATCTAGGAGAACCTTAAAGCCAGGTGGTGTGTGTACCCTAAGCATGCATGGATTTAATTATCTACAATTAATGACCTAATTAGTGAATGATTAGGATGTAATCATCCACTAATCATTCCCCACTAATTATGTTCACAAGCTCAAGCTATGTTTAAAATCTCAAGGGATCTCTCAAAATTTTAAAGATTTAAATATATATAATTTTAAAATAGTTTTTAAATATATATATATATATATATATATATATTTATAAACCTATACATAAGTATAAGTTTTAAATTAAAATAATTTAAATATTTTTAAAATAGGTTTAACATATTAATGAGAGATCCTCAGGTTGGTTTAAAAATAATTTTTTTTTTTAATTTGAAAATCATTTAATGTAATATTTAACATAATATTGAAATATTAATTAAATCTTATTTTATTCAAATATCTTTAATTAGTTAAAATTAATTAAGATTTTAATCTTAAAAATAGTTTTAAATTAAAATTCTTAAAATGCTAAAAAAAAAAGGTATTATTTGATTTTTTTGTTGTAATAATTTAAAATCAATTTGTTTAGAGTTTTTAAAGTTTAGGATTGACTAAGGTAATTATATTTGATTTAAAACTAATTGATGATTAAAATTAACTAATAATTAAAAATAATTTTTAAATTAATTTAAATTAAATCTTGAATATTTTTCTAAAATTTGGAAATTATTTAAAATAGTTTTACTTGAATTTTAGATTAAGTTTATTTTGAAATGAAGAAAATAACTTGATTTATCTTAGTTATTTAATAATCAAATTATCACATTTAAAATGTTTTAAACTTATTTAAAATATGTTAATTCTTTTAAACTGAAATTAATTTTAATTAAGGGGATTTAAAATTCTGAGTGATTTGACATTTTATATTAATTATTTGGAGTTATATTTAATTTTATATATTTTTTTAAAAAAGAATTTAAAATGAATTAAAATAGGTTTAAAAAAAAAACAAATCGGATGGGCAGATGGCTGACACATGGCAGCACCCTGTTCGTCCAACAAAACGTGCTAATCATTACCGGCGGCGGCCAATGATTGCGCCGCCGGCAATCATTAGCATTCAATTAGCGGGGTCCACGCGCATTTACTTAAGTGAGTCAGTAAAAATGCTGGACCGTCCGATTGGGCGCGGTTCTGAACTGACGGTCCTGATCACGTCGAACAGAGGAACTAACCGCGCGATCTAATCCGCGGTTGACGAAGTCCGTAGAATGGCGATCAACGGCTTAGAAAATCTCCAATTATGCAGAACTCGACCGAAGCCCTAGATTTGGATTTTTGAACCGTTCTCTCAGCCCGACTGATGAAACTTAATAAAATTTTAAACATAGATTACCATAATGAACAGAAACATTGGGGAATGTTTGATTTAAATTAAAACAAGCTTAATAAAAAGTTATTTAAACTGGTGTAATCTAACCTAGGGTTTAGGACTTCGACCTCGATAATGGACGGATTAAACCACTTTTGGACTCTCTGAAATTATTGTTTGTCCACGCTCAATATTGCTGAAGACACCTTAGCTTGATAACGTTTGGGTCGAGCGCTATCAAGCTTGGACGGATTCAGCCTTTTGCTCGTCGGAATCTGGTCGCCGGCGAGCCTTGACCGGCCGGGTTGAGCTGGAAATGAGTGGAGGGAGGTTTGAGGAGCTCGAATGAAAGAAGTCTCAGGTCTGAGAGGGTTTGAAAGGTGAGAGAGTGCTAGATGAGGAATGACGGCTCCTCCTATGGTATTGCCCTATTCAAACGTCCTAAGGCCATTTGGATGGCTGAGATGAACTTGGATGGCTGCTAGGATCGTGACACCTGTCCAGAGGTAGGTGGGAGCAGAGGAATCAAAGGACAAGGTTAGGTTCCATGTGGAAAGGTCATTTTGGCATCTTGTGGGCATATGACAATGATCCAAACCATTGAATCCTTATCAAATGGCTTAGAACGACTCTAAGAATGTTCTAGAGATCATTAAAGCAGCTGGAATGATTTGAGCTGGAATAGATTAGCTTAAGCATAGGGATTTAATCATTTGGAGCCAAATAAGTCATTTGTTGACTGAGTTGACTGGTCAACCAGTCAACTTGACTGATGAGGTGGCATGGGAGAATGTTTGAAAGCTGGTTAAATGCGTTGGAAGGGTTTGAGATAATTTGTTTGGAGTTTAAATGAATTAAACATGTGCTTATGAGGCTTTGACTATATATGATGGTTTGACCAAATCAAATCTCCTATGATGGGACTCACCACTAGTTAGGGGAGTTTGAATCAAACATTAAAGTAGGTTTAAATGTTTAAAAGGATTTGAAATATTTAATTTGATTGAAAATAATACAATGACCTATACAGATCAAGTTTGACTAAATTTGGCTCAGTTGACCAAATCAAATTATGACTGGGTCAAGGGTCCAATCAAGTTTGAATCATTGAGAAGAGTGATTAGAGAGGTTTGAATAGGATTTGATGGGGTTTGAATAATTTGCTTAAGTTGGGTTTGAGTGCATATAGTGAATGAGCTTAAGTTGACTAGGTTTGACCAGATATGGATCTAGTTGACTAAGTCAACTGATGACTAGGACATGATGTCCAGTCAAGTCCACATCACTAGGGGGAGTGATCATAAAAGTTTGACAGGGTTTTGAATGCAATCAAGGTTTGATTTAAAGTGTAAAAGCTTAAGGGTTGATATGGTCAACCTAGGTTGACTTGGTCAACTGGTTGACCTAGAATCAAGGGTTGAGCTCAACAGGTTTGATATGATGAATGGGGTCTAGTAGATGTGGTTTGAGGGTTTGAATAGGCTATTTGGATCAAATGACCCATTTAGGCCTTTAATTGGTCTAATGGGTCAACTAGGTTGACTTGGTCAACCAGGTTGACCCAGGGTCAGGGAATGGGCTCAACAGATCTAAAATGATTTTATGAGTCTGCTGGTGGTGGTCTCCAGGTCTGGAGAGGTCATTTGGTCAAAATGACCTATTTGGGCCCTTAATGGGCCTTTTTAGGTCAACCCTGGTTGACTTGGTCAACCAGGTGGGTCCAGGGTCTGGAAATGGGTTCAACAGATTTGAAATGACATTTGGAGACCAATGGAGGTTGTCCCAAGGTCAAAGGAGGTCATTTGGTCAAAATGACCTATTTTGACCCTAAAGGGCCTTCTAGGTCAACTAGGTTGACTTGGTCAGCCAGGTTGACCCAGGGGCTGGTTCTGGGTTCAATGGGTTTGGTTTGACATTTGAAACTTGCTGGAAGTGACTGCATTTGATTTGGAGGTCATTTGATCAAAGTGACTATTCACACCCCATAGGGGTATTTTAGTCATTTTGACCCCTGGTCAACTAGGGGTCAAATTGAGTCCAACAAAATGCAGTTTATTGCTCAATGGGTCATAATCAAGGGTCTGGAGGTGATTGGAGGCTTTGGAGAAAGCTCCAGGGTCAAAATTCACTGGGTGGTAGGTCCAGTGGCATAGACTGTAAATATTTGAAGGTTTTACAGCCTTTGGATTTTAATTCAGTTTCTGGGGTTAGAGATCTCAGAATGAGCTCAAATTTGGAGGGTTGCCTCTAGGGACATGTCATATCAGTGTGGAACTGACAAACCTTGAATCAGAGGTCATTTGATAGGGTTTTGAAATGTTCAAAAATTTGCTGGAAAAGGCTTTCAGGACTTAGACCTTTGGCCTTGGATTTGAATCTGGAAATCTTGTTTTGAATTGGATTTTGAGCTTGAATGATAGGATTTCAATTAAGTTTAGATTGAATTGAAATTTGGATTGATCTAGAACTATCCTAGGGTTTAGAATAGGTCCTAGGGTCCAAATCAGCTTAAGGGAATCATGGGGTCTAGAATAGATCCTAGGGACTGAAATCTGGGAAAATCCTAGAATCTGGAAGTCCTAAGGAAATCCTAGGATCTGGGGTCTGGAAGAATCCTATAATCTAGAAGAATCCTAAGATCTAGGAATCCTAAGATCTAGGAATCCTAAGATTCAAGATCTAGAAGGATCTTAGGATCTAGAGTAGATCCTAAGGTTTGATTTCTAGGAAGATCTTAGGGTTTGGAAGTCCTAGGGCCAGGGATCTAGAATAGTCTTAGGATTTAGAAGAATCCTAAGCTCTAAATAGATCTAGGAGAATCCTAGGATCTAAGAGGATCATATGATCTAGAGTCAGGTAGAATCCTAGGGTCTAGAATAGATCCTAGGGTCTGAAGTCTAGGAGAATCCTAGAATCTAGATTTGTCTTAAATTATATTGATCTGGGGTCAGGATTGATTTAAATTTGGATTGATCTTAAAGTCTGGATTGATCTAAGATCACATTGATCCTGGGGTTAAGATTGATCCTAAGGATTGGAAAGATCCTAAGGTCTGGATTGGTCCTACTGAGCTCATACAAAAATGAGGTCAACACATTTGAATCCTTATCTAACTGAATAGATGAACTCATGGGAGTGTTAATTGGCTTGGCTTTATCCATTTCATATTTCTTCAAGATGTCCTTAGTGTATTTTGATTGATTAAGAAAGGTTCCATCATCTATCTGTCTTATACTAAACCCCAAAAAATAGGATAATTCTCCCAGCATACTCATCTCAAACTCCTTACTCATTATTTTAGAAAAATCATCATATAAGTTTTTATCAAAAGATCCAAAAAAGTATATCATCAATATAGATCTGGATAATGAGAAAATCATCTCCTACTTTCCTCAGAAAAAGGGTGGTGTCTACGCTCCCCTTAACAAACTCTCTTTCTAATAGGAATGAGCTAAGCCTCTCATACCAAGCTCTGAGTGCCTGTATTAATCAATATAAGGCCTTTTTTAATTTATAGATATGATTTGGATATTGGGAACTCTCAAAACCTGGGGCATGCTTTTGTTGGTTTGTGTTATATCGTACTTCCTTCTATTTATTGCTTGTGTTTCTGTTTGTTTTGTAATTTTTGCTTTTGTACTGTTATATGATGTTCTTCTCTTTTTGCTGTTGTCAAAAGGGGGAGAAGTTCTATGATGTTATGTTCTTTAATTTAATGCTATTTGTCATTCTTTTGTTACTTTTGTTCTGTTATATTTGAAACTCCTCCTGTATTTTAAAATCCATCATTCTAGTTAGGGGGAGCTGAGGAAGAACTAACATCTACTATGGGTATCAGATAATATTATTTGACACCATCAAAAAGGGGGAAATTATTACAATCAAGGATCCCGAGCACCTAATTTTGATGATGACAAATAATACTTACAGAATTAATATGTTCTTCTTTGAAAATTATAAATGTTTATTCTTGACTGTGAGCACAAATATTTCAGGTAAGATATAAATAGTTCAAGACTGCTGGAGACTCAAGACTGGGTAGAATAGGATGTACAAGATCTTGTATTTTTATTTTCTTTTATTTTTCTTTTCTTGAGTCTGCCACAAAAGCATGTATGTAAAAGGAGTGACCATGCACACACATAGGGAGAATTTTTTTTTATGAAGAAATTTTTTTTAAAACAAATCGTACAGTACGACTTTTAATCATACTGTACGATAAGTTATTAATGTTGAAATCCAGGATCCCGAGCACTTAATTTTGATGGTGATAACTAATACTTACTGAATCCATATAGACTTCCTTTAGATTACAAATGCTTATCCTTATATATGAGCACTAACATTTCAGGTCAGATGCACACTGCTCAAGGTTACTGGAGACTCAAACCGGGTAGAATAGGATGTTGAAAAGTCTGTAATTTTTATTTCTTTATTTTTATTTTCTTGAGTCAGCCACAGAAGCATGTATGTGAAAGGAGCAACCATGCCCACACACAGGGGGAGATTTGTTTTAAATGTTAAAATTTTTTTAAGAATATCGTACTGTACGAATTAAAATTATACTATACGATTAATTAATAATACTCAGGCTAACGACTATTTTTTAGATGATTAAATTTGTAATTTAATAGTACTATACGATACTTATCATACTGTATGATAAGGTTCAATTGAAAAACCCTAGCCGCCAGAATAAGTTTGGTAAGTTCCTAATTTTGAACTGATCGTACTGTACGATTATGATAGTACTGTGCGATTAATTGAATACTTACCAAAATTATCTCCCGTAATCTGGAAATAAATGTTGGTTTCTTATTTAATGTCGATCGTACTGTACGATGATAAATCGTACCGTATGATAGATAGAGATGATTACATTCGTCCATTCGATCGTACCAGACGAAACCAAGGTTTCTTATTCTGTTCGTCCTGGACGATATTCGTATCATACAGGACGTTATCCTGAAATGAACTAATCGTACTGTACGTTTAGTGGAGTGCTGGACGACTGGCAGAGACGAATTCTTTCATCCCAGGGATCGTCCCACAGATCATCCTGTATGAACAGTACGAATCAACATTATCGTCCTGTACGATATACATATCGTACAGTACGATATATCTAAATTTTGATAACTGTTCGTCTGTGCTCGTACTGGACGGAGCTACACTTGAACTGATCGTACTGTACGATTATATATCGTACTGTACGAACAGAAACACAAAAGTTGAAATTTTTAGGGTTTTCTGAAGCCTGATATAAAAATAACTTAAAATTTTTTATAGAGTGTTGTTGGTCTATCCTCTTGCTGTGAGAGGCTTTGAGGGAAGAAGGAGATTCGTGAAGGAGAAGTTTGTTGAAATCCAGGATCCCGAGCACTTAATTTTGATGGTGACAACTAATACTTACTGAATCCATATAGACTTCCTTTAGATTACAAATGCTTAATCCTTGTGTATGAGCACTAACATTTCAGGTCAGATGCACACTGCTCAAGGTTACTGAAGACTCAAACCAGGTAGAATAGGATGTTAAAAAGTCTGTAATTTTTATTTCTTTATTTTTATTTTCTTGAGTCTGCTACAGAAGCATGCATGTGAAAGGAGCAACCATGCACACACACAGGGGGATAATTGTTTTAAATGCTTTAAATTTTTTTTAAGAATATCGTACTGTGCGATTTAGTATCGTACTGTACGATTAATTAAAAATACTCAGGCTAACGACTAATTTTCAAATGATTAAATTTATAAACTAATCGTACTGTACGGTACATATCATACTGTACGATAAGAAACAATTGAGAAACCCTAGCCGCTAGAATAAGTTTAGTAAGTTCTTAATTTTGATTTCCTGAATTGATCGTACTGTATGATGCTTATCGTACTGTACGATTAATTAATACTTACCAAAATTATCTCCCTAATCAGGAAATAAACGTTGGTTTCTAATTTAAACGTCGATCGTACTGTACGATCATATATCGCACCGTACGACTGATAGAGATGATTTCATTCGTCCCAGCGATCGTACCAGATGAAACTAATATTTTTTGTTCTGTTCGTCCTGGATGATATTCATATCGTACAGGACGATATCAAGAAATGAACTAATCGTAATGTATGACTAGTGGAGTGCTGGATGACCGACAGAGATGATTTCATTCGTCCCATCGATCGTACCAGACGAAACTAAGAATTTTTATTCTATTCATCCTGGATGATATTCGTATCGTACAGGACGATATCCTGAAAAACACTAATCATACTGTACGACTAAAGGAGTGCTGGACGACCGATAGAGACGAATTCTTTTGTCCCAAGGATCGTCCCACAGTTCGTCCTGTACGAACAGTACGAATCAACAGTATCATCCTGTACGATATACATATCGTACAGTATGATATGTATAAAATTCGATAACTGTTCGTCTGTACTCATACTGGACAGAGCTGTAATATAACTGATCATATTGTACGATTATAGATCGTACTGTACGAACAGAAATGCAAAAGTTGAAACTTTTAGGGTTTTCTGAAGCCTGATATAAAAAACAACTTAAAATTTTTTTTAAGAAGTTGTTGATCTATCCTCTTGCTGTGAGAGGCTGTGAGGGAAGAAGGAGATTCGTGAAGGAGAAGTTTTTCCTCGGAGAGATCCAGGGCTTGCGAGAGGAAGGTGAAGGTGAGCTTGAGCGTGAGGGAGAAGTTGTGTGAGGGGATCACACGGTGGCTCCAAGCTAGCTGCATGCTTTTCTCCTCTTGTGGCTTTGGGGAGTCTCGGGAAAGTTCTCGAGGGAAGAGTCACTTCAAGATCGACATCGCCAAGGTACTCTGCCATCTCCAGGAGGGAGAAAAAGGAGAAGGTCCGCTGCCGTCACCAGGAGGGTGACATAGCATTTTTGGTATTCCGCCGCACCGAGGGAGGTGAAAGTGAGTATTATAAAGGCTTCTCCGCCTTGCTGTGGGGGCAAAAGGAGAGTCAACTTTTACTAGTGCAAATCCCGGAGTAGAGGACTCTGGGGAGTGGACGTAGGTAAAGTGACCGAACCACTATAAAAATCTCTGGTGTGTTTTTTCCTGTTTACCGTATTTTACTTTTCATGCTCTTAATTAGTACATTAAATTGCTTGGTGAAAAATCAAGATTTAAATCTTGTGTTGTAAAATTTAAAATTAAATTATCAATATCATTGTTGTGAACGTTGTAGTTGCTTCCGCACGTTATTTGTTGAGTTATTTTTTAAAAATACAAAAATTAGAACTCTTGTGTAGGGTTGAATTTTTTAAAATACCAATTCACCCCCCCCCCCTCTTGGCGTATCTCGTACTTTCAAGTGGTATCAGAGTGGGGTTTCAAAATAGTGTTTTAGAAAACCTAGAAACGTAAGATCCATGGCTCAATTTGGTAACCGTAACACTGCGGAGGGTTATTCTATAACTCGTCCACCCTTATTTGATAACATACCGTTTGATTTCTGGAAAATACGCATGTCTACATTTTTACAGTCTTTAGACTATCGCATGTGGATGTTGGTCTAAGAAGGTTATTCTGCACCATTTCGTATGTTGAATGGAATTAAAACTGAACTATCATTTAATGAATGGAGCATTGAGGATAGAGAACTTGCACAGCTAAATGCTAAATATCTAAATTGTTTCTTTTGCGCATTAAAATCAGAAGACTATATGCGAGTATCAACTTGTATTACTTGTAAGCAAATTTGGGCCAAACTGTGTATCACATACGAAGGAACTAGTGAGGTCAAACAATCTAGGTTGAACATACTACTACATGATTACGAACTATTCCCCATGAAACCTAGTGAAACTATATCTGACATGTACACTCGATTCACCCAGATTGTAACATCTCTGCATGCTTTAGGAAGAGAGTTGTCTAACTCGGAAAAAGTAAACAAAATACTGCGATGTTTGTCTAGCTCATATGATGCTAAAATCACTGCAATAACTGAGTCAAAAGACCTGAATGTTTATTTTATTGACAATTTGCTTGGGTCACTCATTGCCTACGAGCAAGGAGTGAGTCAACGACAAAGTGATGCAGGTGAAAAGAAGAAGGAGCGAGCGGTGGCTTTAAAAGCAAACAATTCTGAAAGTGACAGCTCAGCAGCAGAGGAAGATGACGACATCACCTTGATGACTCGTCAGTTCAAAAATTTTCTGAAAAGAAAGCAGCGCCATCATCAAAGTAATTGGAACAAAGGTAAAAACTCAAAGCATACTAAAGTTGCATCTGAGACAATTTACTTTGAGTGCAGGAAACCTGATCATCTCCGAGCTGATTGCCCCAACATCAAGACTCATCAAACCAAGGAAAAGGGTGAGGAAAGATCAAAGTTCAAGAAGGGCAAATTTAAGACTCAAAAAGCATTTTGGGCCGAATCTTCCTCAGAATCATCAGAAGAAGAAGCAGAGGAGGAGGTAACGAATCTGTGTCTTATGACTAATGATAATCTTGATCAATCAGATCAAGATGAGGTATGTCAACTGTCTTACAATGAACTGCTTGTTATTTCTGAAAAAATCCATGACTCGTATAGAAAGTTGAAGAAAAAGCATGTTAGTCTTAATACTGAGTTTAGTACTTTACAAAAGGAGCATGCTAGTGTAGTAGAGAATTTTTCTAACTTAGATAAAGATCATATGTCTTTGCTTGATGAATACGATGCATTAAACAAGAAGCATATCGAGTTAACCACTGCATACGATACCTTGAAATCATCACATGTTGAATTAGAGAATGCATTTAAGGAACTAGAAGAACTAGCAGGGGAACTTAGTAGTAGTAAGCATACATTGAGATTCAAATATGCAAGTCTTAACCAAGAGAACAAATTTTTAAATAAAAAATTTCATGCATTCGAAAATAATAAAAAACCTTTCACATTTGCTGAGTTTTTTCAGCCTCCACCATGTGAATCATCTCATTCAAAACCAACACGGCATGTATCATCCAAACCCAGAAATAGGCACTACCACCCTCGTAGATTAGTGAACCCATTTCGAGGTGTTAGATGTTATTCTTGTGGCATACTAGGTCACATAGCTCGCACGTGCTCAATTCACTATAGGACACATCTAGTGTGGAGACCTAAATCACATTCATCACAGCATAACATGCATACATTTCATTCATATAAGCATAGGGTGGAACCCAAACTCACTTGGGTTCCCAAAGCTAATCCATGATTGACATTATAGGGATGCTCTCACAAAAGACCTAGTGAGAGCATGTGGTACCTGGACAGTGGCTGCTCGAGACACATGACTGGAGACATGAAGCAGTTCGTGACACTGGAGGTCAGGTCAGGAGGCAAGGTAACTTTGGGAGACAACACCACCAGGAAAGGGGTGGGCTCAGGTATCATTGGAAACACTAAGAATTTGATTATTGAGAATGTACTTTTAGTTGATGGTTTAAAGCATAATCTTTTAAGTATAAGTCAACTATGTGATAAGGGCTTTGACATAAAATTTCTGTCTAATAAATGTATGATTAGCTTAAATGATTCACTTGTGTTAGAAGGAAAACGCATAAATAATGTTTACATGTTAGATTTGAACTGCATTGAAACCTCAAACTCTTTGTGTCTGAAAATAATAGCGGATGACTCTTGGCTATGGCATAGGAGACTGTGCCATGCTAGTATGAAAACACTTATGAACATCACTCAAAAAGACTTAGTTAGAGGCATACCAAAGTTAGACTTTACTAAGGATCATCTCTGTGATGCTTGCCAATTAGGAAAACAAGTTAAATCTTCATTTCATGCAATCAAAGATATCAACACCACTAGGCCACTAAAAACTCTCTACATGGACCTGTTCAGACCTGTTAGTACAGCCAGCCTAGGAGGGAAGTTGTATGGGTTTGTAATAGTAGATGACTACTCTAGGTTTACTTGGGTGAAATTCCTAGCTTATAAGAGTGAGTCATTTGAAGAGTTTAGAATTTTCTCCACTTGGATTCAAAAGAAATTAGGATGTGTAATTTTAATAATTCGTAGTGATCACGGTGGGGAATTTGAGAATGATAAATTTGAATCATTTTGTAAAGATGTTGGAATGGAACATAATTTCTCTACTCCTAGAACTCCTCAGCAAAATGGAATAGCAGAAAGAAAGAATAAAACTTTAGTTGAAGCTGCTAGGGATATATTAGCTGAATACACTCTCCCTAGATACTTTTGGGCAGAAGTAGTAAATACCGCGTGCTATGTGTTAAATAGGGTAAATGTTAGATCCAAACTTAATAAGACACCCTATGAGTTACTTAAGGGTAGGACACCCAATCTTTCCCACTTACACATTTTCGGTTACAAATGCTTCATCCTAATTAATGGCAAGTCACCCTTAGGAAAGTTCGATCCTAAATCTGATGAAGGAGTTTTCATATGGTACTCATCTGTAGGTAAAGCCTATAGAATATTCAATAAGAGAACCCTAGTAGTAGAAGAGTCTACCCATGTGGTATTTAATGAATCCAATAAGACCTCTGAATCTAATCATGAAGAAGAAGAAGTTGAGGTTATAAGGGGAGTAGAAACCATTACCATAGAGACTAGAGCGGAACCTCAAGAACATCTGCCTAGAGATTGGAAATTTTCTTCTAGTCATCCTAGAGAGCTGATCTTAGGAGACCCATCAGAAGGGGTAAAAACTAGGCATGGACTTAGGAAAGAGGTTAGTTATTCTGCATTCATATCTATGATTGAACCCACGAGTATAAATCAAGCATTAGGAGATGAATTTTGGATCCTAGCAATGCAAGAAGAGTTGAACCAATTCGTTAGGAATGATGTAGTGGAATTAGTCAAAAGACCTAAAGAACAAAGTGTGGTTGGAACTAAATGGGTCTTTAAAAATAAGATAAATGACTCTGGAATAGTAGTAAGAAACAAGGCTAGGTTAGTAGCAAAGGGGTATAACCAAATTGAAGGAATAGATTTTGAAGAAACCTTTGCTCCGGTAGCTAGACTAGAAGCCATAAGGGTACTGTTAGCCTTTACTTGTTTTAGGGATTTTAAGCTGTATCAAATGGATGTGAAGAGTGCTTTCTTGAACGGGGTAATCAAGGAAGATGTTTATGTGGAGCAACCTCCGGGGTTTGAAAACTCACAATTTCCAAACCACGTGTTCAAACTGAAAAAGGCACTATACGGGTTAAAATAAGCACCTAGAGCCTGGTATTAAAGGCTTAGTACATTCCTACTAGATAGAGGCTTTGTTAAAGGTAGTGTGGACACCACCTTATTTTTGAAGAAGGTAGGAGTTGAAGTACTCATTATTCAGATTTATGTAGATGACATCTTGTTCGGATCGACGGAGAAAAGCTTATGTAATGAATTTTCAAAAATAATGAGTGATGAGTTTGAAATGAGTGATGGGAGAACTTAGTTACTTCCTTGGATTTAGTGTAAAACAAACGGAAGGTGGAACGTTTCTTAGCCAGTCTAAGTACATCAATGATATTTTGAAAAAATATGAAATGGACAATGCTAAGGCTATGAATACACCCATGAGCTCTAACATTCAATTGGATAAAGATCCCAGTGGGAAGTCTGTAGATCAAAAGAGGTATAGGGGAATAATTAGATCACTTCTCTATCTGACTGCCAGTAGACCAGACATAATGTTTAGTGTGTGTCTCTGTGCCCGCTTCCAAGCCGACCCGAAAGAATCGCACATGACTGTTGTCAAAAGAATTCTTAGATATTTACTAGGCACCCCGAACTTAGGTATTTGGTATCCTAGACACAGCACTAGTTTTGAAATCTTAGGGTACTCAGATTCCGACTTTACCGGATGTAGGGTAGATAGAAAAAGCACTTCTGGTACTTGTCAATTCATTGGACAATCGTTGGTTTCATGGTCCAGTAGGAAACAGAATTCAGTAGCCCTATCAATAGCCGAGGAAGAATATATAGTGGTAGGTAGCTGTGTTGCACAAGTCTTGTGGTTAAAATAACAACTGTTAGATATAGGACTACCTGTAGGAACCATTTCAATCATGTGTGACAACACTAGTGCTATTTGCATATCCAAAAATCCAATTCAACATTCACGAACAAAATATATAGACATTAGACATCATTTCATTAGAGATCATGTAGCCAAAGGAGATATTGAACTGCATCACGTTGCTACTGAAGATCAATTGGCTGACATTTTCACAAAACTATTAGATTATGACACATTTAGCACTTTAAGAACAAAATTAGGTGTCATAGACATTCAAGCCTAAAATAAAAAAATAAAAAAAATAAAAAAATAAAAAAAAATTTGTTTGTTATGATTAGTTTGTTCAAAAACAAAAAAAATAAAATATAATATAATAAAAAAAGGGTTTCCTGATCCTCTTACCAAGCTGCTCACAAACCTTTAAATTCTCTGACAATCGTACTGTACGATCCAATATCGTACTGTACGATAACGTTCAAATCACTCCAATCTCAGCCGTCAATTCTCATTCACGGTCCAGATCTTTCATGTCATGTACCTATCGTACTGTACGATTCACCACTCGTACCGTACGATACACATTATTGGTCATCGTATTGTACGAAATACCTATCGTACTGTACGATCCACGTGTCAAATGGATCAGGACAAATTTAAACTCGGCCGGTACAAACATTTTTGCCTATCGTACTGTACGAACACCTGTTCTACTGTACGATTATTTTTGTCAAAGGTCGTTCAGACGACTCCTCAGGACGAACGCCTCACACTCACGTTCGTACAGTACGATTCTGATCATACTGTATGATTTGACTTGCTTTTTTGAACGGTCGTCCAGACGACATTATTGCGCCTATCATACTGTACGATCCTCAATCGTATTGTACGATAGTTCACAAATTCTATAAAAGGGAGGGTTTCTTTGCCTACACTCACTCACTCTCAATCACTCCAAATCTCCTCATTTCTCAAATCCCCTCTTGTGAACCATGTCTGGTGCCAGTAAGCACGGCCGAATGGTCGTCGGGAGCTCTTCCTCCTCTCGGCGTTTCGACGATCGTTTTCTCTCCGCTGCGGACGAGAAGGCATAGATTAAAATCAAGAAAGCCAAAATCACTCCATCTCACATGCTGAATCAAGCCGCTCTAAATTTTGAGGTGATGAACCTTTTCGCATTCACCACCCTTCAATTCCTTTTGACTCTTGCCTTTCCTTTTCACTCCGAACTTCTTTTTGAGTTTCTTGCCAATATCAGAATTGACCTAGAAAACACCACTTTCACTTCTTATGTCTGTAAACAGAATATCGTTATGACCGTCAACGACATTGCTGCACACATCAGGCTGTCCACTAACGGCCCTCGTCCCCAATCTATGATCTCCCATAACTATAATTGTACATCAGTAAATATGACCCTTAGGGGTGTCCCCTCCAATCAACACCTACCCCTGGTCCAAACCCTGAATCAGAATGCCCGCGTTATCCAGCATGTCCTTCGCACATCCATTATACCCAAAGCTAGAGACCGCATTCATATTACTCCACTACTTTCTGTCGTCACATATCTAATCATGTCTGAAACAAAATTCAATGAAGCCCAAATGGTTTTTGACTATATCCATACCCTGTCTGCCTACCGATATCCCGGTGCCCACCGTAAACTGAACCTTGCTTTAGGGCATATCATAGGATACATCCTAGATGCCAAGTACCAACTTCATTATCTGCTACCTCCATATCATCTTCCTATCTTCTACTCAGATGCCTCTTTTTGTATCTTATTCCATCGGGGGGCCGCTCCCTGTTGACCTCATTTTTGTATGAGGTTAGCATGACCAATCCAGACCTTAGGATCTTTCCAATCCTTAGGATTTAATCTTGACCCTAGGATCAATCTGATCTCAGTTCAATCTAAATTTAAATCAATCCTGACCCAAGATCAATCAAATCTCCAGACTATTCTAGATTATAGGATTCTCCTAGACTTCAGACCCTAGGATCTATTCTAGACCCTAGGATTCTACCTGACTCTAGATCATATGATCCTCCTAAACCCTAGGATTCTACCTGACTCTAGATCCTAAGATCCTTCTAGATCTTGAATCTTAGGATTCCTAGATCTTAGGATCCTTCTAGATTATAAGATTCTTCCAGACCCCAGATCCTAGGATTTTCCTAGGACTTCTAGATTCTAGAATCTTCCCAGACTCCAGTCCCTAGGATCCATTCTAGACCCTAGGATTCCCTTAAGCTGATTTGGACCCTAGGACCTATTCTAAACCCTAGGATTCTTCTAGATCTATCCAAGCTTCAATTCAACCTAAACTTAATTCAAATCTTACCATTCAAGCTCAAAATCCAATTCAAAACCAGATTTCTAGATTCAAATCCAAGGCCAAAGGTCCAAGTCCTGAAAGCTTTTTCCAGCAAATCTTTGAACATTTCAAAACCCAGTCAAATGACCTCTGATTCAAGATCTATCAGTTCCACACTGATGTGACATGTCTCTAGAGGCAACTCTCCAAATTTGAGCTCATTCTGAGGTCTCTAACCCCAGAAACTGAATTGAAATCCAAAGGCTGTAAAACCTTCAAATATTTACAGTCTATGCCACTGGACCTACCACCCAGTGGATTTTGACCATGGAGCTTTCTCCAAAGCCTCCAATCACCTCCAGACCCTTGAATATGACTTATTAAGCATTAAACTACATTTTGTTGGACTCAGTTTGACCCCCAGTTGACCAGGGGTCAAAATGACCAAAATACCCCTATGGGGTGTAACTGGTCACTTGAACCAAATGAGCTCCAAATCAAATGCAGTCACCTCCAGCAAGTTTCAAATGTCAAACCAAACCCATCGAACCCAGAATCAGCCCCTGAGTCAACCTGGTTGACCAAGTCAACCTAGTTGACCTAGAAGGCCCCTTTAGGGTCAAAACAGGTCATTCTGACCAAATGATCTCCCCAGACCTTGGGACCACCCCCATTGGTCTCCAAATATCATTTCAAGTCTGTTGAACCCATTCCCAGACCCTGGACCCACCTGGTTGACCAGGTCAACCAGGTTTGACCTAAAGGCCCATTAAGGGCCCAAATAGGTCATTTTGACCAAACAACCTCTCCAGACTTTGAGACCACCACCAGTAGACTCAGAATATCATTCTGAACTGATTGGACTCAATCCCTGACCCTGGGTCAACTGGGTTGACCAAGTCAACACAATTGACCCATTAAGCCCATTGAAGGCCCAAATAGGTGATTTGACCCAAATAACCTATTCAAACCCTTAAATCACTTCTACCAGACTTCAAATACCATATTGAACTGATTCAACCCAAACCCAGACCTTGGGGCAACTTGGTTGACCAACTCAGCTTAGGTTGACCCAAAATTCCCTTTAAGGCTTTAATGGATTACTCCAACCCATTTGATCTACCAAACCTCTTTCAAGCCTCTAATCAATTCTAAACCAAGGCCTAATCATACCTTAAACCTTGACCATTAAATTCAAATCAAAGTTGACCAAGTCAACTACAAGACTTGGTCAAATCACTTCAAACCCTTTTCTCAAACTTTAAGCAAATCACATTAAAGCCTTGAGATACATTGAATCAAATTCTAAGCTCTATACCTTGTCCACTTAGGCTTAGGTTGACTGTTTGACCAGTTAACCAGTCAACAAGTGGTCAAAGAAGCCTTCAAATGGCTTTAAATGGCAAAAAAACCCTTGTCTAGGCTAACCCATTCCAAATCTAACTACTCCAGCAGTCTTAATAGACTCCTAGGCCCTCCACCATGCCACCTCAGCTGCCATGTGGCATGGGGACCAGTTAAACTATCAAACCTAGGCTTTAAGGTGGTCAAAAATGGTCAAATGACCCCTTAATCCTAATATACCTTAATCTAAACCTCCCCAGCTACTTAGAGAGATTCCAGAACCTTCTTAGGGTGTATTCCAGCCCTTGGATGGCGATCCAACGGTTTAGATCATCTCCACATGCTTTTTAGAGGATAAAACTCCCTTTACACCTAGGATGTACCTTTGTCCTTGATTCTTCCTGCTCCCAACAACCCCCTGGACACATGGCATTCATCTGGAGTCCAGCCAAACCAATCCTAGTCGTCTATTTGGTTTGGAGCAGTTAGAATAGGGCAAGACCCTATTTTGAGTATTGATTCACATCCCTACACTCTCTCTCCATTCCAGCCTCCCAAAGCCTAACCCTTAGCTTCTCTCAGCTTCCTAAGAGTTCTTCGAGCTTTCCAGACCAAGATCCACCGGTCAGACCTCCCCGGCGGCAAGCTTCACGGCAAACCGAGGTGTTTTCCGTTCAAAGAATCGTGGAGATCAATCCAGACGTCATCAAGCCGAGGAGTCTTCTACAAAAACTTGTGAGGACAGTCCACAAATTCAGAGAGTCCAAAAAATCCCAAATCCATCGGTAAAATCCTTCAAAAACTCTAACCCTAGCTCAAACACTTAGCATTAATTAGCTTCTTGAATAGAAAGTTTTAAGCTATTAAACAAGTTTCACATGATTTCTGTACTTCTATACAATCTAAGTTTAAAATTTTAATCAATTTGGCGCACCCGATCGAAAGAACGAGCAAAAAAATGATGTTTAGGGCGTTTACGTATTCCGGTGCAGGTGTACGTTTTCTAGACCGTTGATCATCCGATCAACGGTCTAGATCCCGCCTCTCCGCGGTTCTATCCAGTCGTGTATGCGATCCCGCTGTTTCGTTTGCGGTTCAGTGCGATCAGGACCGCTCGTTTCAAACCGCGGATCATCCAACGGTTTCGAATCCACGTCCGACGTGGATTAGTGATACCGCGTCCCCGCGGTATTGATTAACCAATCATTGTTGGCGGCGCAATGATTGCCACGTGGCCCCGCCGCCACCATTCTTTTAAATTAAATTTTACATAATTTAAAATCTTTTTTTTTTAAATACAGAAAAATAAAAAAATTAGAAAATTAATTTTAAATTAATATATATATTTATATATATATATATAATAAAATTATTTTGAATTTAATTAATTAATTTTAAAATTTTAAATATTAATATTAAGTAATATTAAATTATTTAATATTATAATTAATATTAAATAGTTATTATTTTAATGAACATTAAATAATTTTATTAATTTTAATTAATATTAAATAAATGTTATCTTAATTAATTATTTGATGTTTTAACTAATATTAAATAAATTATAATTTTAATTAGTATTAAAATTATTTAAAACCTTAATTAATATATATTATTTAATATGTTAGTTCATATTAAATAGTTTATTATTATTAATTTTTTATTTTTTTTAATTAATATTAAATTATTTTAAACTTTAATTAATATATATATATATTTTTATATTAAATAATTTATTATCTTATTTAATATCAAATCATTTAAAATTTTTTTTATCAACATATAAGATTTAATATTTTAATTAATATTAAATGATTTATTCCTTTAATCAAGATTAAATGATTTGACATCTTAACTAATGTTAATTTTAACAAAAATTTTTAAATATTATTTTAAATATCTTAAATTCAAAAATTAATTTAAGTATTTAATATCATTTAATATGTTAATTAAATATTTAAATAATTAATTAATGTTTAATTAATTCTAAATTTAATATTAATCTAAAAAATATTTAAAAATTTAAATAACATTTAATTAAAATTATTTAATAATATTTAAATGAATTATAATATTTTAATAGTTTAATAATTAATTAATATTCATTGATTTAATTAATTAATATCCAATAATTAATTAATTAATTTTAAATTATTCTAATTTTGAAATTAAATTAATTCAAACTATATCTTATATTTCAATTAACTAAATATCTAATTATGAATTAATATTTAATGAATGAATAATAATTTAAATACATATATGAATAATTTTAAAATTCCAGAAAATTCTTAAGATTTAAATTAACTAATTTTAAAATTATTTTAATCATTAATTAATTTAAAATTATTTAAAAACCCCTTTTAATTGATTTAAACTTCAAAAATTCATAAGAAATTCATTTTAAATCAGAAAAATTAGTATAATATATTAAAATTTTCAGAAAATTGAGTACTTTAACTTGAGACTAATTTTAGAGATCAAACTTTGATTAATTTTAAGTTATTGTTAATTATTTAATTATTTTAATATTTAATTAGTATCCAATTAAATATTAAACCAATTATTTTGAAAATTAAAAACTTATTTTCAAATGACCTTAGTAAATCAGTAGATCTCTCATTTAGATATTGAATTTGCTTTAATTATATCTTTAAGTATTTTAAATTTAAAACTTATATTTATATATATAGGTTTATAAATATATTGAATATTTAAAAACTATTTTCAAGATGATATATAGATACTTAAATCTTTTAGGTTGAGAGATCTACTATGAAATTTTAAACATAGATCAACATACTTGAATAGAAATCATGTGGGAGTGCTAATGAATGATTAAGATCTAATCATTCATTAGTTTAATTAAGAATATTTAATTAGTATAAGTCTTTGCATGTTTAAGGACATACACACACCACTTAGTTTAAGGCTCTCTTAGATTTAGGATTGATTGTGTTTGTATGTGTATTTATCATGCATATGTTATGTTGAGGGTTAGAGACTTTGATTTGAACCTACTCAAACCTAGTGTCATTAAGGACAATAATTAAGGACTTTGTTTAGAGAATTTAGATTAATTCAAATAATTAGGACATAATTCCAATTGACTTGAAACTCTAACCATTTGAACTTAGTGACACCCTCAGCTCATAAGAAAGTCCCTACTGGATTTTGAAAGCATTAAACCCCTTAATTAACTTAATCAAATTTAAACCTTAATTAAGCTTTTTAAGCTTCTAAAAATTCTAATAAATCAAATTTAAATCCAAAAATTACACATAACACCTCAAACTGACCATAATTGAACCCTTAACCAATGAAAAATAAAAGCCCTTTGACTGGACTTCAAAATTAAGTTTAATTTGAGTTTAATTGAAATTCAATATTTAATTAATTTAATTAATTAAAAATAATTAAAAATTCCAGAAAATTTCCAAACACTTGGAAATCACTCATTAGGTCATTCCTGCCCTTTGGAGTTGATTTCAAGAAGTTTGGAGGTCATTTGGATCCAAATCACAAAAAGGGTCTCTAATTAAACAATTTCAAAAATTCAATAAATAGTCAAAACTTCAAAAATTCATAACTAATTCAAATAAACTCCAAATTGAGCAAACTCAAAGGCATACAACTTATCTTAAGGTCTAATATTTATTAAAAATGTTAAGTTTTCAGAAATCAATCAAATTTGAAAAAGTCAACTTTTGGTCAAACCTAGTTCAAATTCAAGTCAAAACTTCAAACATTCATAATAAAATGTAGAAAAATCCAATTTCAGTGTACTTACTGTCTAACTGATCGTATTAAGGTCTAGTATTTTAATAAAATATTAAATTTTCAGAAAACATTTTAAATCAAAAAGTCAATTTCTAACCCCTTAATTAAATCATTAAAATAATCCAGAAAATACCAAAATTCAATAAATCATTCAAAATTCCAGAAAACATTAATTTGAACTTAAAACCAGCAACCAACTAATTCTAATTAAAATTAATCAACCTTCAAACCTTAATCAAACTTAAATCACTTAATTATATTGGGTACCACTAGGTAACCCAGGCCTACGAGGCTATTAAATTAGCCCCAAGGAAGGTGAAATAAACTTCACGGCCTCAATGTGCAACAAAGGTGATATCCTACAAATAATCAAAATCAAATTAAAAATAAATTTCAAATCTTTAAGATTTAAACTCAAAATTAAAATTCCCTTGAAACCTTTCAACCAACCAGAACTTTAAACAACTTCAATCAATTGCCTATTTAGGACATATCAAAGCCACACAGCCTACCTCACACACTTTAGATGGTTTTCTAGGACAACCAACTCTAGTCTTAGGCTAGGCCGGTGTTTACTTTTTTGCTGTGTGCCGGGTTTTCGAGCTTTTACTGCATGTTGTTTGCTAGTAGTAGAATTGATGTGTTTGTTTACTTATTTATTGCACTCTGTGATGTGATTGATTGTACGATTAGATCTACCCCTAGGCTAGGGACGATTTGTACTAATTCAATCTTATGCAGGTGGCCATGCTCATACAGGGCATAAACTAAAGGGGGCAAAAATCATAAATATTAAATTGCACAGGTGCTCCAGAATGCTTAAGTCCCCCTTTAAAATTAAAAGAGCATGGCCAAGTGTGGTTGTGATTGAGCATTTTAATTTCAAATATATAACTGCTTGGGATGTCAAATATAAACTGCTGATTATTAGGATAACCCCGCAGGTTGTTGAGTCTAGATTTTTAATTTTTTAATTGATGTAATTTGAATGTAAATTGAGTTGTAAATTTAAAGTACTTTGAGATTGAGATGTTTAAACATCCAATTTGGAATCCAAAGAGGAAGGAACATCCCTTAGGGGAGAGTTCCTATCCATTTGGAGATCCAAATTAGGATGAATTTCAAATATCCAAAGAGAAAAGATAACACCCCTATTTAGGGGGAGTTTCTTTTCATTTGGATATCCAGACCCGACGATCCAAGGAGTTCTAAGGAGACGAAGAAGTGAAGAACGAGAAGAATCTCAAATCTCAAAGTCACTTGAGTCTTAGGAGTAGAATCCGGGTTGTAGTCAATGGTACCCGGCCACTTTACTTTACTGCAGACCCTGGGTTGTATTATTAAGGGCACTTGCTTATGGACTTTCAGTTTGAGCATTTATTTAATTGATTTAATTATTTAATTGATTTGATTTATGTGTTAATTGCGATTAAGGACCCGTATGCTTTTAGTAGTTTATTTGGCGTTCTTGCATGTTGATTTTGATTTAGCCTGGAACCCGATCGGAGGCTCGTGAGGGTACGGTCATAAACTTTTTCTACTTAAACAAAATTAAAATTTTTAAGCTCAGATAGAAACTCTAACGCTCTTAAGAAGTAAGCCCGGACTCGCCGGGAGTTTTTCATGCATACATATTGACTTTTCTCATCCGTGTTAGGCACCTCCCCGCTTGCGGGTTCTGGCAGACCACCTGACCTATTAGGGTGCAGTTCTGTCCAAGGGGATGTTGTGCAATCTTTAGGATAAAACCTATTTTTAAGCCTATTTTAAAACTGCTTCATTTTGATTTAAGCATTTCATCGAGTCAACTAGCATGCATTGCATTAGATACAAATTAAAAATCGAGTCTAAATCTTAATTGCATTTTATTTAGACATTTAACCCAACATATGTTAAGGGGTCGATTAGGATTTGCTCTAGATGTCGACCCCAATTCTTTAAACCAATCTTAATCAATGTCCCTAACCACTCTACATTTAAAAGACTTTGATTCATGGTTTTTTAAAAGCGTTTAGGTGGTTTAGCTGGCTCCCCAATCCAGGCCGGGGTAAGTCCAGATTGCACTGCATTAGCTAGGTTCTGGGTCACTGATTTCAATACCCATTCTAGACTTAGGTTCTGAGGCAAATCTCTAATCTTAAGACCTCAATCTTCCGGGAATCTGATTCCCACCTTCTAATAAAATTGATCACTTAAACATTAAAATATCTTTCAATATAATTCAAGCCCAACACTTAGGATAGTTTGAGGTGTTTCTGAAGCAATTCAGAATCTCAAGACACCTCCTACTCTTCTTCCTTTGACTCCAGAAATAAGTGTTCAACCTTGAACCAATCCCATTTGAAAATTCAAGTCCTTAACCTTCTTTGATATCAAGCTTTGAATTCCAAATGAAATTCGTATCTCTATTTTAATCGAGAGTATTCGTAGGAAATTTTCTGGTTTCCTACGATGTAATTAACTACGAGGGCTTGCGCTCGTATGAGATTTAAAAACCCAGACCTGATTTCAAAATCAAGCTTTTTCAAAACCTTCAATTAATTATCTTTGGGAAATTCAAAAGTCAACGATCATTATCGTCATTTTCAAACGATCGATAACAGACGATATCTTCTTTCTTTGGAAAGATATACCGTACTATTATTGTAACTTTGATTATGAAATTAATGATCTCTTTACTAGATTATTGTAATTAAACATTGGATTTAACATCATTCTGATTCTTCGGGATCATATGTTGTTTCTCCTTGAGTTTAACTACGATAATCAGGGTAAATTAAGATTTATAATCTGCACCTATTAGAGAACGATATATTCACTTTCTGAGGTGATATATCATTCATAATAAATGTTCGATTACAAAATTTAAAATTCCAGAAATTTAACACTTTTCCAAAGAAAATTAAACACCTTTTCAAAACCATATATTTTTTCAATCACAAACACTCCCACCGATCCTGAGTTTGATGACGAAGAGGCTGCTGCTCCTGCTGATGCCCCTCCACAACCACCAATCCACCCACCTGGTCTTGCTCCTCCCGACTACCCTCTCGATGACATTATTCAATGCCTTGATCACTTGGAGACTAGGTTGGATGCCCACATTGCTCAGCAACATCAGGAGCATGAAACTGATATGAAATGGTTTAAGGAGCGCTTCACATCCATCGATCACCAGTTTGTGTCCCTCCATCAATACCACCAACTGTTTCCACAACCTCCACCACCACCTCCGGATCAGGATCCAGATTTTTGAGTTATTGTAGTTATTTATGTTTTCTATTTGTTGTCATTGTAGTTGTTTCCTTGTTCTTCCCTTTTTGGTGCTGTCAAAAGGGGGAGACGTTTCTGTGTTCTGTGTTGTTCTGTTTTTGCTTACTATTAATAATATTGGTTGTTGGTGCACTACATGTTTTTCTCTCTTGTTATGTTTTTCCTATATGTTATAATAAAATAAAAAAAGGGAAAAATTGGTTCTTCTCCTCCTATTTAAATATTAATAAACTATTCTTTTGAGGGGGAGCTAAGAAAGTTAGAACAACTGTGGCCATCAAAAAATATTATTTGACACCATCAAAAAGGGGGAGATTGTTGAAATCCAGGATCCCGAGCACTTAATTTTGATGGTGAAAACTAATACTTACTGAATCCATATAGACTTCCTTTAGATTACAAATGCTTAATCCTTGTATATGAGCACTAACATTTCAGGTCAGATGCACACTGCTCAAGGTTACTGGAGACTCAAACCGGGTAGAATAGGATGTTGAAAAGTTTGTAATTTTATTTCTTTATTTTTATTTTCTTGAGTCTGCCACAGAATAATGCATGTGAAAGGAGCAACCATGCACACACACAGGGGGAGAATTGTTTTAAATGCTTTAAATTTTTTTAAGAATATCGTACTGTACTATTTAGTATCGTACTGTACGATTAATTAAAAATACTCAGGCTAACGGCTAATTTTTAGATGATTAAATTTATAAACTAATCGTACTGTACGATACATATCGTACTGTACGATAAGAAACAATTAAGAAATCCTAGCAGCTAGAATAAGTTTGGTAAGTTCTTAATTTTGATTTCCTGAACTGATCGTACTGTACAATGCTTATCGTACTGTACGATTAATTAATACTTACCAAAATTATCTCCCTAATCAGGAAATAAACGTTGGTTTCTAATTTAAACGTCGATCGTACTGTACGATCATATATCGTACCGTACGACTGGCAGAGGGAGGTGAAAGTGAGTATTGTAAAGGCTTCTTCGCCTTGCTGTTGGGGCAAAAAGAGAGTCAACTTTTACTAGTGCAAATCCCGGAGTAGAGGACTCCGGGGAGTGGATGTTGGTCAAGTGACCGAACCACTATAAAAATCTCTGGTGTATTTTTTCCTGTTTACCGTACTTTACTTTTCATGCTCTTAATTAGTACATTAAATTGCTTGGTGAAAAATCATGATTTAAATCTTGTGTTGTAAAATTTAAAATTGAATTATCAATATCATCGTTGTGAACGTTGTATTTGCTTCTGCACGTTATTCGTTGAGTTATTTTTTAAAAATACAAAAATTAGAACTCTTGTGTAGGGTTGAATTTTTTAAAATACCAATTCACCCCCCCCTCTTGGCGCATCTCGTACTTTCAAAGTTTTTCCTCGGAGAGATCCAGGGCTTGCGAGAGGAAGGTGAAGGTGAGCTTGAGCGTGAGGGAGAAGTAGTGTGAGGGGATCACACGGTGGCTCCAAGCTAGCTGCATGCTTTGCTCCTCTTGTGGCTTTGGGGAGTCTCAGGAAAGTTCTCGAGGGAAGAGTCACTTCAAGATCAACATCGCCAAGGTACTCGGCCATCTCCAGGATGGAGAAAAAGGAGAAGGTCTGCTGCCGTCACCAGGAGGGTGACATAGTATTTGGTATTCTGCCGCACCGAGGGAGGTGCAAGTGAGTATTATAAAGGCTTCTCCGCCTTGCTGTGGGAGCAAAAGGAGAGTCAACTTTTACTAGTGCAAATCCCGGAGTAGAGGACTCCGGGGAGTGGAAGTAGGTCAAGTGACCGAACCACTATAAAAATCTCTGGTGTGTTTTTTCCATTTTACTGTACTTTACTTTTCATGCTCTTAATTAGTACGTTAAATTACTTGGTGAAAAATCATAATTTGAATCTTGTATTGTGAAAGTTACAATTGAATTACCAATATCGTCGTTGTGAACGTTGTACTTGCTTCTGCACGTTATTCGTTGAGTTATCCTTTAAAAAAAATATAAAAAAAGTAGAACTCTTGTTTAGGGTTGATTTTTTAAAATACCAATTCACCCCCCCCCCCCTCTTGGTGCAACTCGTACTTTCAATTAATACTCAGGCTAACAGCTAAATTCTCAAAGATTAGTTTTGTGAACTAATCGTACTGTACGATTTGTTTCTATTAAAAAACCCTAGCCGCCATAATCACTTTGGTAAGATTTTGGTTTTGATTTTCTTAACTAATCATAATGTATGATACCTATCGTATTATACGATCATTTCAAATCATGCCAAAATTATCACCCATAATTAGGACATTAAATCTTAGTTTCTTAAATAATTGCATTCGTATTGTACGATATGAATCATACTATACGATGGTCAGACAAGAAGTCAATCATCCCATAAATCATACTAGACAAAACCAAGGTTTTTTATACTATTCATCCCGGATGATATTTATATCATACTGGACGATAACCTTAAAATGATCTATTTGTACTGTACGAAGGGTACAGTGCGGGATGATGGTCAGAAATGAATTCGTTCGTCCCAAAGATCACCCCGTACGGACAGTTAAAAAATAACATGATCGTCCTATATGATCTTTGGATCGTATAGTATGATATTCATAAAATCTGTGAACTGTTCATCTACTCCTGTACTGGATGAAGCTATTTTTGAACTGATCATACTGTATGATATTATATTATGCTATATGAATAGAAATATCAAATTGGAATTTTTATGGTTTTCTGAAGCCTGATTTAAAAGGACTTTTTATTTTTCAATAAGTTATTGTTGAGGTCGTGGTTGATAGAGGAAGGAACTCTTGAGGGGGAACTTTTGGAGAGGTCCAAGGTTTGTGAGAGGATGGAGAAGGTGAGTTAGAGCATGAGGGAGAAGGAGTGTGAGGGGATCACACGGTTGCTCCGAGCTAGCTGCATGCTTGCTCTTCCTGTGGCCTTGGTGAGTCTCAGGAAGCTTCTTTAGGAAGAGAGGCTTCAAGGTCAACATCCTCATGGTACTCTACCGTCTCTAGGAGGGAGAAAAAGGAGAAGGTCCGTTGCCGTCACTGAGAGGGTGACATAGCGTCTGGTATTCTGCCACACCGGGGAAGGTGAAAGTGAGTCTTGTAAAGGCTTCTCCGCCTTGCTGTGGGAGCAAAAGGAGAGTCAACTTTTAGTAGTGTAAATCCCGGAGTGGAGGACTCCGGGGAGTGAAAGTAGGTCAAGTGACCGAACCACTATAAAAATTTCTGGTGTACTTTTTCTATTTTTATCGCATTTTACTTTTCACGCATTTATTTACTATCTTAATTACTTGGTGAAAATTTTGATCTTGATCTTTTATTATGAAATTTGCAATTGTGTCACCAATATCGTAGTTGTGAACGAATCACTAGCTTCTGCATTCTACTTGTTAAGTTGTTATTTTAAAAAATACAAAAAAATTAGAACTCCTGTTTAGGTTTAATTTTTAAAATACCAATTCACCCCCCCTCTTGGCGCATCTTATACTTTCAAGTGGTATCAGAGCGGGGTTTCAAAATAGTGTTTTACAAAACCTAGAAAGATAAGATCCATGGCACATTTTGGTAACCGTAGCACTGCGGAGGGTTATGTACGATAGTGCTAAAATTCTATAAATTGAAGGGATTTCTTTCTCCATTCCACTCATCTCTTTCAACTCCTTACTCCCTTCAAACATTTTTTGCTCTATGGTTGGTGGAAGCAAGTGAGGCCGACTGATCGAGGGAAGCACCTCCTCCTCTCGGTAGTTCGACGACCGCTTTCTCTCTGCAGCTGATGAAAAAGCATACAACAAATTCAAAGAGGCCAAGATTACTCCTTTCTGCATGCTTAATCAAGCTGCGCTTAATTTCAAGGTTATGAATCTATTTGCCTCTACGACTCTCCAATTCCTCCTTACACTAGCTTTTCCATTCCACTCTGAACTCCTCTATAAATTCCTAGCAAACCTTAAGATCGACTTAGAAAGGATAACCCTTTCCTCCTATGTCTGCAAACAAAACATCGTCATCACTAAAGATGACATAGCTGAACACATTGGCCTATCCACTGAAGGACCTCATCCCCAATCTCTACTCACTCATGATTATGATTGGACCTCAGTCAACATGCTACTTAGAAATGCACCCTCCAATAAACACCTACCGCTTGTCCAAACTCTTAATCAAAATGCCCGCGTTATCCAGCATGTTCTTCGCACATCCAAAATACCCAAAGCTGGAGACCACATACACATTACCCCACTTCTGTCTGTGGTCACTTACTTAATTATGTCAGGCACCAAATTCGATTAAGCTAAAATGATCTTAGACTATATTTATGCCTTGGCTTCTTTCCAATATCCCACTACCCTAAGAAAATAAAATCTTTATTTAGGACATGTCATTGGGTACATCATGGACGCCAAATATCAACTCCACTACCCTCTCCCTCCCGATCATCTTCCTATCTTCTATACCGACACCTCTCTTCATATTCTATTCCATCGGGGGTTCGCACACGCTGATCCTAATTTTGATTAAGAAGAGGTTGTTGCTCCTGCTGACGCACCTCCACCACCACCAATACAACCACCTGGACCTGCCTATCCTGCCTACCCTCACGATGACATTATTCAATGACTTGATCGCCTAAAAACCAGGCTGGATTCCCACATTGATCAACAACACTGCCAGCATGCAGATGACATGAAATGGTTTTGGGAACGCTTCACCTCAATCGATCACCAGTTCACGTCCCTCCATCAGTACTTTCAAGTGGTTCCACCACCTCCGGATCAGAATCCTAACTTTTGAATGCTTTAGTTTTTTTGTGTTATGTTGTACTTCCTTCTATTTGTTGCTTGTATTTGTGTTTATTTTGTAATTCTTGCTTTTGTATTGTTATGTGATGTTCTTCTCTTTTTGCTGCTGTCAACAGGGGGAGAAGTTCTATGATATTATGTTCTTAAATTTAATGTTATTTATCGTTCTTCAGTTACTTTTGTTCTATTATATTTGAAACTCCTCCTGTATTTTAAAACCCATCATTCTAGTGAGGGGGAGCTAAGGCAGAAATAACATCTACTGTGGGTATCAGATAATATTATTTGACACCATAAAAAAGGGGGAGATTATTATAATCCAGGATTTCGAGCACTTGATTTTGATAATGATAAATAATACTTACTGAATTAATATGTTCTTCTTTGAAAATTATAAATATTTATTCTTATCTGTGAGCACTAACATTTCAGGTAAGATACAAACAGTTCAAGACTACTGGAGACTCAAGACTTGGTAGAATAGGATGTACAAGATCTTGTATTTTTATTTTCTTTTATTTTTATTTTCTTGAGCCTGCCACAAAAGCATGTAAGTAAAAGGATTGACCATGCATACACACACAGGGGTATTTTTTTTAAGAAGAAAAAAAAATTTTAAAACAAATTGTACGGTACAACTTTCAATCGTACTGTACGATATGTCATTAATACTCAGGCTAACGGCTAAATTTTGAAAGATTAGTTTTGTGAACTAATCGTACTGTATGATCATTACCATACTGTACGATTTGTTTCTATTCAAAAACCTGAGTCGCAAGAATAAATTTGGTAAGATTTTCTTTTGATATTCTTAACTAATCGTACTATACGATCATTTCAAATCTTGCCAAAATTATCACCCGTAATCAGGACATTAAATATTGGTTTCTTAATTAATTACATTCGTACTGTACGATATGAATCGTACTATATGATGGTCAGAGATTATGTCAATCATCCCATAAATCGTACTAGACAAAACCAAGGTTTTTTATACTATTCATCCCGGAAGATATTTAAATCATACTATACGATAACCTGAAAATGATCTATTCGTACTGTACGAAGGGTACAATGCATGATGATGGTCAGAGATGAATTTGTTTATCCCAAAGATCATCTCGTACGAACAGTTGAAAAATAACATGATTGTCATGTACGATCTTTGGATCATATAGTACGATATTCGTAAAATTTTTGAACTGTTCGCCTTCTCCCGTACTGGACGAAGCTATTTTTGAACTGATCGTACTGTACGATATTATATCATACTGTACGAACAGAAACATCAAATTAGAATTTTTAGCATTTTTTATGCCTGATTTAAAAGGACTTTTTATTTTTTAATGAGTTGTTGTTGAGGCCATGGTTGACAAAGGAAAGAACTCTTGAGGGGGAGCTTTTGGAGAGATCCAAGGTTTGTGAGAGGAAGG
Organism: Dendrobium chrysotoxum; assembly: GCA_019925795.1. Classification (NCBI taxonomy): domain Eukaryota; kingdom Viridiplantae; phylum Streptophyta; class Magnoliopsida; order Asparagales; family Orchidaceae; genus Dendrobium; species Dendrobium chrysotoxum. Next base: position 241,353 of record JAGFBR010000803.1, read on the forward strand.
AGAAGGTGAGCTTGAGCATGAGGGAGAAGGAGTGTGAGGGGATCACACAGTTACTCCGAGCTAGCTGCGCGCTTGCTCCTCCTATCGCCTTGGTAAGTCTCGGGAAGGTTCTTTAGGAAGAGATGCTTCAAGGCCAACGTCCTCAAGGTACTCTGCCAACTCCATGAAGGAGAAAAAGGAGAAGGTCCGCTGCCATCATCGGGAGGGTGACATAGCATCTGGTATTCTGCCACACCGGGGAAGGTGAAATTGAGTCTTGTAAAGGCTTCTCCGCCTTGCTGGGGGAGCAAAAGGAGAGTCAACTTTTAGTAGTGCAAATCCCAGAGTGGAGGACTCTAGGGAGTGGACGTAGGTCAAGTGACCGAACCACTATAAAAATTTCTGGTGTGCTTTTTTTCATTTTTATCACACTTTACTTTTCACGCATTTATTTACTGTCTTAATTCCTTGGTGAAAAATTTAATCTTGATCTTCTATTGTGAAATTTGCAATTGTGTCACCAATATCGTAGATGTGAACGAATCACTAGCTTCTGCATTCTACTTATTAAGTTATTATTTTAAAAAATACAAAAAAAATTAGAAATCATATTTTGGTTTAATTTTTAAAATACCAATTCACCCCCTCTTAGTGCATCTCGTACTTTCACACCACACCAGAATCATTCATCTTATTCTTAAAGACCCATTTGGTTTCCACTACACGTTGATTCTTAGGTCTTTCTACTAACTCGCAAATATCATTCCTTATAAATTGATTCAACTCTTCCTATATGGCTAACATCCAAAACTCATCAGATAAGGCTTGATTCAGGTTGGTGGGTTCAGTCATTGAAATGAAGGCAGAGTGGTTTACTTCTTTCCTAAGGTCATACCTAGTTCTAACATCTTCAGAAGGGTCTCCTAAGATCAGTTCTTTAGGATGACTTGAAGAATATCTCCATTTTCTAGGCAAAGTGTTTTGAGGTTCTACCCTTTCCTCCAAATTTATATTTTCAACTCCTTGGGTAATCTCTCCTACATCTTCTTCATCCTCAACTCTAGTCTCCTTGGGATCAGATTCATCAAACATCATATGAATAGTCTCCTCCACCACCAAAGTCCTCTTATTAAACACCCTAAAGGAATTCCCCATACTAGAATAGCCTAACAACACTCCTTCATCAAATTTGGGGTCAAAATTTCCTAAGGATGTGTTCCCATTATTTAGAATGAAAACCTTACAGCCAAAGACATAGAGGTGGGACTGTTTAGAGTTCTACCCTTAATGATCACATAAGGTGTCTTATTCAGATTGGATCTAACATTCAACCTATTCAGCACATAACAGGAAGTGTTCACCGCTTCAGCCCAAAAGTATTTTGGAAGTGAATACTCAGTAAGCATGGCTCTAGTAGCTTCCACTAAGGTCCTGTTCTTCCTTTCAGCTATCCCGTTCTGCTGAGGGGTCCTAGGAGCTTAAAAGTTATGGCTAATCCCTTACTCCTCACATAAGGTTCCAAATTTCTCATTTTCAAACCCCCCCTATGATCACTATAGATGATCAAGATCTCACAACCTAACTTCTTCTGAATCCAAGTGGAGAAGGGTTTAAATTCATCAAATGACTTAGACTTATGTGACAAAAATCTAATCCAAGTGAACCTCAAGTAGTCATCAGCAATCATAAATCCATAGACTTTTCCCCCAAGCTGGCAGTGCTAATGGGTCCAAAGAGATCCATGTGAAGGACTTCCAAAGGTCTAGAGGTGCTGATGTCCTTAATGGAGTGGAAAGAGGATTGGACTTGCTTTTCTAGTTGACAGGCATCACACAGTTGGTCCTTAGTAAATTTAAGCTTGGGGACACCTCTAACTAAGTCCTTTTGGGTAACTCTGCGAAGGGTTTTCATACTGGCATGACATAACCTCCTATGCCACAGCCAAGACTCATCAGCAGTAGTTTTTAAGCAAATTGAAACATCAGCTTTAAAGCAGCTTATATCCAGCATGTAGACATTGATGATTCTTTTTCCATGCAAAATAATTTTATCATTTAATCTTATAATGCAGCAAGTTGGCAGAAACTTTATGTTGTATCCTTTGTCATAGAGTTGACTGATGCTAAGCAAGTTGTGTTTCAGTCCATCTTTAAGCAAAATATTATCAATAATGAAATTTTTTGAATCACCAATTATACCTGCTCCTACCACCCTTCTGGTGGTGTTATCTCCAAGTGTAACCTTGCTTCCAGCCCTGGCCTCAAGCAAAATGAATTGATTTGCATCTCCAGTCATATATCTTGAACATCCGTTGTCCAGGTACCACATGCTCTCATGAGGCCTTTTGTGAGAGCACACCTACAAAATCATCAAGCACCAGATTTAGGAACCCAAACAAGTTTGGGTTCCTTCTTATGAAAAGAAGAATGCAATGCATGTGTGCTGTGCTGTGAAGCATGTAATTTGGGCCTCCATACCCAATGTGTACTACGGTGAACAGTGCAGGTGTGAGAGATATGTCCTAACATGCCACAAGAAAAATATCTAACGCCAGGAAAAGGGTTAACTAATCTATATGGGTGATAGTGCTTCTTCCTAGGTTTGAATGAAACATACTTTGATGATTTTGAATGAGATTCTTCAAAAGGTGAAAGTGCATAAAATTGTGCAAAAGTAGGAGGTGTTTCATTATTCTCATATGCACTAATTTTCACACTTAGAAATTCATTTTCTTTCCTGAGATTTATAATTTCAAATTTCAAATAATGCTCATCACTATCTAAATCAAATGCATGTGATTCTAATTTCTTAAATTTAGCTTCTAATTCAACATGCGATACTTTTAATGAATCATGCTCAATAATCAAATAAAAATATTTTTTATTCAACTCATCAAATTCATCAAGTAATAACATGTAATTGCTATCAAGTGTAGAATGTTCTTTAATCAAAATTTCATGCTCTTTTTATAAATTCAGAAATTCTAATTTCAGGCAAACATGAGTTTTTTTAAGCTTCCTATATGATGAATGGATTTTTTCAGAAACATCAAGAAATTGATCGTAGGTCAGTTCACATACCACTTCTTGGTCGAACTAACCAAGATGCTCACCAGCCATCAAACATAAGTTTGTAACTTTCTCTTCAGTTTCAGTCTCAGAGGAGTCGGATGCAGAATCCGCCCAGAAAACCTTTTGAATCCTTTTCTTATCATTCCTGAATTTGGGTTTCTCCTCACCCTTCTCCTTGCTTGGGTGAGCCTTAAGTGTAAGACAATCAACTTTTATATGCCCTGGCTTCCTACAGTCAAAACAAACTGTATCAGAAGGACCTTTAAATTTTTTACTATTCTTGCCTTTATTCCACTTCTGATAGTTATTGTGTTTCTTCTGTAGAAACCTTTTGAATTTCTTAGTGATTAAGGTAACGTCATCACCATCAGATCCTGAAGAGCTAGAATCAAAATCATTAGCCTTCAGGGCTAAAGTCTTCTCTTTCTTCTTCTCACCTGCATCAATTTATCGTTGGTTCACTCCTTGCTCGTAAGCAATGAGTGACCCAAGTAAGTTATCAATAGAATAATATTCAAATCTTTGGATTTAGTAATTATAGTTATCTTAGCATCATAAGAAGAAGGCAAACATCTCAGAATTTTGTTTACTTTTTTCTAGTTGGTGAGTTCTCTTCCTAAAGCATGTAGAGAGGTGACAATTTGAGTAAACCTAGTTTACATTTCAGAAACTAATTCACTAGATTTCATGCGAAAGAGTTCATAGTCGTGAAGCAAGATGTTCAATCTAGATTGCTCAACTTCAGATGTACCTTTATAAGTAATGCATAGTCTATCCCAGATTTTTTTACCAGTAGTGCAAGTAGAGACACACATGTAATCTTCATATTTTAAAGCATAGAAAAAATTGTTCAAGCATTTCGCATTCAATTGTGCTAAATCACGATCATCAAATATCCATTTAGTAAAAGGCAGTTCAGTTTTAACATTATTAATAAGTCTAAAAGGTGCTTCATAGCCATCTTTAACAAGCATCCATATGTGATAATCTATAGATTGAAAAAAAGTAGACATGCGAGTTTTCCAAAAATCAAAAGGTATGTTATCAAACAATAGTGGTTGTGTAATTGAATAACCTTCAGCAGTATTACGATTACCAAAGTTAGCAATGGATCAAAATTCAAAAGTTTTTAAACTTAATTTTTGAATCCCGCTCTGATACCACTTAAAAGTTCGATAGGGATGCTAAGCCCTTATGAACTAGCCCGAGGCTAACCAAGACGGGGGTGAATTGATAGTTTTAAAAACTTCTTTAACCACAAAAAAGATCTTTTTATAATTTGCAGTGGAAATGAATAAAAATAATAATAACAAGATCAATCATAGATTTCACCCAAGTAGATAACAACAGAAAAATAAAGTGTGAAAAATAATCAGAAAGAACACACCAAATTTTATAGTGGTTCGATCAACTTAACGTACGTCCACTCCTCGGAGCGTCGCCTCTAGGTATTGCACTACTCAAATCAGTAACTCTCCTTTTGCTCCCACAGCAAGATGGAGAAGCCTTTACACAACTCCTTTTAACCATCCCGGTGAGGCAGAGAACCCAGACTCCTTTTGCTTCCTCCTGAAGCAAGCAGAGAACCCAGACTCCTTTCGCTTCCTCCTGAAGCAGGCAGAGAATATTACATCCTTTTGCTTCCTCCTGAAGTAGGCAGAAAACCTTGACTACTTGCTGACGATCCTTCCCACAGAGACACCATGGGACAAGTGACGATGACCGGAGAAGATGACTCGAATCCTTGCTTGGAATAACCTTTCTGAACACCTCATAAACTCCCCCTGACAAGATTCTCTCTCTCTCTCTCTCTCTCTCTCCCAAGCTCTCCCTCTCCCTCTCAAAGCTCTCTCAGGAAAGGATTTTAGCAAAAATTTTTTCCAATAACAAACAAAAAAGTTTAAATAGAAAGGCATAAAAAATGCCCTAAAATTTAACTTGCCATCAAAGATCATCTAGGATGATCGATCATCCTATATGATCAGTATAAATATTCACCAATTGGCCTGGATGATTAGGCTTCCATGGATGATTAGAAGACATGTTTTGTTTAGATCGCCCGGGACGATCCTGCGATCGTCCGGGACGATTAGTTCAACTCGGGAAAATCACCTTGAGTATTGTTCGAGTCGTCCAGGAGAAAATGCTAGACGATCTAAAGAAAAAGACTTGATCGTCCAGGACGATATGCCTATCATCCTGTATAATTAGTTCAAAAAATGACCAAAATCATCCTGCACATTGTTCGGATCGTCCTGTATAAACATGTTGGAAAATTGAAAATGACTTGATCATCCGGGATGATATTTCTATCATCCTGGATGATTAATACATATAGGCTTATATCATCCAGCACATTATACGGGTCATCTAGGTGAAGTCATTTGGATGATGAGGATTTTACATGTATCGTTCATGACAATATTGTGATCATCCAGGATGATATGATCGTATCAATCAAATATAAATTACTTTTCTTAATCACCAGACAAATTTAAGCAGGATTGTAAAGGATCATCTAAGATGATACATGTATCGTCCGGGACGATCAGACCAAAATTCTAAAAATAAAAACTTGCCTAACTCAGTCTGACGGCTGAGAATTTCTGATTTAAGCATATTGTCCTATACGATGGATCTATCGTCCAGGATGATCTGCTTAATAAAACTGACTTAACATGGTCGCCCTAATTAGGGTTTTTATTTTCACTGGATTATCCAAGATGATATGAATATCATCCAGGATGATTTGAAAAAAATTTGAAACAAAAACTCTAACTCACTAAAACTCTCCCCCTAAGAGTGTGTGTTCAAGGTTATTTAGCTCGGGGATCAATTACATTATATTTGACTCAAGAAAGGGAAAAATTACATTTAAACACACATGGACCCAATCTTGAGTTGGCTTGAATTGCATTTAATCTTTTGTACGTAAAATGTTAGCCAATCAAAATAGAACACAGAAATGTTTGTTATCATCAAAATTATAATCCTTAAATCCAGGTTTGCAACACCTATTAATGAAAGTACATTATTCTATTAATGCGCCAATCATTGCCCTGCCAATTAGACAAGTGTGGATGAGTGTGTAATTGGTTTATTAAATAATCTAAGAAATCATGTGAACATAAAAGATGTATAACTCCTCACAAACTTAACCAATTTAGGTGATATTAGGCTCTATGGATTTAGCATGTGGAGTACTATCAAAGCCCTATAATTGCAAATATATTAAAAGTAATTTGAAACATACTCTTAATGGGATTTCTAAAATTACACATAAATGCTATTCATCATGAGCTGAAATCGACATGGAAGATTTCTAAGCATGTGTTGTACATACACAAAAATGTTTATGGAAATTGGAAACCTTTGAGGGCTTCAATTAAGAATGCTAAGTTCATAGGTCATGAAATGAACTATAAAACTAAATGGTTTTACATATTAATCCATAGGGAATTAGGGTTTATTCTTTGGTGTGTTAATTATGCCCTGTATAAGGGTTAAAATCCATATGATTTCAACCCAATCCTATTAATAGATTATACAAAATAAATCACCTAAGGTATATGTATATTTACCTTAGGGGATTAATAATGAAGCCTAAGGAGACTTTGATGAATCCAAATTCATTGGCTTTGAAGAATAGGTTGAGATGAACATATGTTTAAATTTTTTTTGTATTTGGAGTTCATTTGGTCAGTCAATAAGTGAACCTAAGTTTGAACTACATAATTGGACTAGGATTTTCATTAATTCGTAATAAATCCAAAATAAAATCCTAAAAATACATTTTAAGCTTCTGGATGCTTAAAATTAAATCCTTAATAGAGAAAAAAAATAAATAATTCAAATATTAAGAAAATTCTTTAATTAATTAAATTCAATAATTTAACAAAATAAAATTCCAAAATGATTCCAAACACTTATAATCATCCCTAGGAGTCATCATTGACATTTGGGAAAGATTTCAAGAGGTTTGGAGTTAATTTGGTGCAAAACTAAAAAATCCCCTTAATTAAATATCTAACTAATTCATTAAAAATGGTTGAACTTATAAAAATCATAACTATTTATAGAAAACTCTAAATGACACAACCTCAAAGGCATTGAACTAGAAATTGGGTCTTGTATTTATATAAATATATAATTTCTATAACTAAATATAAATCAAAAGTCAAAGTTTGGTCAAATTTAATTAATTAAATATGGTAAAACATCTAAAAATTATAACTAATTACAAAAAAACTTAAAATGATAGAAACTCAAAGTCATTGAAATCATAATTTGGTTTAGTATTTATAAAAATATATAAAACTTCTAGAAGTCAATATAAATAAAAAAGTCAACATTTAGTCAAAATTAATTAATTAATAATTAAATAAATATGGAAATTCAATAAATCACCAAATATTCAGCAAAGCATTAACCCAATGAATTAAATCAGATGAATAATAGTAATGAGTAATTAACACTATGTCAAATAATGTTTATAGGTTAGAAATCTCAAGCTGCAGGATTATGTATCCTTAGGAGGCTTTAGTCCTTGTATCCATTGTGATAATACCATGAATGAATTGGTGGAATGTAATTGTTAAATTAATAATCTTATAAATTAGTAATCAAAGAATTGAATAAATTAAAAATTAGCAACCAATAATAAAACTTAAATAAATAGGTAATTGCTGGAACTACTGTTCAACCTAAATAAACATTAAAATCAGTAATAAAATACTTAGAAATTGAAGCTTTCATACCCTTGTGTTTGACTTCATTTAGGAAGGAAAAAAGTGTATTAGATTTAAAGCTTTAGAGACTAAAATCCTTAATGAAAATGCAAGGAGTCTATGTAATCTATCTACCCTAGTTTTGGAGGATTGTTAGTATTACAAATATGAGCATAGGACTTGCTAATCAATCACTTCTTGAACTTGGAAATTATTGAGTGTTATGTTCTTTACAAGTTAAAAACTAAACAATATGAATAATCAAAACACACTTAAATTAAATTCAAAACTTTAAAATCACTAAACACTTAAATTCAAACCAACCTTCAATGAACTTAAACAAATAAACTCAATTATAGATATTCCAAACTAATAAAGCCTAGGATCTATCCAAGCTAGACAACCATATACACAAACTTTAGATAGTTTGCTAAGACAACCAACATTAGCCTAGGCTCAACCGATGGTTTTTTTGGGGAGCCTTACCTAGAGGTTACTCATTTTTGGTATGCTTAATTTCTATACTCTAGATGTTATGTTTATATTTTGGTTGGTACACATTTGGAGTAAGCTTTAGGCTAAGTTATATTTACTTGTACACACTTACACAACATCATATGTGTACATTCTTTTATACAACTATTTTATATTCCAACAAAGTTGAATGCACTTAGGCAATGAAATAAATGTAAACAAAAATATAAATGTAATGTTTTAGATACTTAGATAGCCAGATTGAGTTGTATAGTGTCAAGAGTTATAAAAGATTTAAAAATGATTGTTTATATATATATATATATATATATTCCAAAAGGAAATGATATTTCCTTTGAAGATCATTGTCTTTTGGAATTGTATGGAGGACCTAGGAGCCAAAAGATTTGAAGACTAAAATAAATAATCAGGTTTAAACCTACATTGTTTAGGAATAGAAATCTAGGCTTGTTATTAGTGGAAATAAGTAAAGGGTTTTGGCTTGCACGATGATTTTTTAGTAGTTAGTATAAATAGTCAATAACCATTAGCTCAGAAAATAATGTCATCACTCTTTGTCTATTGCTATAATAATAACTCCTTATGACTCTTAATCACTGTATCAATTAATTAGTCAAAGATAACACCAAATAATAATATTTTAAGAACAGTCCGTTTGCCCACAATTCTATATAGGTCAATTAGTCTTTAGCCTACATCAGTAAAACCAACGTTTTACTTATTTTATCACATTTTATTATCAAAGTATTATAATAGTAATAATGACTAGCTATCGCCCATTCACACAACAGTATTCATTTTCAATGCTTGTACTAATAGTTTGCTTAAATAAAATACTTACTGAGCAAAAATTTATTATTTCAAAACATAACTAAATGATCAAATATTATGTAAAATATTATGTTAATACTTTAATTATACTATAATAATATTTTTAAGAATCAAGATTATTTTCTATTCAATAAAAATTACACATATTCCAAAATCACTTGGGAAAGTTTTTAGAAAATATTTAAAATGTTCAAAACCGAATCTCAGTAACATATAAAAAGTTATATAGTGAAAGTTTTTCTAATGCAAAGTTATCCTCATATTTCAATAACAAAAATAGAAATTTAATTGAGAAATTAAAAAAAACTTTATATTTGTTAAAATTAAGATAAGCATAATGTGAACTACCTTAGTATGGACAACCTTCTCAACAAAGCCAAAAACTAAAAATAACCTAAAGTGGCTCAAAATGGAGTTTATCTCTCTAGAGCCCTTCTCTTTCTCTCTCTAATGTTTGCTACTACCTAAAGAATGAATCAAATAGTGATTTTAAAATATATTTAAAGTGTTGTGGCACTACCGTGTAGTGTTATGATGCTTATTCATTTTCTAAAGATTTTAGACTACGATGTTGAAATATCACTATTTGGTGCCTAGCACTGTAGTAGCATTGATGTGCTCGGACACCCAACATCGTGGCCTCAAATTGTAACATTTTTTTTAGAATTTGCTAAAATTCTCTCCAGACCCTTGGGACTCAATCTAGTGCACATTCAATCCATTTCAAGCATTAAAATACCTTTAAATACATACAAATGGGTTCAAAACATAAAATTTGAAATCTTTACCTTTTCAAAATTCAAATCTTTACATTTTATATTTTTGGGATTGTTATAATCTACCCACCTTAGAAAAAATATCATCCCCTTTATTTCTCTTAAGGATTTAAGCACAAAAATGATGTAAAATAAATTTTTTGAAATAAATCCATACAAAAAACCAAAGCAAGCCAAAAAGAATCAAAGATCATCGAAGGAAATCAATTCATACCATGCAGTCATATAGTTCATTCAATTACATATCATTCCCTTATGCAATGAGATGCCATGTCAATCAATCATTTAAAATAAATTTCATACTAGTAAAACTCTTAGGTTATTGTCAGTCATCCAAATACTATAATTTGTACACTCATCGCATCACTAGGGTAGGTGTTGTTAGTGCTATCAGTGCCCCAGGACCATTTGCTGCTCTATCATCAACCCTATTTATTGATCTTTCACTATATATTTTTGATATAACATTCCTCTATCCTTTAGTCTACCACGACTATCCTATTCTAGAATCGATTCCCCTTCTGTCTCCCCTCTGGGGACATTCTGCTACCTTATGTCCTTACTATCTATAGCGAAAGCATCACCCCTTCGAAAGATAGTACTGACCTAAATGCCTCTATCCATAATGAATATATTCATTGTAGCCCAAAAATATCAATTTTTAAACCAACGGCTCTCTGCTCTATGGCGATTCTAAGGAGATTCTAGGGCTCCTACTTGGGCATTTATTTTCTTCATCGCAGATCATATTTTGTGTCTAGTTTTCTTATTTTTACATTGCTCTCAATTTGTTTTCCATTTCATCTAGAGATTTTCTTGTTCCTTTTTTCATTTTTGGTAGTTTTGGGTGATGACGACTCCGTCGTCATTGAATTCTTGGCTCACTGTGAATGGGGAAGGTAAGTCTTGGCCTTTCAAGGAGGTTCTTATGGGTGGTGTTTCATCTTTTGGTTCTAAAATTGATTTCATTCATAGTTCTTATGGGTGGTGTTTCATCATGTTATTTCTAATCTTTCCAGTCCTTTTGCCTTTACACTTGTGTGAAAATTTGTATTACGATGACCAAACTTGGACATTATCCAAAAGTTTTTTATGAACCTCAAACTTTCAAGAACATTTTCTATTGAATTGATGGATCAATGTCATGTTGTTATACAACTTTCAAACGATTTAAATTATAGCTGCATTTTTTCGAGAAGAGCTTACTACATTTATGGTTGCCAAATGCGTCTGCTTAAATGGACACTTGATTTTGATGTTAGAGAGGAATCACCTATAACCTTTATTTGGATTTCTTTTCCAAATCTGAGGCTACATTTTATTAATTCCCAAATCCTCTTTGCTTTAGCTTCTATCTTCGATAGACGTTTACAGACGAACAAAGCGACTGCTTTGATTTCCACGCCATCAGTCACATGGGTTATGGTTGAAATGGATATTTCTAAGAAGCATCCCAAGAAAATTTGGATTGGTTATGAGCTCAATGGTTATCAACAAAAAGTTAAATTTGAAAATTTCCCTATATTTTGTGGTTATTATAAAATCCATGGTCATGAAAACTCTGAATGTTTTAAATTACATCCTCATTTATGCAAGCACAAAGAAGCAGCCAAAAACTTAGAAGGGGAACATAACATGAATTCTAACCTTGTGCAGGAATTGGTTGAGGAGCATAACTCTCTAAGGGAAAAACTTGGTCATGAATTTGTGGCTCCCCCATCGGTCCAGGTAGGTGGCAATCCATCTAGACAATCCCCCATGGTCGGTGGAAAGGGGGCTCCTCAGTTTGGTAATATTGGTTTTATTGTTTAGTCTCTACCAACTCTATTAGTGAGGATGAGCAAAGGGTGGAAAGCCATTCAGAGGATCAAATGGATGTTATGGTTGCTGAGCATATCAATATGCTGACTAATTTACAATTAACTTGTTCTACTAATAAGACCTTAGTTGAAATTGGTCATGATACTTTTAATAAGGAGTCCAATTCTCATGTTAATTTTGCCTCTACTTCTATTGTGCAGGTAACTGGGGAGCTAAATTTGGAAGAAGGTGAACTTGTTCAAGGGGTTTTGTGAAAGGTAATATGAACTATGGGGCTATTGAGAAACAGAGTTGTAAGGATTCTCAAACTATTTCTCAACATTTGGTTTCAATGGCTGGTTGTGATAATCAGGCTAATATTAATAAAGAAACTGGTTAGAAGGAAGGTGATTTTCATTCTGTTCATTCTAAAAAGAATAAGAAATATAAAAATGTCGTGCTTAAATCCCCTAGAACCACCAAATCTCATTCTTCATAATTAAATTAATGATTAAGTCTATTATTTGAAATGTTAGGGGGATTGGGTGCCCTTCAAGAACTTGTGTCGTATTCATTCTATTTCCATGCTGATTATTATTGAGTTGTTTGTTTATATTGATAAAATGAATAGTACTGCTAGATTTTTTGGTTTTAATCATGATGTGGCTAACATCTCTAATAATATTTTCGTTATTTGGAAGGATCCTTTGCTTATTGATATTATGGGTGATTTTATTTAGGTACTTCATTGTCGTATTAGATATATGCATTCTTATTATTTTACTTCTTTTGTTTACACAGCCTCATCTCGTAGTAATAGAAAGACTTTATGGGACCAACTTGTGCTTTTCCAAAATAGTATTAACTCTCCCTGGATGGTGGGTGGTGACTTCAACACTATCTCTTCTCTAGTTGAAAGACTTGGGGGTTCAACCCTTATTTACCAATCTATGGAGGACTTTAATAGCATGATATTTGATTGCAACCTCATTGACATTGGTTATTCTGGTAGCAATTTCACTTGAAACTTTAGTAATCTTTGGCAAAGGTTGGATCGTGTTTTGTTTAATGATAGTTGGATTAATACTTTTACTTCTACGCATGTTGAGTATCTTAGTATAACTCTTTCTGATCACTCTCATTTGCTTGTTATGATTAAGCCTAGAAATGATATATCCATCTGTAACTTTAGATTCCAAAACATGTGGTTACTTGATCACTCTTTCCTTGATTTGGTTAAGGAAAATTGGAATGCCCCCCTTCACCCTGATAATTTATATATTTGGTATGTATAGGTTGTGGCTTAAGTTGAAAAGACTTAAGCAAAAAATTTAATTTGTGGAATCAAAATGTTATCAAAAATATTTTTACTAACATTGTTATGGCTGAAGAGAAAGTTACCACTCTGGAGCAGATATTGCAAAACCATTCTTCTTATGATAATGTTAATGCCCTTCGTCATGCTAAAAGTGTTTTGTGTAATTTGCATGATCAAGAGGAAACTTATTGGAAGCAGAAAGCGGCTTCTAAGCACCTAATTGATGGGAATAATAACACTAAGTATTTTCATACCTTAGTGAAAAGGAATAGAGCTAGAAATTGGATTCATAAAATTACTAGTGATGATGGTTCTTATATAGAAGATGCTGGGGAGATTGCTAACTCCAGTGTGCTTTTTTTAAAAACATGTTTAATAATAGTTTTACTCCCACTCCTATTGATAATCCTAATATTATTCCTAGTATCATTAACCATGAGGATAATTTGGCTCTTACTACTCCCCTTACCTTGGAGGAAATTAAGAAAATAGTTTTTGATTTAAATTCTAACTCTGTGCCCAATCCTGATGGTTACACGACTAAGTTTTTACAGAAAACTTGGGATAGCGTCAATTGTGATCTTTTTAATGCTACCTTAGATTTTTTTTGCTGGCAATCATATGCCTAAGTTTTTTTAATTCTCCTCCATTGTGCTTATTCCTAAGAAGAATGGGGCTTCTTATTGGAATGACTTTAGACCTATCAGCCTTTGTACATTTTTTAGTAAAGTTATTTCTAAATTGCTTATGAATCGCATTGCTCCTTTGCTTCCAAAAATTGTTGCTCCTAATCAAATTGGTTTTATCAAAGGGAGATCTATTTCGAATAACATTTTATTAGCTCAAGAAATTTTGAATGACTTAGATGTTAGGGTGCCTAGTGGTAACATTATTTTGAAATTGGATATTGCCAAAGCTTATGATAATATTAGTTGGGATTTTCTTTATTACATATTGTATTTATTTGGTTTCAACTCTATTTTTGTTAACCTGATTAAACAAACTATTGAAAACTGCTTTTTTCTGTCATTATCAACGGTTAAAGTCATGGTTTCTTTAAGTCCTCTCATGGGTTGAGATAAGGAGATCCTATCTCTTCGGCCCTCTTTATTATTGCCATGGAGTATTTGTCTAGAGGCCTTATCAACCTATATGATAACTTTCCTAGCAATTTTTATAAAACTATGGGTGGCTTTCTTATTTCTCATTTATATTTTGCTGATGATGTTATTATTTTTTCTAATGCGTTCATTAATAGGGTCAAGAAAATTATGAGGTTCTTAAATATGTTTGAAAAGTGTAGTGGTCATTTTATCAATAAAAACAAGAGTTGCTTTATTGTTTCTAGTAAGATTTCCCATAATCGCATTAACACTATTAAGCATAATATAGGTTTTCTTCAAGGGTCTTTACCTATTAAGTATTTAGGTGTTCCTCTCATTAAGGGGAGAAAGAAAACTTTCCTATTTGATGATCTTATTACCTCCGTGCAGATGAGGCTCCACTCTTGGGATTCCAATTTCCTTAGTTTTGGAGGTAGATTAACTCTTATTAAAAGTGTCTTATGTTCTTTACCAGTTTATTCTTTTCAAACCTTACAACCTATGCTTACTGTGTGTAATATGGTTGAGAAATTAATCAATAAGTTCTTCAAGAGTGGCTCTAATGAGAACTCTAAAGTTATTTAGTCCTCTTGGACCAATTGTTGTGGGGTTCTCAATGAAGGGGATTTAGGTTGTAAGAATATATTTGATTTATCTCATGCATTTTCTTTTAAATTGTGGTTGGTAAACATTCTTCTATGTGTTATCACAAAATTAGTTATTCCAGAGTGTGGAAAAGACTTTGCAACATTAAGTGGAGTGCTGAACCCCATGTTAAGTGGGGGTTTGGTAGAGCAAACATTTTCTTCTAGCAAGATCAGTGGCTTAGAGGTATGTCCATTGATTCCATTTTTAATACTATTTCTACTGCCTCTACTAAAGTAGACTCTTTTATCACTGATAACACTTGGGACTATATTAAACTAGCTGATAATCTATCTGGGAATGTTATTTTCAAATTCCTTAATCTGTCCATTAATATTGATTCTAATGATTTGTTATTATATGATTTGTCCCAAATGACATGTTTATATTAATGGATGCTTGGCACATGTTTAGGGAAAAAAATGTGTTAAGAAGGTGTTTGCTATGATTTGTCACAATAGTATCCCTAAGGCCATTTCTATTTTTATGTGGAGATTTTGCATAATTATATCCCTACTCATAATAATTTGAGGAAAAAAGACTTTATTATTACTTCTAAGTGCCAATGATTCTATCATGTGTAAAGCATGCACCATGTGTTTATCTCTGGTTCGATTGCTGTTAAAATTTTGTGTTATTTTGATAACATTTTTATTTTAAATATTTTTAATGCTAATATGCATATTAAAACTCTACTTAAGTCTTGGTTCATCAATTTTAAAGGGCATATCAGAAATGTCATTCATTCTTTGATTTTGTGGTACTTGTTGATTGCTAGAAATAGTTTAATGTTTAATAACACTTGCATGGATGCCTATCATATTATTAAGAATATTAAGGATAAAGTTTTTAAACTTTTCAATGCCAAACTTCTAACCTCGAAAAATTTTAAGAATTGTTCTTTTGCTGCCCATTACTTTGGTATTATTCTGTAGACTAGTTGCTTCTTAGAGGATCCTAATTTGGTGTATTGGATTAAACCTCTGCATAATACTTTCAAACTTAATGTGGATGGTTCTATTAAAATAGATGCTTTCGGGTGTGGTGGTATTATCATAGATGAAAAGGGTAATATGATTATGGCTATTGCTGGCCTGTTGGAGAAGTGCTCTGTGGTTAGGGCTAAGTTATCTACTATTCTTAACGGCCTTAAATTATGCTTATCGCTTGGTATTATCAATGTTTGGATTGAGTGGATACTACTACTATTCATTTCCTTATGAATCAGTCAAATAAAGTATGTAATCTGAATCTTTTCTATCTTATTAGAGAAATCAATCAGTTGTTGATGTTTGTTAACTTTTCTATTTCTCACGTGCATAGGGAAGGCAATGTGTGTGCTGACTGGTTAGCTAATTTGGGTTGCACGTTGGATTGCCTGACTGATTTTTCTAATGTTAATTTACCTTTGTTACTTAAAGGCATGGTTAGGTTGGATAAAATAGGATTGTCGTATCTTAGAATTTAGCCTCTCTTTATGTTTTGCCTTTGGTCTATTTTGTTTTGGTTGGGTTATTTCCCTTGTCGTGGTGGTGGGTTTTTTATTCTCTACTCTATTATTTGCTAGCTTTGGATCTTGTTTTTTTTTCTTATTTCTTATTCGGTGGTCCTTCTGGAGCTGTTCTTGGCTTTAGTACAACACTTATGTGTGTGTTGTGGTGATGGTCATGAGCTGTGATTTCACCCTTTTGTATACTGATGTTTTTCCTATTTGCTGCTCTTCTACTGCTAGGAGGTGTAGTGTGTCTTGGCATTGTCTAAGCAATATGTCTCTGGGCATCCTTGGGAGAACTGTTGGGAGCTTTTTCTATCACCACCATCTTAGTCTTGTTGTTGTGTTGGGTTTGTCCTGTCACTGGGTTTTCTGGCTGAAGGAGTTTAGCCATTATTGTTTCTGAGGATTTTTGAATATTCTGTGCATTCTGGATATGGGAGTTGGTTTGGCCGTTTAGCTTTTTTAGGTGGTCTGCTGGTGGTATCTGTGGCAATCAATTTCTTCCTTTTATTGGGATGGTGCTATTGTCTGGATTTCACCTGTTAGTGGCTTGGTTGTTATGTGCCTTTATTCCTTGTATTTATTTTCCTATAGTCCTAATCTAAGCTTCCTCTTATAGTTGATGGTTTCTGGGTGTAGGATTGAGCGGCATTGGGATTATCAAATTGATGGCTGTTATGGTTGCCTCTTCCTGAGCTCTATTAGCCTATCTATTCTCCTGGCTTCTCTATGGGGGTTCTACTCTCGTATTGTTTGTGGAGTGGAGGTGTTCTTTCTTTGGTTGTTGCAGTTTTCTTATTTGCGATGGTGTGTTCCATTGCTATCTTGTGGTGGTCTATTTTCTTTAGACATGACTAATAGCTATGCTATATGGATGGATATCTTTGTTCTCTTGAATCTGTGGTATTGTTTCTTGAATTGGTTGGCTGCTATCTGGTTGGTTGTTCATTTTTCCAGCTACTATTGCATGTTGGCGTAGATGGGCTAGAATTTCTACTTTGTTAACTGATGTCTTCACCTTTTAATTTACTTGCTTTATGCTGGGCATTGACATCCTGCTGTTGGGATGGTTTTATTTGGGAGCTTAATTGTAGCTGTGGTGATAAGATCTTTAACAGTCTCTTTTCATTGGTGGACATTTTGTTTTGTATCATTATAGCTTCTTATAGTGTCAATCGGCATAAACTTTTTTTAATCGATAGATTGATTTATTTTCTTAGTACTATTACCTTTTATGTTATTTATATTTGGTTTTTGTTAATTACTTCATTTAGTGCCCCTGCAGGCCTTCTTTATAGGTTTTTAGATACTTGTTCTCATTTTGTGTAGGGTGCTCTTTTGGTTGGAAAGGCTGAGCTAATTGTTTACTCTTTCTCCTTTTTCAGTTGATTTGTTAGATTGTTATTAGGCTTTCATGTATTCATGCTTAGTGGGGATCACTGGCTCTCAGGTTTTTTTTTTGTTTTTTTGTAGCACTTTTGAGCAGTAGCGAGCTAGCAATCCCCGTAAGGACTTGTAACCTCTTTTTTAATTATTAACGTGTAAGGCCCTCCATTGGGTTTTAACAAAAAAAAAAACAAATTCATTGTAGCTTCTAGTAGAAGCTATCGATTCATATCCCCTTGAATTACTATATCTACTTTTCTTATCACCGACATTATTTATATCCCTACTTTATTCCACTCTAATTCTCCTAGTGCTGACATCATATATGGAGCCCACATCATACCTAGATATTGGTTCTACCAAATCATTCTCTATCAGTCTGGATTATTACAACAAAATTCCTGGATCCATAGAGGCACTAACAGATGTCTCAACTCCCAGTTTAATCTTTACAAAAGTTTATAGCATTTTTCTTCAATAGTAAGGATCAAATGAGGAGCATATCTAGCAAGTGTAGTAAACTCAGATTCATACTACATCATAGTCTTCCATTCCTGCTCCAATCTAATGAAAGCTTCTTGCATCTATCGTCATGCTAACAAAGATACAAACCACATCAAAAATACTATAGTGAATTCATCCCAAGTGATCTCAGCATTGATCTTACCCTAGAATTTCTCTATCTATTGCCAAATCCACCATCTTTCAGTCTCTCTTCCTAATAGAAATATAGCCAATGATACTTTTTTATTCTCTGGACACTGCATGCTACTAAACATCTTCTCTATCCTGAGCAGTCAATCTTCTGCAACATTTGGTTCTATAGCTCATTTAAACAATGGGGGTTATAGCTGTGAAAAACTTGCAAATGTCTAACTGCCTCCTCTTCCTTGATTCTTGATGGCTTACTCTTAGTATCACCCATTACATGTGCTAAAACTCTGGCAAACTACATAATATTGTCTGATGGTGCTAGAGCTGCACTATGTTGCTCATTTGGTGCATCTTCTCCAACATGTCTATTTCAGTTGTTTGCTTGAAAAATTATATATGAATAATTTAGATATGTAATAAATTATATATATAAAATAATGCACCTTACTCTACCTAATCTTTTACCTAACTCACAATTAATTCTTTTAGCTCTAACAACAATTCAATTCTACCAGAAACTATGTTATAATACCAAAATTTGATATGCCTCAAAATTTAATTTGGACAAATTGTTTTCTTTTATCTTTTATTAGACAATAACTAGTGCTATTTAGTTTCATTTATCACTAATAAAATCATATATCACTTAAACCAAATTCTATTGATCAAAACATCCATATTCGTTGACAAAAAAAATTATATACAATACTCAAGAATCATACAATCATAACATATCCTTTCATTCCTAATTATAAAAGAATAACTAAAACAAAAAAGGAATTGTACCTGATCAGCCTTATACTCCTAACTCTTCTCTAACATGAAATCATTTAAATCACATATAATGAGCTAAACAACCCAGTAGGCCACTAAAATCCTTTCACTGAATTCAAAGCACGGTAGAAAAGCAGTATGCATATCGTCAATCAATTCATAACAAAAGTTGTCATATGATTAGAATTAGCGCAGAAATAGCAAAGCTCACACTCTATAACAGTAAAGTCATTAGTAAAGCAATAAATAATATGTTTGAAAAAGCAGTAAAGTAACCAAGAATCCTATAAACTAGTTTAAGCATCAATTCAATGAAATAATGACAATCATGTCATAGTAGTATATTCAATCAACAAAGAAATCATATTAATCGATAGAAAAGTCTTGATAATACTATAAGAATCACATCAATGTAACAAAATCATATGTAAGAGTTTAAAACATATAGCCATTCAATATAAGTATCATTTCAATATATTAATTGCATGCTTAGTACATCCTGTATATCATATAATTGATACCAATATATCAGTAAATAATAAAATAGTATTATTTAATCAGTATTAGTATCAGTGAACCCGTAATAGTATTATCGGTGATAATAATAATATAGCAGTATAATAATAGTGATAGTAGATTCATACAATAATAGTACATAAGTCTAATAATAGTAAGGTCATATAATAATAAAGAATTAACAACATGTATTCCAATAATTACACTAAACAAGTAAAGAGTTTTGGCTTGCATGGTATTTTTCTGGTAGTTAGTATTAGTAGTCAGAAATCGTTGGCTCAGTAAACAGAGTAGTTACTCTTTACATGAAGGCACAATAATAACTCCCAATTTGTGTATCCATTAATAATTAGAGGATAACACAATGCCACTGAATTTAATTGAAATCCCATTGGCCTACTATCCTCTATAGGTTAATTAGTCTTCAACCAACATCAATAAAACCAATGTTTTACATATTTTCACACATTTTATTATCACAGCATTATAATAGAAATAATGACTAGCTATCACTTATTCACATGCCAATATTCATACTCAATGCTTATATTAATAGTATGCCTAAATAAAATACCTATTGAGCAAAAAAATTATGATATCAAAACACAAGTGAATTATCAGAGATTGTGTAAAATATCATTTTAAGACTTTTATCATACTACAGTACTATTTTTCAAAATCTAGATAATTTTTAATTCAATAAGAATTATACACATTCCAAAATCACTCTAAAAATATTTTTAGAAAGTATTCAAAATGTACAGAATCTCAATCTTAATAACATAAAAAAGTTAAGCAATGAAAGTTTTCTAGTGTAAAAAATATCCTCACTTTTTGTTAACCAAAATAAAAATTTAATCAAAAAATTCAAAAAAATTTATATTTTATTAAAAATGAGATAGGCATAATGTGACCTACCATAATCAATAGAACTTTCTCAATTGGGGCGATAGCTAAAAATGACCTAAAGTGGCTCAAAATAGAGTTTTTCTCTCTAGAACCCTTCTCTTTTTCTCTCTAATGGTGGCTGCCACCCGAATGAAATGAATCGAACATTGGTTTTAAAAAAAATTTGCAGTGTCGTTTGTGGCCTAGCACAATGGTACTAGTTTGTTTTCCAAAAATTTGAGACTATAATACTAAAATGTCACTATTTGGCTGCTAACACTGTAACAATTTTGCGGCGCTTAAACACCCAACATTATGGTGCTCAAATAGTAACATTTTTTCAAATTTTACCAAAATTCACTCTATACCCTTGGGACTTATTCTATAGCACATGCAACCTTTTTTAAGCATTAAAATACTTTTAAACACATACAAATAGGCTCAAAATAAAAAATTTCAAATATTTAATGTTTAAAATTTCAAATCTTTACTTTGTATATTTTTTTGGTTGTTATGTCATATGTCCTAGACCCATGTGTTTCATTATATAAGTAATTTCTGAATGAATCATATTCCAATTTTTTCTTTGTATACTTTTCTGTAGCCCTCAAAATCATATAAATAAGGGGTGATGAGGAATAATTGGGAGGAACCCCCCCCCCCCCCAACTATATTGGCGAACTTGTAGACCTTTTAAAGGATTTAAGATTATGTTTGTATTCTTGATTGAGATAGTGAAGATTCATCTAGTCCACTCTCCTCTATTCTTTTCCACCCTCCATTCTCATCAACAAGTCCTTGAGCTTAATAGTAGATCTACTAATAAAGTCAGGTATCATTCACTAGATAGATATGGATCCAACATTCTTTTAGGTAGAGTTAGCATGGATTAATGTCAACATCCAGAAGACTAACTCTACTTGATAAGAGACCTCAACTATAATCACCAACAAACATGGACAACATTGAATTGACCACTCATTGAGATATATAATTTGGAACAATAAAGGGGTGCCTTGGGAGGCACTATAGGAAGAGCACATGGTGGAGATATATGTAAGGGATCATCTGATTTGATAGTTCACCAAAGAAACTCACATAAGATAAGTGGAATTTAGTATAAACATAGTTGACTACTTCACTAAGTGGATATAGGCCAATGCACACACCGAATGACCTCCACCATCACAAGGAATTTCACTTATACTAATATCACTTGTTAATATGGGGTTCCCTTCACCATCACTACTGAAAATGGGCCTTGGTTCACCGACTAGAGCCTAAACGAGTTTTGTAACTCATGGGGAATATAACAAAAGTTTGCCTCATTCCACCATCCTTAGACCTGGTAAAGTCAAAGCCACTACCAATTTAGTTCTAAGACGTATCCTACTGAGAATGGAAGAGGCTAAAGGAAAATGTTCGACGCACTCCTCTCAATGCTTTGGACCATCAAAATGATGTTGGATTCCCTATAAACTAAAAGTGGAATTACAAGAATTGGTGGATAGAGGGTTTGTTAGATTGAGTGTATCCCCGTGGGGTACACCTATCCTATTTATTAAGAAGAAAGATAAAACCAATATAATATGTGTGGATTAAAGAGAACTCAAAAAATAAATAATCAAAAATAAATATCATCTACCTATGATCAATAATCTAATTGATCAGCTAGTAGGTGCATCTATATTTTCTAATATCGATATGAGATCTAGTTATCACCAACTGAAGATAAAGGAGGAAGATATAGAAAAGATTGCATTCAGTATCAGGTATGGTCATTATGAGTTTCTAGTCATGCCTTTTGGGGTGACTAATGCACTTGCCGTCTTTATGGATCCAATGAATAAAATATTTAAATATTTTTTAGATCAATTTATTATTATGCATATTGAAGATATTTTAGTATATTCTAAATCTGAAGAAGACCATATTGCTCATCTAAGGATATTCTAGAGACTCTAAGGAAGAACCAATTGTATGATAAATTTTTTAAGTATGGATTTTGGCTAAGGAGCATTTTATTTCTAGGGCACATGGTGAAGAGTAAAGGAATTTCTATAAATCTCTAAAAATTTGAAGCAATCACCAACTGACCTTGGCTTACTACCATATTAGAGATGTGTAGCATTTTGAGAATGGATGGGTAACATAAAAAATTTTTAAAAGGGTTTTCATATATTGCAGTTCCTCTGATTAGATTAATGCAAAAGGTAGTGCCTTTTGAGTGGATAGTGGGCTATGAAAGTAGCTTCAAAAAAGTGACGGATTGTTTAACATCAGCTTAAATCTTGACAATCTTATTTGGTATTAAAGGATTTTAGGTATTCAGTGATGCTTCATTAAAATGTTTAGGATGTGTTCTATTACATTATAAGAAAATTATAGCTTATGCTTCTAAACTAATTAAAGCCATACAAAAAGAGTAATCTAACCCATGATTAAGAGTTAACAGCTATTATATTTACTTCAAAATTCTTGAGGCACTATGTGTATGGAGTCTGATTTGAGATCTTCATCTATCATTAGAATCTAAAGTACATTTTCACCCAAAAAAACTAAATTTTAAGGAAGAGAACTGGCTTGAGCTAATAAAGGATTATGATCAGAGCATTAAGTATAAATTTGATAAAGCCAATATAGTAGTAGATCCTCTAAGTAGGAAGTCTTCTGGCATAGTAAGTTATCTTCTTACTTCTGATGAATTTTTATCCTTGATATGGGAAGGTTAGAATTGGAGGTAGAAAAGTCCATTGATTTGAATTATGATAGGCTTGCTCAGATGATCTTACAACCTACTCTTATGGAAAGAATTATAAATGCTAAGAATTTTGATGAAGAATATTCCAAATTAGTTGATCAAATTAAATCTAGTAAGAAATCTGAATTATAAATGAATGATTTGGGTGTGATTTTTCTAAGGATAGATTATGGGTTCCCAGCAGTATAATTCTAAGAAATGATATTTTGTATGATGCATATTACACTTGGTACATTATCCACCCCATGTACACTATCCACCCAGGGAGCAGTAAAATGTATAATAATCAGAAGCAAATATTTTTGTGGCCAACATTTAAGAGAGAAGTGGCTGATTTTGTATCAAAGGGTGAAGCTTTTTAGCTGGTGAAGGTAAAAAAATAGTGACCTGGTGATCTACTACAATCAATGCCCATTCCTAAGTGGAAAAGGGAAGAATTAACCATGGACTTTGCAATGGGTTTTCCTTGGTCGAGGCAAGGATATAATATTGTCTAGTTATAATAGATTGACTGAAAAAATCTACTCATTTTCTTACAATAAAAAAGGCAAACTCTATAGATAGGTTGGCACAGATATATGTGCTTGAGATCATCAAACTACCCAAGATACCCAAGGTAATCATTTCTATTTGGGATAGTAGGTTCACTTCTAAATTATGAAGGAATATTCAAGAAAATATGGGAACAAAACTACAAGCAAATGGTCAATTGAAAGGACTATTCAAGTACTAGAAGACCTTTTGAGATTATATTTTTTAAATTTTGGTGGTAATTGGGAAGACCATATTCCTCTGATCGAGTTTATATATAACAATAACTTTTAGTCCAACAAGCTCAATATGGTCGGAAATACGGGATAACTTTATCTTGGACAAAGGTAGAAGAAAGAAATTTATTAGGGCCAGCTCTGATAGATGATACTACTGAAAACAAAATTCATGTAATCCAAGATAGGTGAAAATTTACACAAGATAGGCACAAGAAATACTATGATTTGAAGCATCATTTTATAGAATGTTGGAGATTTCATATATTTGAAAGTGATTCCTATGAAAGGAGTAAGTAGATTTGGCAAGGAAGCAAGGAAGGCTGGCTAAGTATAAGGTATATTGGAATATTTGAGGTTATTAAAAGAATTGAAAGATCTAATTATTCTCTTTATTACATGAACATATGTCTGAAGTTCATAATGTGTTCCTTGTATACGTTTTAAGGAAACAACTATCTGATGCAAAAAAATAAAATCTCTAAAAGAGAAGTTGAAGTGTAGCTAGATCAGAGCTACATAGAAGAACCTAAAATGGATTTTGAAATATGATGCTAAGAAATTAAGAAGTAAACTAATTCTAATGGCCAAAGTTCAATAGAAGCACCTATCTAACAGAGAATCTATGTGGGTGAAGGAATATAAGTTGAGATAATTACATCTTGTTCTATTTGAATTATCTATAAATTTAGATATCAAGGATGACCTTTTTCTGAGAATGGAAGTTTGTAACACCTAGTGATAAAGTGCTATGAACTACTCGGAATATGATCTAGTAAGTCTTATATATTTAAAATTTTTGCACTTTCATTTTGCTTGTGTGTGTGAATGTTATGTATGTGTGTGAATGTATGAATTCTATTTTGAAGCATGTCCCAAAGGTCTATGAGAAAATTTTGAATTTTTGAGCATTATGGAATAGTGACATAGAGCTCTCTATCATTTTGGTCATTTAATTAGGATGGTGTAGTGCTACATGGTTGAGCACTACAATGCTAGGTTTGCATTGGAGTGCTATAGCATCGTGCTCTCTATTTGGTTTAGATTTTAAAGGGAGTGCAGAGGTGCTGGGTCTATGAGCACCATGGCACTGGCATCAAGTATTTTATAAATATCACCACTCAAAATGATATTTGCAAAGTCATTTAACTCAATATAGGTAGTCCGCTAGAGAGAGAGAGAGAGGACATGGAATTCTAGAGAGCGAAAGTTTGTTTTGGGTAGCTTCGAGTTGATTTTGTCCATTAAGGCAATTCAAAAAATTATCCAAGCCGAGATAGATTACATTTTATCTATCTCAATTTTTAATAATTCCAAGTTTCTAGAATTTCTTAACAATTGAATTTAAATTTTGATGCAAAATTTCAATGTGTAACTTATGATATTTCGTAGTTGATAATATTATGCATATTTTGATATTTTAATTGCAATTTTTCACTAGGTAGTTTTGGAAATATGTCATTTAAATGATCTAGCAAAATATTTCAACACCTCTAATTAGTGTTGTAGTATAATAAAACTTTGAAATGCAGCTATGAACAATGTATGATAAATAGGCAAATTTTTACAAAATATTAATTTTGTGTGGATTTCTGCCAAATATTCTATCTGTTAGATTATTAGTAGGATATTTTAATTACTTGAAAATGTATTTATTTTTGTTTATATTTATGAAATATATGAATCTAGATGAATTATGATGATTGGTAGAGTCCTAATATGTCATATGTTGGGATTTATAAGGGCCTGAAATATCTAAATATCTAGGATGTTATATGCATTACGAGTCATAAGGGTCTGTTATTTGATACGCTAGTATAGGGAGTCATAAGAGCTGAATTTTAAACTCTCATATCGACTTGGAGGTATAAGGGCCTAAGAATTTTTGTCTATTATGACAAATGAAGATGGTGTGTTTACTATTTGATTATTGTTTTATTCTGTTGTTTATAAATATTATGGTAGAAATATTATTTACTACTATGTAAATACCTATTTATTCTGAGTAGTCTGTTTGTATTTTTGCACGAATAAGTTGACAATTATGTTTCTACTTCAATTTCATAGTTTATTATTAAAGACTTTAGTAAGTTGAATAAGGCTTTGCTGAGCTGTGGTTGCTCATGCCTATATTTGTTTCAAGTCACGATCAAGGAAAAGAGCAAGATAAGTAGAGATAGGTTGTAGGTTCTATAATATGAGTCTGTATAGGTATGTTAGATGGATTTTGACAGTCATGATTTTTTCTTTTTGTTTTGTACTGTCAATGCCATGTACTATTTATATATAATTATTTTAATTATAAATATTTCTGAGATAAAGGAAAAAAGAATTTTGATGGTGAGCATTTATGTGTTTTAAATCAAATTTTTAATAGCTCTTTAGTCTGAAAATTATTTAAATTTTTTGTAATTCTCTCCAATTCGATCTTGGAATTCTATGTTGTCACAATCCAATCTATTAACCTATTATGTTTGTGGGTTATATCAGGTCGGGTTATGACACCCTATAAGAGCCTTATTGGCATCAACCTTCAAGCAAATAGCTAGTCACTATTGTGGAACTCACGACATGCAAACTCATTCCATGGGGGTTAGGTTGACGAGACACTCTTTCTTGACGGGTTGGCCTAAAGGACTCACCTAGATAGATTTCACCCTGTGTCAGATCATGTTACATGAAGTGCAGATATATAATGTCTATGGCCAAAATTTTATTAATTGAAATGTGCCTAGCTCACTATAACTTCTACCCCAATGGGCTCATTATTTACTCCTGGGGACTCACCATTCTTTCCAAGTACTCGCCTTTCATAGACTTGTCACACAGGCCAACACTCATGCCACGCATCAAAAACTTGCCCTTAAGTACTAACCAAAAAGCTGTCACCAAAAGTAGAGAATTACATGTTCACCATTAAGCTCAATCTAATTGTCTATATTAATTTATATTTTTCATATCATGCACTCTTTCTTCGGTTTTATTCTAGGTATAATTTCCTTCGAGCCATTTTAATCTTATAAATAAGAAATAAAAAAGACATAGTAGACTTCATGCTATTTAGATTATTCACACATATAGAACTTATTTACTCACCATAATCACTCATTTCCTATTTTTGTTTCTCTAACTCATAAAATCCTTCTTTTTGAGTTAGTGCCATCCATCCACGTATAAATTTGAATACAACACAATTCATGAGAATATAAATGTACAACCATGCAAGAGTGTCAAACTAGCATGAATCTAACAATTTCACATTTAAAAAAAATATATATTAAAACCCCAAATCTAATGGGCATTCATTAAATGATGGATATTAAATACAAAATTTCAACAACTGGCACTTCCATATACATCTCGAATGATTATATTAGATTTCAAACCTCAATACAAGATTAACGGTACTTTCTGCCATCAGATTTTGAACGACCAGCATGTCTTCTCTGATCTCTTGATTTCCTATCCCTTCCCCCATCGTCTGAGAGCTCTGAATCACTCTCATCATCAGAACATCTACTTCGAGTTCTGCTGCTTTTGTGCTTGTGGTATCTTTCATGCCTTGTATGTTTTCTCTTTAATGAAGCCTTTTTTTCTGATCTGGAACGGTCCTGATATCGATGACCTTTCGAAGAATCAGAATCTGAACTACTCCGTCGACGCCGTGAGCCGCTCCGATGCTTTCGATTTTGATCCTTTTTATCTTTCTTGTTTTCTTCATGATAAGAAAAACTGCCATCAGCTCCAGTTCTGGAACTAATGATCTTCGTGTCCCTCAAAGAGCCATAATCATTAGGCCTGCCCTCTTCAATATAAACAGATTCAGTGTCATTGATGGATTTATATGATTTGCTTGGATTTGCACTGATTCCTGTAGTTTCTGGTATCCTGGATTCATGAATTCTAGCATCCTTATCATTTATTGAAGCATTTGATGTTTCAAGAGCTGGAGTGGGTTTGATATTACTTGGTGAGACTAAACAAGTGGAATTGGCCTTGTCTAAGTGCGAAGGACCCATAGGAACCTCCAATCCCAGCTCCTTACCTAAGGACTCGAGGAAATCTCCAGCAATGATGCGATTCAGAGTTGTGTTTGCCCCATCAGACCTCTTCTCCGGTTCAACCACTGAATTGAAACTCCTATCATCTTCATCATCAGAATCATCAGAAAATATAGCCTGTTTGCATGAATATTAAGAATCTTGCCAGGAAAGGAAAATTGGAATTGAAAATGCATGAAAATTCAGCAATGAATCCCTGAGTATACGAAAAATAAGCACCTTGTACAGATCAACAGGCCTCTGCACACTTGAGCTCAGATCAGTGTCAGGTTGCTCTGCTGTTAGTACCTGTTCTTCCTGTACTTCTAACTGGGCAGCTGGCAACGAGTCTTCATTTGCTGCAGCCAAAGATGAATTTCTATTTGCGGTGCTAATTCCTTCATTCTTAGCATCCATAAAAGAGTCTGTCATGAATACCAGAGCATCCATCTTGCTTCTTGGTCTTGGTACCGGAGGTGGCTACAGGTGAAAGAAACCATTTGAGGAAAGCCTAAAGCATGACCAACAATTTCATAGGCAGCACAAATGCTAGGCACAAGAATTTGAACATCATATAGGTTCATACTTTTTAAACCCATTACTTGTTTACCACTTGACAGCTTGGAGGCCTAAATTTCAAGACTCTATATAGAGAAACCATGAACGAACCTTTTGGAAACGTGTAGAACCATTAAGAAATAATTAAAATTGTGTCAAGAACACTATTTTTTTATGTTGAGTTTTTGTTTCACAAAGATGGTGCAAGAGCCATAAATAGTATAAAACAGCAAAATTTCCCTCAACGAAAATTTAAAATGTTATTTAAAAAGGCATACTCAAATCAAAACACAACTAAACTCTGAGAATCCTAGACTAATGACGAGTTATCCATAAGCAGTAAAAATAACATGAAGCTCAGAAAAAATGTACATGAATATGCAAAAAGTTTTCCCTCGACACAAGTTATACCCCCTCCACAAACAAAGGAAGCTCGCTTCAGATCTCCTAATGTGTGATAGCATGCCCAAAGAAAGTAGGTTTCATAATCTGATCGAAGTACCTTTCCCATGAATGGATCAACAATATCAAAGCGTTTGCACAATAGGGGTGAAGGCCTCCACTGGAATTCTTCCCTTTTTGGTAAAATGTTTTCTGTCAGCTTCTCTTCATCTTGAGAACACCGATGTGTCTTATTGAACATGCCAGATGCCATCAAAATCAGTTTAATTTAGTGAAGTAATATATTGTGCCAACACTCAAATGAAATGAATGAAGGATTTATAAAGCCAAACCAAGCAGTTGGCATAAAGTTAATGGTTGATTATAATGATGACAACATGTGTAAGCAAGATGAGAGGTATTTCCTACCAGTCCAACTGATAATACAAAGCGTTCATCTCCAGCTCTAGAGAACTCAATAGACTGCTGGTTTGTTTGAAGACAATTTTCTGTGTTGCGTTTTGCTTTTGTTAATGCATCAGCTGCATCCTCAAAATCCAATCTCTCACGAGCTCGCTCCGCTTCTGACATCTTATCTGTGCCACCATAAGATGTTGAACGAAGGCCTCCCTGGTACTTCACTTTAAGAAACAGCTCAAACCTGTCTTGTTTTGCAGGATCCTCTTTAAAAGGCTTAGCACATTCTGATGATCCCACCTATATAAATTATGCATCAATTTTTCGTAGCATTTTTCTAATAAAAAAAAGCACTTTCAGTGAACTAAACTTGTAACGAAAACACAACAAGGGAACAATATTAGTAAGTGATAACACACTTAAGTTACTCACAAGTGCTGCAGGTTGGGTGAATGTATCAGAGAGGTTGGAATGAAAGTGGACAACTGTAGTTTGGATTGCAGATTTTAAAGTCTCGTCTGAACTCCTTTTTAGTGGTCTTTCACCCAAAACTTTTCCACGAGTGTCAGCTGTCATCTTGTGGTTGGATACAACCGATTCCACACCTGCCTGTTTTTCCTGATCTGCACGCCTATGCTTTGCCTCCCACAACTTCCTTGCATAGTAATCATAACCAATTCCGCCACTAAGAAATGAAAACAGTGGATTTGATCTATTCTTCTCTTTGGAGAGATCTTCAAATAGTTTTCCACAGCGAGCAACAAGATTTGCAAACCCATCAATCAATAACCTTGCATTGTCATCTTCTGGTGGAGGAACTTCTGCAGGAGGTGGATCCAAAAACTTTTCCATAGTTTCAAGAGGAGATGCAAAATTGTGATAAGGCTTAAAATCAGGCGGAATAACAGGAGGGTGAAACCTGTGAAACAGTTAATACACATCAAAATTTTAATATAGTTTGAGCTTGGCACTGACATATTGCATGTTTGCATATAGAACTGGAAGAGTGGGCTTATACCAGATATCTAGGCTAATCTTGTTTTTATACATTCAAATATACTGTGTGCAGATGAAACAATATGAGATTCTGCAGAGGTACTTATATCTGATTTACGTAAGATGCCAAATAATTTTATTTTTATTAATCTTAAAGTGCCTTAGGTCCATCGGCATCATTCTTATTTCTTCATTCACAAGCATCTTTTTCCCATGTAAGCTCAGGATACACTTCAACTAGTTCAATTTTAGCTTTACTAAATAGGAAAAAATCCCACTGCGTTGCACCCTGAATTCTTTCAAGGAATCAATGTAATTCATGTTTTCACGAGTATCCATGAATTTACCTCATGTTAGAAAATGGAACCGGATGGTTTATAAAGCTGGCATCAAGACAGTTGGCATAAGGCTATTGATGATGATTATAACGATGATGACCATCTATGAATTTGATCATATATCTGAGCATATTTTCATATATATATAGTATTCCAGAGAAACATGATCTTATGAAAAAATTCCAACCAGGCTTAATATTCATATATAAAATAAGGATAGAGAGGCAATATATTTTTTATCAAATATATGGATTACTGACTACATTACAAGCACTGATAGGCTTCCAAAAATCTAAGAGTTTAAAATTGGAAACCAAGATCGAATGGCAAAACCAACCCGATAAAAAGCTTCATAATTGTTAAGAGATAACATTTAAAGGCCAAATAAAAGCAAGATAAACGTAACAAGTATAAACAAAATTTAAAAATTGGCACTCACCGTTTTAAACTGTAATCAGAGCTAGATGCAAGTTTAAAACCAGGTAAGCACTTCTTAGAGTTTTCCAGCTTGAGCGTATCATCTACGATGATACTTGAAAGCTGGTCTTCTTCTACTTCACTCACTAATAATTCAAGACCTATAAAATGAAATACTTCAGTATAGAAATAAGAATTTCAACAGAAAGAGAAAAAAAAACAAGTTAATACAAAGTGCAGGCCAAAAAAAAATTTCTAACCAAGAGGTAGAAAAGAACATATGACCAAGGCATCAGGATTTATAAGGTATAAAGCTCTTGACGAGAACAAATGGAAATGGAACGCAGGATAAAAACTATTAGCATTTAAGATCCTATTGAAAAAGCTTGTCAGAGATCATTCAAAGATCGAAGATGGTTATCGCATAAAATATGCATAAGGGAATCACAAAACTTATCGGAAGTTAGGATTTGATGAAATTCTATCATCAATAAACATGTGATCAGATAAAGAATCAATAAGGAAAACAAAAGAGGTCAAATATTCATACAAATTAAGCATTTATACCCCTACAAGTTCAGTAGAAACTGTTTGGAGTGGCAGACAATGATATCACAAATGGAAACTATAGGACACAGGCCAATAATGATATGATTAAGTACTACCATGTATTTGGTTCAAAATGGATGATTCAGTAAGTGTAACCTTTTTGACTAGTAGTTGTGGGGAACCAATATATCATAAGTAGAAAACAGTAGGTTTTGCTGTTTTGGATCACAAATCTCACCAACTTTTCTTCACTGACCTTCCATTCTCCCAGCAAAATTAGAATGAAAAATAAATATTGTATTGAACTTGCCTGCATTTCTTGATCATCCCTTGCTAATACGTGAATAAAACAATATCTGAAAAGAATTCAAACTAACACCACCAAGAATTCACTTGATGACGATACTTAGAATCCACCTTTGTTTTGCAGCAATTCTCTAAAAGTAAGTATTTTGACCTTTGCATATTGATGCCTTGCATAAATAAGTTCTACAACCCATCTGTCGGTCTATTCTTCTATCTGTTCTATAACACTTTAATATAATGACCAAAACATGGTATTATTGTATACAACAACACCAACAACAACAAACCTTTTATTCCATCATATGTGATCGGCTACATGAATCCTTTTTCTCCATTGTATCCTATTAAGAGTCAAATTCTCATTTAAATCTAATAAACAAATGTCATTTCTAAAGTGACAATCCCCCCACTATATATGTTACTATTAAAATTACACTACATATATTCAATTTTAGATCTACTCAAATGAAAACCTTTAGACACTAAGGTTGACCTCCATAATTCAAGTTTACCTTCAACTCCCTCTCCAATCTTATCAACAAGAAGAATATCACAAGCAAAAAAGCATACACCAGGGTACATCCTCTTGCAAATGTCTAGCAAGAACATCCATGACTAAAGCAAAAAGATAGGGGCTTAAGTCCGATCCTTGATGCAATCCAACTAAAATAGTAAAATACTCGGTCAAACCACCTTATGTTTGAACACAAGTAACAGGTCATGCATACATATCCTTAACGACTTGAATATAAGCATTATTGACCCATTTCTTTTCTACAACTCTCCACAACACTTCTCTAGGAACTTTATCATATGTTTTCTCTAAATCAATAAACATCATATGTAGATCCTTCTTATTCTCTCTACACTTCTCCATGAAACCTCTCAATAAATGAATAGCTTCCAAAGTAGACCTACCCGGCATGAATCCAAATTGATTTTGAGAAACATTAGTATCACATCATAACCTATGCTCCATAACTCTCTCCCAAAGTTTTAAAGTATGACATATTAACATAATTTCTCTATAATTCGCACAATCTTGTGCATTACCTTTATTCTTTAAAATAGAAATCAACACACCCATTCTCCACTCATCTAGTATCTTTTTAGTCTTCAAAATAATATTAAAAAGTTTAGTAAGCCAAGAAATTTCTTCATCTCCTAAGCATTTCCACACCTCTATTGAGATATCATCAGGTTCAACAGCGTTTTCACACTTCATTTTCTTTAAAGCCTCTCTAACTTCGATTTTACTAATAAGTCGATAAAAACAATCTTTATTTTTATTTAGTGTGCTAAGGTCACTAAAGTCAATCGTATTTTCATAAATTTCATTGAAAAGTTTAGCAAAATATCACATCCACCTTTGTTGAATATCCTCTTCTAATAAAAGCACTTTTTAATTTTCATCTTTAATGCACTTTACTTAAACTAAAAATCCTTACTGCTCATATCTCATTATTTGGCTATCTTATACATATATCGTTCACTCTCCTTAGTATTTAATCTATCATATAAATCATTAAAAGCTAAAATCTTTGCATCACATATTACTTTCTTAGACTCCTTACAAACCTCTTTATATCTTTCTCAATTATCCGAATTTTTATATTTAAACCAATTTTTATAACAAAACTTCTTATATTTTTATCTTTTCTTGCACATTTTAATTCTACCACCAATTATTTTTACTATTATGAGCTTTTTCTTTTGACACACCAAGCACATCTTTTACAACATACTTAATATCACTCCAAGCACATCTTTTGCAAAATTGTATTACTGTATGAAAAAAAAAAACATTTAAGAGATCATATTCAACAAAAAGAAATATACCAAGCAGTAAGACATGTCTGGAAGCAATGCATCCATATGATGCCCTCTTATTCTCAATCACTTTTCTTGCTAAATTAGACAGGAGCACTTTTGATTCATATTTCCTACTTTCCAAGTCCCAACATATATGTCTTATGTCTTACCCTTCCTCAAGATGTCCATAAGTCTCTTTAATCCCTAATATTGAGCCAAAAGTTCAAGCCAAATGTTATAGGCACATTAGGATATAGGATAGAACCCATGGATTTACTTTGTTCATCACTTGTAAGAATCAAGATCACCATTTATCAACTATGGCTGAAACAAAGGTTTGCTCAGACTTCTATGCATATGCTACTCCTATCCAAACCAATCCAAGAACATCCATGACTAGAGCAAAAATATATGGGCTTAAAGTCGATCCTTGATGTAATCCAACTGAAATGGAAAAATACTTGGTCAAACCACCTTGTGTTTTAACACAAGTAACAACTCTTGCATACATATCCTTAATGATTTGTTTATAAGCATTATTAACTCCTTTCTTTTCTAGAACTCTCCAGAGCACTTCTCTTAAAACTTTATCATATGCTTTCTCTAAATCAATAAATATCATATGTAGATCCTCCTTATTCTCTCCATACTTTTGTATCAAACCTCACAATAAATGTATAACTTCAATAGTAGACCTACCCAGCATGAAAACAAATTGATTTGAGAAACATTAGTATCACATCGTAACATATGCTCAATAACTCTCTCCCATAGTTTTAATGTATGACACATTAATGTAATTCCTCTATAATTTGCACACTCTTGTTCATCACCTATATTCTTAAAAATAGGAATCAACACACTCCACCACTCATATTGCATCTGTTTAGTCTTCAAAATAATATTGAAAATTTTTATAAGCCAAGAAATTTTTTAAACTCCTAAGCATTTTCACACTATTCGAATATTATAAGGCCCAACAACTTTTTCAAGCATCATTTTCTTTAAAGCGTCTCTAATTTCAATTTTACTAATACGATGTTATAAGCAAAAATCTATATTTTCATTTAGGGTGTTAAGGTCACTAAAGTCAACTGTATTCTTACAATCTTCTTTGAAAAGCTTATCAAAATATCTCATCCATTTTTATTGAATATCCTCTTCTAATAAAAGCACATTTTGATCTTCATCCTTAATGCACTTCACTTGAACTAAATCCTTATTTCTCTTAGCTCTTTACTAGGCTAACTTATACATATATCTTTCGTCATCTTTAGTATCTAATATATTATATAAATCATTGAAAGCTAATTTTTTTGCATTGCATGTTACTTTCTTAGACTCCTTAGGAGCCACTTTATATCTTAACTAATTTTAGAGCTTTTACATTTAAATCAATTTCTATAACAAAGCTTCTTATTTTTATCTTTTCTTGCACATTTTTATTCCGCCACCAATTATTTTTACTATTGAGAGTTTTTCCTTTTGATCCTCCAAACACATCCTTTGTAATAATCTTAATATCACTAGCTATTTTTTCCCACGTAACATTAATTTTCTCATGCTCAATCAAAATCTTAAGATCTTGAATCTTACTCTCAAAATATTTTTATTAGTGTTCTTTAAATGTCCTCATATAATCTTAGGATAATATTTTATTTTATTTCTCATATTCCGTCCTTCATCTTAAAATTCAAAACTAATAAGTGATATTGGATGCATAAACTTTCACTTGAAATAACTTTACCATCTTTGTAATTTAAAGGATCTATTTTTCTTATAAGAAACTAATCAATTTGAGTTTTATTATATCCATTTTTATAAGTGATGAGATACTTCTTTCTTTTCTAAAATAAGGTATTAGCAATCATAAAGTCATATGATAGAACAAAATCTAATATAATTTTACCACTTTCATTAGTCATTCCAAAATCATAGCCACCATAAATGCTTTTAAAATCTTTTACCACTCTACTAACATATCCATTTAAATCTCCTTCAATAAAAACTCTTTCTTCAAAAAGTATCTTTCGTATTAATTTTTTCTAAGTTATTATAAAATTTTAATTTTGAACACATACTCAAACCTACTTGAGGAGTATAAGCACTTATATTATTAATAACCTTAACATAAATAGTAATATTTAAAACTATAATTCTATCTCCAATTCTATTAATTTCTACAACATTATCCTTCTGACTCGTATCTATATAATCACACCTACACTATTTCTAGAACGACTTCTACCTGAATATCATTGTTTAAATATTAAACTATCAATCTCTTTAGTCTTCCCTTCAACCCATTTAGTTTTTGAATGCATAAAATATTTATTTTCCTATGAATCATAATATCTATTAGTTCCATTAATTTACCTATAAGAGAACTTATATTTCAAATTCATATCCTAATTATAGTTTCATAGACTAACTTCTTTGCCCACATCCGTCCATGATGAGGGAGCACTTGGTTATTTAACACTGCACCCGAATGTCAGTGCAACAACCCTTGCACACTTTTCGTCGTATTCAAGCCATACAGCGCGTCACTTCCAAAGAACGTCCTAGCATTAATACAATGTATTCAAGGATTCATGCCATTATTATTCAACAATATTTATGTTGGTTGTCGACTACCTAACACAACTCAATTTTTTTCATCCAGAGTTTGGGACCAAGCAACGGTAGTATTAAATACATAATAATATTATAAATATAATATTATCTACGTAAATCAATTGGCTTTTCAGACACTTATAAACTAGAAAATTTTCAATAAAGGCTCTTCTTTGTAAGAATATCCATGATAAATCATAGCCAATATCCTATATTTCGAATCATTCATGCATACACTAATTGGCTCCTAAATATTTCCAATTCATTTGTTATGTTTTATAACGGGGTTATTTGGTTGCAAGTACTTAATAGTCAAGGGAATTTTAAATGCAATGTATTTGAAATACAATGAATTTAAAATTTCGGGGTTTATTTTCTTATGTTTAGTTGAACTAGCAAAAGTTAATCTAAAAAACCATCCAAGATCTAAGAAAGTCTCATGGACAATCATGCATCAATGTCATGTGAAGCAATTGTAATAGGATTACAATGCGTGTGAAGGACTTAAGGGGATCGATGGTGACGAGAGCTCGTGGCATGCCAAGGTATCAAAGGGAATGGTGGTGTGTGAAATATCGGCGGCGTGTGAAGGTTTGAAGGTCTGAGACGATCGAATCTTAAGATGTAACATCACAATGGAAGCTCACAACAAGAAATCGCGATGAAAGCTCACAATGGGAGCTCGCAATGAGAACAAGTGTGTGAAGGCTCAACATTACAAGAGCTCATGAGGGGATTTGAGCTCAAGAGATGAAATCAACACTGGAGCTCTAGGAGCTCACTAAGAGGAAATCTTGATAGGAGCTCATATGAAGGAGAAGATGAGGTCGTGAAAGTGTATTTCAAAGTCACCTAATTCGGGTCATTTTGGAATTCACTAGAATTGAACTAGGAATGAGTTTCAAATTCCCAAAAAAAATACTTTAGATTTACTTTTAAGCCAATCAAACACCTAAATTTTTAAACCCACTTGAAATGCAATAGATTCAAAAACTTCCACCCAAATAGCCAAAAAATAATTATAGTGAATATCAATGAACAATAAAGTGTTTGGAAATAAAAAAATTCACCGTGAAATAAACTAATCAAAATACAAAATACCATTAATTATAAATCCATGTTCCGTTTGATGCATGAGACGTACAAGGTACTAAATATCAAAACTAGGGGAATCAATTGCCCTAAGCCCATAGGTTACCTGGCGATGTTAGGTGCCTAAAGAAAGGCATCTATTGGGGCAAACCTTGGGATTATGGACTAGCACTAAATGCCAACAATTAATATGATAATTCCCAAATTTGACTCATCCTTACATCCTAAAGCTCAAAACCTCAAAGCTATAATCTTCTCTCAATATATCTCTAGGCTAATTTCAAGTGCAGGTTTTCACGAATAAAATGACAAAAAATAAAAAGAAAAGAAAATAATACTTGGTAAAGCAAATGTCTATGATGCACCAACATTTCTCCTCAAAGAGATATGTAGTGTGACGCGTATTGGACATGACATGGTCAGACACACCTCTAAAAAAACGCCAGACACACTAAAGACTTGTACAATTGAAAAAATATAAAAAATAAATTGGACAGGTGTCTGACACCATTGCCAAAAATAGTTTATAAATGTTTTTTGAAATATAATTCATCATATTTCAATTTTTTATTTAGTAAAAATATAAAAATTAAATTTCTTTTTTTCCTCTCAAAGCTCCAAATCAATCACCCACACTTAATGCACTATTCCTTGAATATTCTATTTTTATTTCTCTATGGCATGCTATGGCTATAGAGTTTCACATCAAAGCTCAATGTCATCTAAATATTGATGTCCAATGTCGTCACAACATCAATATTTCAAAATCATCTCACTATCAAAGTCTATGTTAACATTGATGCTAAATACCAACAATCACCCTTGTATCATCTCAACATCTCATCTTTGTACAATGATGTCTTAACATCGACAACAAATGTCATCTCAAGATTGATGACCAATGCCGTCTTGACATCAATGCCCGATGCCCATTACATAACAACGATGCACAACCATCAAAAGCATTGTAGTCACCCCTCCCGAGGCCTAACACGCATCGACGCCCAACTTTCGACATCCTAATATTATCATTTTAAGTACAAATCCTAAACTTAGTATTTCTCAATTATTCTTAATATTTTTCTTATTTAATTTTTATATACTATTTTTAAGATATAAAAATTATAAGATTGTGTCCGTGTCCTATAGTTTCAATAATTAACATGCCCCATATTCGTGTCATGTCCATGTCTGCGCATCATGGGAGAATGTATATAAGAAACCATTATAAAAAAAAAGTTATCAACCATTAGGACGATGGCCAACCAGGATTTCTGGTAAAGAAAAAAAAAGGAAGCAGAGAAGAGAATATTGAGAATAGATTTCTACACAAAGTATGGAATGAGAAGAGGGTGAAAAAGTGGAGCATCAAAACAAGACTACTATGCTTGCAAAACAAAATGAAAACTTAAAAAGAGAAGGGATTATGTAGATAAGAGCTACAAATTCACAAAATATGAAATAGGGAGGAGAAGAGAGATAAAAAGAGCAATATGTGTCAGACATTTTATTGGAAAAATAGAGTGATAAAGATGTTTATTTGTAATTTTTTAATGCTTGAAGATACATTTTTTTACCTCCATATTTGCTCCATATCTCAATTTAATCAAATGTAACAAAAACGATGGCCAGCGGAAGCAATGTCGCATGAAACCATTTCAAAATGCCTCGCTTGTAGGGAAAGTACTCAAATGTCCAACATTTAATAAAACAGACTACATTGAAGTGTCCGGAGCATCAAAATTTTCAAGAAAGAATCCCCTCAATTGATTCAATCAAAACCATATAAATGACAACAGACAGATGCAAT
The DNA here is from genome assembly GCA_019925795.1 of Dendrobium chrysotoxum. Lineage (NCBI taxonomy): Eukaryota > Viridiplantae > Streptophyta > Magnoliopsida > Asparagales > Orchidaceae > Dendrobium > Dendrobium chrysotoxum. The sequence continues at coordinate 280,671 of JAGFBR010000803.1, forward strand.
ATCATTCAAGTTAAGCCTGAAAAGCATCGCATATATAAAACATAACCAAACCACTGTTTTGCATAATAGACTGCACTGACACGTATAGAACATCAAAATTCTCTCGGAAGAACACGCATATTGTCCAATCTAGCAAATGAAAGCAAAACATTAAATTTACATGCTCAAGCAAGGACAAAATTTGGACAAAAGCCGGCAATAAAAACTTGTGCATGTTAGTTGTGCATGCGGCCGAGAATGGGAAATATGGAGCTGGATAGGCAGCAGTGATTTGATTTCAGAGATTTGTCGTTATATATATATATATGTATGTATGTATATGTATGTATGTATATGTATGTATGTATATATATATATGTATGTATGTATATGTATATATAAAAACAAATCTCTCAAATCAAATCACTGCTACCTATTCGGCCCCATATCTCCCATTCTTGGCCACATGCACGACTATCGCATCATCAAGCTGTCCCATCAAATCATTTCAAAATTAAAAAGAATTCTAACATAAAATTGAAGCTTATTCCCATCACCCCACTCTCATGCACAAAACCTCTTAGCTAGCTCTCACCCTCACCTTCTACCTTGCGATCTCACCAGCCTCCCTATTCACATGCACTACAAAATACCTCTCCTCATAGCCATCTCCTCCTCACTTGCCACACCATCTCTTAAATCTCCCTCTTAGGCGATGCATCCCCCTCTGACAACACCAATCCTCTACCTCCTATAATGCTGACCTCTTCCTCTAAACAATGCATGCCACAGACCCAATCTCCTTTTCATTATGCACCGCACTAATTATGTCGTGTAAATAGAGCTCAACCACCTCCTCAAAAATTTTCACACAACTTCTCACTTTCGTGTCACCAAATACCACTACTAATCACCACGCCCAGCTCCTCTCTCAAACTGACTCCAATCTACTCTATCTACAGCTGGACTTCTCCCAATTGATGAGTTTCGACAACCAGCCACGTCCTCTCCTCCACATAGTCTTCCCACTTATCAACTTTACCAACAACCACCTCATTTTAGGAAACGACCTCAAAGCCATCAGCCAATCTTGTCACCATCTACTACCCATCTTCACCTCCACTAACTATCATCAATTCCTCTAACATAAACTCTAACAATCACCATTCGACGACCAATAGCAACCATCTCTTTTCCTTCTGTTAAAAAAATACAACAAAAAGGGAAAAAAAGCCTAAATAGATGTTCCAAAAAAATAATAATAATAAATTGTGTTTAATCTCAATGCAACCTTATCGCTTTGTCGAAAACTTCGTCATCAACACCCTCATGCCTAAGATATAATGCAAAGTAGCTTTGCTACACCGATTTAAGTACCCTTGAAACTTGTATTTGCAAACATTTAAAAGAGCAAAAAATATACAAGAAGATACAAGCATGTATGGAGATCTATGTGAGTCCTTCAGCAAAATAAAAAAAGGTGTAAAGAGCAGTAATTGCAATATCTTTCCACATCAAAATGGAAAAAACTAGCACAAAAATTACATATGCAAGCAAGGCAGTAATGATAGTTTTTTATAAATTTCAAATGATAGTTTTTCATAAACAGTGGGAAAAAAATCTAGTACAAGTCTCAAGGATTTCATCCTCCTATCATCTAAAATCACCACTTCCCACCTAAACCTCCTCTACCTTATTAGTCAACCTCCACCTTTCAAAATATCTCCACCTCCATAGTTGTCCCTAACTCATTCCGCATACCCTATATAATACCCTAGCAGCTCACCTTGGTTCGTAGTTTGGCCACTCCCATCTGGACCTAAAGACCAAATTCTTCCTTTAACTTGTTCTATTAAACCCAACCCCAGATCACCGTAAGCTCTAAATTTCCTGACCAGGGCTTGATCAGGACTCTAAAAGAAAAAAACTGGAACCAAGCAGGGAATGAGTATGGAAGTCATGCAAACAATCTAAGCTACAATATCCTTGAGCTATGTTCAGCTCGCCAGTTCAAATTCTATACACATTTGAAGTTAGTGAAGCTTCATGGTTCTGCTATTAATTAAACTACCATGAGGATCAATTCATGGATTTACAATTAAGTTCACGAGTGAACAATAATTAAACAAGTGCTATATGAGAATAGTAGCCTTATGCAACTAACATGCAAGAAGAAGTTTTTTTTGGTAATTCTCACCAGAAGCATAAATGTCCTCATCTTCAACATCAAGGTCCTCTAACGCCCCAATCCCAAAACCAGGGGCATATTTTCCTGCTGATGATTGAGTGAAAGGTTAAGTGAAAAGTTCAGGAAAAAAAAGGAATAATTATCAAGTACAGAGATCCATGATATTACTGTTCAAAGTCAAAAAAGAAAAGAGAAGCTATTTTCTGGTGAACAGTTGAATCTAGGAACAGCTTACAGTTTGGACCTAAATGACTTCCCTTCATTGAAACCCCTGTTTTGACAGCCTGATTGTTTCTGGATTCATGCAACATTTTTCTCTCTGAGAACAATGAAAGAAAGTTAACGAACAGAAACATTTCAGCAGATATTAACTGTGTTAGAGCAACTTTTAACCGCTCCAAGAGCTTTTCAATCACCTTTAAATTCAGGAGCATACTTGAAAGGATCATAACCCAAGCCATACAAGTCCTGCTTTGGATTGAGTACATAAGCCTAAAACAAGGGAATTCGTGTAAGAAAAGTTTCTCATAGACAATAAGGAAGATCAAAATCCATTTTACCGTAGGCAAAAATCATTCCACGAAAAATAAAAAAGCCTAGACAGTTACTTTACCAACAAGAATAAAACATATTAGATCGTTGAAATAGAAAAAAAAGAGCAAACAAATGGCAGAAAAAGGATGGTACTAGAGTGATACTATTAGTATGGTACAAAGCCAACTTAATATGCATGATTTTGGGACAAGAGGCAAAAATTAACATCTTATATGCAAATCGAATAGAAACTGACATCCTTGTCCCCATGGGCTGGAGAAGTACAAATTGCCTTCATGGTCACTTGTATTTTGAATACAGTCCTAACATCATATCCTCATCCTTTGCCCCAAAACAAACTTCAAATCAAGCCACAAAGTAACAATTAAGAAAGAGTATGAAAAACTTTACAGAAAAGAGAATATTATCAGGACAAAGTCCTTACAAAACTTAATGAAGAAGCCTTACAAATCATTTCAAATTCTAAAGAGGATGATTTAGGAGCTCGTGATCAGCTAAATCAAGTTCATAGAAGCTTGCCTAATCATGGAAATCATAACATATAACCTCTTGTAAACATACTCAACAAAATCTTGAAGCATACCAAAGTAGTGATGTGCATGAACTACACCTGTAAAGTTGGATGAGTGAAACAGAAGTTTTAAGTTCACATGAATATTAAGATTTTACGCAATGATACCAATCAGCGCCATGCCCAAAATTCATTGAAACATAAAGTTCTTTATTTACGAGTAAAAGAAAATGATTCAGATATGTGCTTGGGGAAAATGCAAGGCAATAAAAAAGCAACGAATGAGTTACTCACATGGATACTTTGGGATGAAAAGAGATCATCATTGTCCATTAAGGTGAAATCTCCAGTATCATGTTGACTGAATTCAGCATGTGAGAGGTTATTTCCTCCAACATTACCAGAAAAAGCAAGTAAAGCCTTTCTGGCTTCCCTGCGAGCATCTAAAAGAAAACAAAATACTCAACATTGGAATCTCGGCCTAAACCAAGACAACTACGCTACAACGATAATCACAATAAAAAAAGTAAATGATAGAAAATACAGATTGAATTAATTGAATTATTGCAAAAAGAAATCATAAAATCCAGCAAGCACAGAATAAACAAATGATGGTGCACATTAAACCAAATGACATTTCAAAATACCTAACAAATATTTTATGAAAAACTTAAAAAGAGTATAAGAAAATCCACACCATGCAGTGAACTAGCTTGAGTATCCTTGATTGAATAACCCCGGCGCCATCCCATTTTTAACAACAGCTTGGTTCCTACAAACCAATTGAAAAACATGAATTGAAATAGAAACACTAAAGCGTAGCCTTAAAAAAATATTGTGATGGTCTAAAAACAGAAACAAACCTACAGAGCTTGATGCAGGGACAACTATTTCATCAGGAACAGGACCAGGAATTGTCGAAGGCCTGCAAAACAACAACAAAAACAAAATAGATGAAAAACAAATATGCAAAGCATCACATGAGCTTTAATAGAGAAGCTTAACTAATACATGAGAGGACTTAATATTCTCAAACATCAACATCATTAACCTTATCTCAACTACCTTGTCAAATGTTAACATCAACATTCACCATTAGCCTTAGAGTTGCACAAAAAGTTCATTGTGCAAAAATCATTTCAACACCTAATCATGTAGCCATTCGTCTAATACACCTCCTAATCATATAGCCTTTCATTTCATCTACCCATCTCATTGGTGCATCATTGACTTCCATTATAGAAGCCCAAACTACCAATTATAATTTCCACAACATATGTAATAAATAGGTGCACTCCTATCGTCTCTATAATGTAATCATTTTCATTCTATTATTCCTAATTTTACGACGCATCCACTTTTAACATTTTCTTTCTTGTCACACTCAACTTGCAAATAGTGAATTCTTGAAAGCCCAAATAAGGACATCGTTTTTTTTAATAAGATGCAAATCCACATGCCCACAAAAACCAAGGACAGAAAAATGAAGAAACCATTTACATTAAGTTTCTTTTCTCTTGCAAAAAGATCAAAACCAATTATAGAAAATTGATATATTGTAATATGAGACCTCACCAATGCCCATAATCTGGTTTTTCTTTCAATTTTGTGAATACTTATCCTATTTCTGTTTAATATGATTCAAAAAAGTCATCCTACAAGAACATAGAAAATAATCATTACAAGTTCATCAACGAAACAATTTTATAACACATCAAATAATTTAGCTCTCTGACAAAGATCTAGAAGTATATATGTTTGGAAAGCACAGTGAAGATGAATTCTAATAACAAGCAAAGCAGATAAATTCTAATAACCTTATTTGTTGATTAGCTTAATCTGTCGACAATTAGATAGAATGTTATGCCAGTGCCAACTAGAAGTCAAAAAATTACTAACGGCAAGCACAAAGAAAATAAATTCTATGTTAAAGTTGGAGTATTATATGCTTGACTAACTCAAGATTTGGAAATAGAATCTGATTATTGGTTTTCTAGATGTATCTACGTTTTAATATCTCTAGCTAAGAATCCAACAGCACAAAAAACGTGAGGAGGACCTAAACTTCAAACTAGGAGCTCTTGATGGATCATAAAGAGAAAAAAATAAAATGATTGCAGCAGTTATAAAATGAGATCATCCATATTACATGCAGCACACGCATCATCACTATTACCAATAGCTTTATCCCAATTATTTGCAAGCGGCTTTATGAATCTTCATTTATCATTCATTCATCCAAAGTGTTGCTTAAGTTTTAAACCTACCCTTTACAAATCATTTTGAACAATCTTATCCATGTCACATGCCTACCATTTTCCTCCTTAATCCTCTAACACAAATTTAATCTACTCAACTACTAGGTGCATTTGCTCTCATTCATTATAGCGTCCAAACCATTTAAGTATATTTTACCTATATTATCTTCAAAACGGAATATATGGAGTGTAATTTTAGTAGTAATAGACCTAGTGAAAGGATTGTGACTTTGAGTGATCAAGTTATTAATAAGAGTACAAATTTTAGATATATTGGATCGATTGTTCAGTGTGATGGGGAAATTGATGGGGATATTATCAACAGAATTCAAGTTGGATGGTTGAAGTGGAGGAATGCATCGGGCTTGTTGTGTGATAGAAAAGTCCTCCTCAAACTTAAGGGAAAATTCTATAAGATGGTGGTGAGACCTGCAATACTTTATGGTGTCAAATGTTGGCCATTAAAAGAGAAGCATATACTAAGTTAAGTATTGCAGAGATGAGGATGCTTAGGTGGATGAGTGGCTTTACCCTTAGAGATAGGATACGAAATGAGTATATACGTGAAAAGGTTGAGTAGCTCTAGTGGAAGATAAGATTAGAGAGAGTCTCCTTAGATGGTTTGGTCACATAAAACGGCGGCCTTCCGATGACCCGGTTCGGAAAGAAGAGGTATTAGATTTGACTCATGTTAAGAAAGGTAGAGGTAGACCTAAAAAGACTTGGCTAGAAAATATTAAAAATGATATTTCTTTATTAGATTTAAACAAGAATTTAACTTTTAACATGACACAATGGAGAAAAAGGATTCATGTAGCCGACCCCACGTAGTGGGACAAAGGCTTGATGTTGTTGTTGTTGTTGTATCTTCAATCGAAGTCGCTCTAATCATTCATCTCATAAAGACATTTGTTAATTTATCATTTTTGCAGTACATCCATTTTAGCATCCTCATTTTCACCACACTAAACATAACCATTAATTTTTTTTTTTTACTATCTAAACTTTGGATCCTTATAACATAGTACATCAAATTATAATTTTATGAAATTTACTTTCAAGTCTCCATAGTATTGTTCTACCACATAATACTCTTGATCACCTAAACTCTTTTAAGTTATGCCTCATTTATACCCTCCTCCTTTGGTATAATACATCCAGTATGCTTAAAACTATAATCTTGGTATCACTATATTTTCTAATAATATTGACCAATAATTGTTAATTTAACACCCACTCAAATTTCACATAATAAGTCTTTATTTTACTAATTTTATGACATTTATCTTCTAAACATTATTTACACTGTTATTATATTTCATATATTTTAGTATATATTCCACCAATTAGAATAAATACCATCAACAAAAAACATACACCAAGGAAGCTAACTTTCTAGTGAGAGAGAGTTTGAGTGTTTTCTAGTGAGATAGAGGGTTTTCAAATTTCCTGTTTCCTGCTTTTTCACGGGAAGGTTGTTATTGCGGAGGATGACCGCCGGCGGTCACCGTCTGTCATCGCTCCTTCTCTTCATCAATCGTCGGCTAAGGACCTAGGGTTCCCAGGGCGCTTTGGCAACAACAAGGTGAATGCGTCTCTCCCAGAAGGAAGATCGCGGAATTGGTCTCTGAGAAATTCGGCATTAGTGATCAGAGAAGGCTTTTGACCACCAATGCAGCGAACAACTTTGGTTGAAGGTAAAGGGAAGATGATTGCTGATAATCAGATTACTCCTAAAGCTACGCAGTCGAGGATGAAGAGTCCAAATCCAGAAAAAAATGATTTCAAAGCTTCGTCGTCCGGGTTGAAGTTAAAAGTTAATAGATTTATTACTGCTTCCTATCCTGTTATACCTGCAATCGGGAATTCATTGAATCAGGTTGATCTTTCATCTGCTGTATCTAATCCTGTCGTGAGGGTTAATGCCGTAGAACCTAATGATCTTGTAAATAATTCTAGGCTGGTTGAGGAATCTGTGAATATCCAGAAACCGACAAATTCGTGGAATGTTAATCCGCGTATTAAAATAAATCTGAATCTTGTTTCTACTGAAATGTCGGAAGATGGAATTGTTGTGAAGCTTAATTCAGATCAGGAGAATGCCAATGCTCAAGTGTTGAAGAATTCATTAGTTGTGAAAGTCTTAGGGAATAATGTTCCTTTTCCTTTTTGTAGTGTCGAATTGAGAAAGCAATGGAGAAAATTTGGAGGATTTCATTTAACATCATTGGCATTAGATTGGATTTTATGTTCTTTCCACTCTTCTGAAGCTTTGGAAGGAGTTATGAGTGGAGGTCCTTGGTACGTGGGTGGTTATATCGTTGGAATTGATAGATGGACACCTACTTTCTCTCCTCTTTCCTTTAAGGGATTATCTTCTCTTGTTTGGATAAGAATGCCCCATCTCCCACTGCATTGTCGGATGAGGTTAATATAAGTAAGATTGCTTCCAAGGTGGGTGTTCCTATGCTTCTTGATGGAAACATGTTCAAATGGGGAAGAAGGGAATTCACAAGAGTTTGCGTGCGAATCAATCTGGATGCTAAATTGCTAGGAGGTATTTGGGTGGACAGTTTGGGTGGAAGATTTTTTCAGAAAATAGAGTATGAGAAAATTTCCTCTTTTTGCTTTAAATGTGGAAAGATTGGGCATAAGGCTAATTCGTGTCCTGAAGAAGATGTTGTTGTTGACAAGAATGAATCTCATAATAAAGATGCCCCAATTCCAGGTCCAGATGAAAGACATAAGAGTGGTTTGAATAAAAAGCAATCGGTTGAAGCTGAATATGGACCTTGGATCCATGTAAAATTTCGGAATAAGAAGAGAAGCTTTTTCAGAAACAAGGATCTAAACAAAAAAGTGTCGAATTTGAATAATCTGGAGGTTCCTTCTTGGGCTGAACGTGAAGAAGATTCAATTGCTGTCCAGACTGAGGAAGCTTGTGATTCCCTGCCAAATAACAATTAGGATAATTGTTTGAACTTGCTAAATACAAAAAAATTTAGTGTGCTTATGGAGACTACTGATGATAAAGATTGACAAAATGTTGATGTGTAAGAGTCTAAAAAGATGGAGGTACAGGTTACTAATGTCCCTTCTGAGGTTGCTAATGTTGATTGTATCAGGAATTTTATAGGTAATTAGACCTTGCAGCTTAACGTAAATGGAAGGGTGGATTGCGAGGCAAAAAAAGCATTTAAAAGGATGGATAGAAATATGTCTAGTTCTGCTGGAATTCAGAATTCTCAGACGGCAGTGGAAATCAAGCCTGTTAATAGTGAATCATCTCTTCTTGAAGATACTCCATTTGCTGGTGATAATGGTGGTCGTCCATTAGAAGAGTTGGATGGAATTGGTGATGTGCTTATAGCAAGGAATGCTGTTGTTCAAGTAGATAATAATTTATCTTCAACAAGTATTGTTAATGATGTTAGTTCTTTTAGTAATAAATAGAAGCTTGCTAAAGAACTTAAATCATTAGGGCCTATTGAGGATGTTCCTAGAAAGAGGAAAGGAGGAGGTGGGTGGCATGATGCTGGGGAACATTCCCCATTAGTGTTTTGATGTCTTCCTTCTTGTTTTGGAATTGTAGAGGAGCCAAAAAAAAAGCTTCTCATTATCTTAGAGAGATAGTGAGGGATAATGAGGTGTTTTTTATTGGGTTGGTAGAGACGAAGTTGTCTTGTATTGATAGAAAGGAAGTTAATAGGATTATTGGGGAGGATTGGGATTTCTTTCACCATCCTGCTAATAGTACTTTTGGGGGTATTCTTGTTCTTTGGAAAAGGTCGGAGGGTAGTTTTGATGTTGTGTTTGATTCATCCTAGGTGGTGTTTGGGTGTTTCCAAATTCCGAATAAGGGTTGTTGGAATGTTGCAACGGTGTATTGGAGTAAGGATGTGTGGGTTAGAAGATGTTTATGGGAGAGTCTTGAGAAGGAATTGGTGTGTGATATTCCTTCTATTTCGGGAGGGGACTTTAATTGTATGTTGTCCAAGGAAGACAAAAGAGGGGGGAAAAGATTTATCTTCTCCCAAGGTCCTCAAGAAATGAAGTCCTTTTTAGCAAACAATGATTTTTATGATGCAGGTATTATTGGACCAAGGTATACTTGGTGTAATAATAAGGATGGTAATTCAAGGATTTGGGAAAGGTTGGATAGATGCTTATTGAATTCAGCAGCTCTTCAGCAGGTCCCCTATGCAGTGGTGAGGCATCTAGTGAGAGTGGCATCGGATCACTCTCCTATTGTTTTCAAGATGAATGATACGTCAAGACCTGTTCACAAATTTATTAGATTTGAAGACGTTTGGAGATCCTACCTAGCAGCTTGGAATGTGGTGCTTAAAGCTTGAAGAAGATCTGATTTTGATAATGATCCTGAAATTTTGCAAATGAAGTTGAATAGAGCTTTGAAAGCTTTGTATTATTGGAATAAAAACAAGATGAAGGACTTATCAGATTTGAAGGAGGTGTTGAAGAAGGAAATCATGGATTTGCAACTTAAAGAAAGAGAGGAAGAGAGTCTTAATCAGCAAGACCTGCTGCTGTTAAGAAGTAAAGTGCGTGAGCTGAATGTCACTTTGGCACGGTTAGCCATCTGGTGGAATCAGAGAGCAAAAACAAGTTGGATCCAAGAAGGTGATACAAATTCAAAGTTCTTCCATGATTATGCTTCAGCTAGAAGAAACGGGAAGTGGATTAATCAGATAAAATATGGTAGTGAGGGCCTTGTGGAAGATCAAGATAAAATTGAAGCTACATTTCTTAATTTCTTTAGTTAGAAATGGAAGCCGAGAGACTGCAACCTCTCGGAGTGGCCTAAAGTGTTCAATCATCAAAGAATAGACAATGCTAAATGGGAGCTGCTGAATGCAGATTTTACTCAAGAAGAAATGTTGGAAGCTGTCAAGAACTTGGGGAACAACAAATCTCCGAGTTTGGATGGTATTACCGCCTCATTCATCAAGTTCTTTTGGAGTATTATTAAAGATGATTTATGGAGAGTAGTGGATGGATTTTTTACAAAAGGAGAAATGCATCCTGAATGGAAGGATACGCGGATTGTTTTAATTCCAAAAGTGAAGAACCCTATGGAGCCCTCGCAATTCAGACCCATTAGCTTGTGCCAATTGATTTATAAGGTGGTGGCTAGAATGATAATGAACCGAGTGAAATGGTGTTTGCCTAAGATAATTACTGAAGATCAAATCGCTTTTGTACCTGGTAGATCTTGTCGGATCATTGTTTATTGGCTCAAGAAATCTTCAATAAGTTCAGATTTTCTAATTCCAAGAAAGGACTTATGGCGGTTAAAGTTGATATGGAGCAAGCATATGACAATATGGGTTTGCCAACTTTAGCTAAGTCTTTAAGTTGGTTTGGTTTTCCTCCATAACTCATTAACCTTATTATGGAATGTGTTCAAAATGTGAGATTCTCTATCCTTATTAATGGTAGAAGGTCGGGTTGGATTAAGCTAAAAGTAGGTTTAGGCAAGAATGCCTGTTGTCCCCTTATTTGTACATAATGTGCTCTCAGCTACTTTCTAACTCTATATATCAAAGGGGTTTTGAATTGGGAATTAAGGTATCTCCAAAATCTAAAAAAATTACACATTTATTATATGCTGATGATGTATTATTATTCTCAATGGCTTCTATTAGAGCAGCATATAGTATGAAGAAAATTTTGAGGGATTTCTGTGGGTGGACCAGCCAGAAGGTCAATAATATGAAATCTCAAATTTTATTTGGGAATTCAGTAAAGAAAAGGACCAAGAAGAGAATTGGTAGGAAGTTGGGGTTCAGTATTGTGAAAGAAATGCAATACTTGGGTGTGAAGATAGCAATGAGAAGGCTTGTAAGCTCTGATTTCCAAAACATTTTAGACCATGCATTGGAGAGGTTAAATGCGTGGGGAAATAGGTGTCTTTCTTTGGCGAGAAGGGTTCTTCTGATAAAGAGCACTTTTCTTTCTCTACCTTTTTTTTTATCAACACATTCGTTGGTTCCAAAGCGACTATTAAATGAGTTGGATAAGTTATGTAGAGACTTTTTTGTGGTAGAAAGACAAAAGAAGGAGAGGTTTACACTATGTATCATGGGAAGAACTTTGCAAACCCAAGTTGCTTGGAGGATTGGGTCTTCATTCGTCGGTTGATAAAGTTGGACCTTTGAGGTCTAGAATTACTTGGAGATTCATTCAGAATCCTCATTCTTTATGTAATTGATCTATCATTTCAAAATATGGGAGCGATGTGTGGAATGCTATGGTTAAAAGAGGTAATTCCTCATCTTGGAAAATTATGGTGGATGGAGCCAAGTATTTGAAGAATATTGTTAGATCGAAGTTGATGAATGGCAAGAAAGTGAGTATCATGAATGATACATGGATCTTTGATAAGCCCCTCAATAAGTGGCCTACTTATGTTAATTGTGATGAATTACATAGTGAATTGGTTCAAAATTTTATTTTAGAAGGCAGCTGGAAGTGTTCGGAGATGTAAAATGTGTTTAATAAGGATTTGGTTTCGGTTATCAAACAGATTCCATTATTTCCAGATTTGGAGGAAGATTGCATCGAGCTCATTAAGCAGCATTTGGGCAGATCAATCACTTAGCATTTGAAGCTTGGATGGAATATAATGTGCATCAGAGGATGACGGAATAGAAAAATACCGAGACGCCAAATTGGATCAGGAAATTCAAGCTTATTCCTAAAAGATTGAATTGTTCTGGTGGAGGTTATGTAAGAAAGCTCTTCCTACCAATTCTTTTCTGCATTATAGGAATTTATTGCAATCAAATAGTTGTGCTAGAGGGTGTAATGAGGTGGAGAACTAAGAGCATGTTGATGTTCACTGCAAACATTTGCTTCAGATTTTACATAAGCTTCGTGAATGGGGGTTTCATGTTCCAATCTTTAAAGCCATTTCAAATTGTTTAGAAGAGTTGAAAAGGATGTCCAGATTTAATTTGAACATAGTCAAATTATATTGTACAACAGTTTTTTTATTCTTGGAAAGGCCGGAATCAAATAAAGTTTGGATTGGCTACATCATCTATAGACTTTTTGGCTTCAAATGTTTTAATGTCCATTATGCAGCCATCGAAGTATCCGATGCTAGAAGACTGGGATGCTGATCTTCGATTGGAGTTTACTGATGTTTGGCATCCTCCACCCCTAGATTGGATCAAGATCAATGTGGATGCTTCTCTTATGGAATCTTATAGTGCGGGTATTGAAAATATATGTAATTTTCTTGGTCTATATTTCATTATTCTTTCTTTCTCTTATAGCTTCATTGTATAATTTAATTCCTTATAATTAGCATAATATAAACATCACCTTCGTTCTTAAGTATATGTACCAAAATATTTGTTTCTCTGATCATTTGGCAACTTTTATCTTAAAACTTTCCGTTAAAATATTTGATAAATTAACCATGCAATATTCATCATATTTCTCCATATCTCAATAGCTATCTCATATAAACCTACAGATTAACCCTTACGGCCTCCAGAAAAGTTAGTTCTACTTCACTATTTTCGTTCAAATTATAAAACGCCTCTTCCAAAAATAATTTTATCTCAAATTTTCAATTTGATAATTACTTGATATTTTCATATTTAACTAGAATCCAACTATTTTTGTTTTTAATGACATAACATGATCAAAGTCTCTAGATCTTTTATCTCTCCTATTAACTATTTTAGAATTCCCCTTTTCTCTTTCTTGTATAAAGTTCATTATATAAATAATCAAAAGTTATAACCTTTGCTCTCTTTTTTATAATATTTTTGAGTTTCTGGTAATCATTATAAACTTTAATAGTGTTTAAAATTTATTACTATTTAAAACACAATATTTTTCATTAATAACCTTTAATAGATCCTCACTCCACTAAGCTTCAAGTGCAAATATATTTCTAAACTATTCTAAATTTTTTACAACAACAACAACATCAAGCCTTTATCCCACTACATGGGGTTGGCTACATGAATTCTTTTTCTCCATTGTGTCCTGTTAAGAATCAAATTCTCATTTAAATCTAATAAAAAAAGTTATTTCTACTGTTTTGGGCAAAGGAGCATGCCAGTTTCCTCAGCAGAGCAATACTTGGAGGAAAGAGATATGGCGTTAAACGAGTTGAAAAGACACCTGTTGAGGGCTCAATAGCTTATAAAGAAGCAAACGGATGAGCGTAGGAAAGATATCCAGTTTGATATAGGACACAAGGTATACTTGAAACTACGCCCCTACAGACAGAGGACGGTAGCTCACAGGAGGAATGAAATCAAGGCCCTGAGGTATCTCAGCCCTTATGATATATGTTGACGAATATTTTCGTATCGACCCGACCCCGATCAAGCCCGACTGAACTCGATCGCACTCGTTCGATTTAATCGAATGCAGTCAAAGCGAAATCGGTCCTCGATTTGGTGAAATTAAATTTTAATTTCATCAAATTAACCTCAATTTAATTAAATTAAATTCAAATTAATTTAATTAAAATCAAATCAATCCAAATCGAGCCTCGTCGAGCCCAATTCGATGCATTTCGGCGCCGGTTTGAGTTCAATTCCACGAAATTGGCTCGATCGTTTCAAATCGAACCCGAATCGACCTAAATCGATTTCGGTCGAGCCCAATTCGAGCTCAATTTCAGCTCTATTTACCCAATTTGGGCTGAATCAACCATCCCAAATCAAGATTTGAGACCGAGGGTTGAGATTTCCCTTAGAATCTCACCCAATCTCACATCAAATCCCACAAAATCCACTTAAGTGGAATGTCTCTCGTTTCACGCATAAAGGATGCGGGATTGGGCCATGAGGGCGGCGGACCTGTGGCTTGCGTGCGTCTCCAAGAGAACGAGAGGGAAAAGGGGGAGTCATTCGGCTCCCCCGTCGTTTCGTTCGTTCCGTCCCGAGCCCGAGAGCGAGAGCGAGGGAGAAAGCGAGAGAGAGTTCTAGGCGGAACCATTGTCCGCACCGAAGACCACCGTCCATGACTCCTTTCTCGCGTGCGGAAGCTCCATCCGAGCCCATCCAGGGCTTCGGCCGAACCTGCCAGGAGGTCCGGCTCCCTCTTTCGTCGAACCTGTATGTGCCCCCTGCTGTTTTCTTCTTCTTTGGACCAAGAGAGGAACTGTTCTCCTCTATTTCTTCAAGTGGAAGAGCATATACATGCCCTTTTTCTCTTCTCAAGAAAAAGAGGGAGCGTTGGAGGCATTGGAGATCATTTGACGGCTGTTTGCTTACTGCAAAAGACATTACTTCCTCTTCTACCAATTTCGGCAACTTCTTGCCGGTGAAACTCACTTCCGCGAGCACTCAAACAATGAGGACAGCGGTTTGGAGGCTTTTGGAAGCTTCCAAACAGCACTTGGAGCTGGGATAGGAGCTTGGGAGCATCTTGGACAGCAGCGGTGACATCCGTTGGAGCTTGAACAGCACTTGGAGCCTTCAAAGGAGCTTGGAAAGCAGCTAGGAGCGCTTGGACAGCCCGGGTGAGGTAAAATTCTTGGCTACTCAAGAGCCTTTTGATGTGTGGTTGACGATCCAAAGCTCTAGGTCCTTAGAAACTTAATTTTTTGCTTCCCCGAAATCCCATTTCATTCCGCTGCCCTTGCGATAAAATTGTAGAAATCCAGCGATTTCTTACAATTAGCTCTCATGTGAGAGCCAAAAGAGGGTGGCGGTGAGGCGTTGGGTCGTTGGATTTGTTTCCAACACCCTTACCTTGCATGCAAAGCATTCATATTGTTGTCCAAATCGTCTCCTATGACAAACCTAGGTTTCGTTATCATCATACTCAAATTTGATGATTATGCCTTTAAACAAATGGATCACACGCTTGTTTAGGATTTAGGTTATGTCAAAATTAACCTAGAAAAAGTTATGGGCCTCTTGCAAGTCTCTCAACCCTCCAAATTTATAAATTTAGTAATTATGTCCAATATAGTTTTAGATATTTATGATTCATGGTGTTCTCTAAACCTTTAAAGGTTGATGAGCCATGCGTCGATCCATCTAGAATTTATTTGAGCATGTTTATGAAATTTCTAAATTGAAACATCATGATGAAATTGATGGGATTTAGGAGAATTTGTATGCTAGAGAGCGATAGCCTCTATGGTTTGATAAATATTATGATGTATCTGATTGATTGATAGTCACGCATACGACATCAAAGCATTGTGAGATTTCTCGCATATTTCAAAAACATACGTTGCAAATCCCATAATATAAAATCAATCAAATCCAGGATTGATATCTTTATCAAACATAGAATTTGAAATTGTAAAGTTCATAGATGTGCTCATTTAATTCCAAATGCTTGTAAAGCTAATTTTAAGGGTATGCGATGGACCTTCAAAGCTCCATATGTCATACCCAATTCTTTTATTTCTCTTTGGAATTATATAAGTTCATTTGTGCAACTTTTCAATCGAAGTGGCCACATAAAATGACAAGAAAACTAGACATGTAAGACTCCTTTGTTTGTAGTCAAATCAAAGCGTGTGTCCACTCCCAAACCTCCTAATCACTACAAATGATATAGGAATCCTTCTAAAGCTCTAGGAGATCAATCCTTCCCTTCTACAAATGAGTCCAAAACACTCTAAAAGATGTAGGAAAATTCTTTTCAAGTGTGCATCTCCTCTTTCCATGAGTCCAAAACATTCGTGGAGAAATGAGGAACTCTCTTTCTCATGCATATCCTCCTTCAAAATTGGTGCTTCGAGCCTCCTTAAAGCTCCAAGTTTTATGTTGCATGAGTTCTAACAAATATAAAGAGCTTGCTTTCAAGCACTCTTTTCCCTGCATGTGTAATATTTTGGAGCCTCTCCAAGCTCCAAGTTTTCAATTACATAAATCATTAAGGCTTTAGGAACATATCCTAAATCTCCCTTTCATTCGCTAATACCTCAAAATTAGCAAATGAACATATCTCTTTTCTCATATATGATGAATTGGAATTCTCCAAAGTTCCAATATATCGTTATATGAAGATCTTGAAGCTTAGAGCCAAATTCTAAACTCCATCGATCATTTGTTGAGACAAAATCAACGAACAATCACCTCCTTCATGCATGATTATTTGGAATTTCCCAAGACCCCAAAGTATATCATTGCATAAGTCATTTGAGCTTGAGGCCAAATCTCAAGCTCTTCTACCTTGTTTGTGGGAGCACAAACCAACAAATATTTCCCTCATATAATATTTGAAGCCTCCACAAGGCTTTAAATGTTTTATATGTGAATCATTGGAGCTTGGAACCAAACTCTAAGCTATCCACCTCTCTTGTTGAGACAAAATCAACAAACATACACTTTCCTTTCATGCATGATGCTTGGAGTTCTCTCAAAAACTCTAAGTGTTAGATTGCATGAATCCTAGCATATATTAGAAGCTTTCTAGTGTATCCCCTTCCTTCTCATGCGTAATGGTTTGGAGCACCTCAATGCTCCAAACACCTCATTACATGAAATGTATGACCTTAGGACCAAATCCTAAGTTGATGATTTGTTTGTTGATGCACTAAAATCAACAAACAATCATCTTTCCCTGATGCATTATATATAGAACCTCCTCAAGGTTCCAAATGTCACACTACATAAGTTTTTTGAACTTAGAAACAAATTCTAAGTCACCAATTTCTTGTTTGTTGAGACAAAGTCAACAAATAATCATTATCCCTCTCATGCATAATAATTGGAACCTCCTCAAGGTTCCAAACATATCATTGCATGACTCCTAACTTGCCTTTGGAGCTATCGCCAATCTTCCCCATGCATGATGTTGTGAATTTTCTCAAAAGTCCTAAATGTATCATGTTGTAAACTCTTAAACTTGAAAACCAAATTTCAAGTTCTTTCATGTCTTTTGCATAGCCGTGATTTAGGCAAATGCATACTCCTCCTTGGACACCAAATGTTCAAGGAATTCCTTCCGACAGGCAATCCAAAAGTTGCTTGTTGCTTCTCTCTTCTACAACTCAAAAATTATAGAATGCCCCCATTCTCCTAAGACTGAAAATTAGAAGAGTGTTCTCTTATTGAACACCAAATGTTCAAAGAAAGCCCATTAGGTTGCAACCTCCAAGTTGCACATTTCTTCCCTCCATTCACCTAGCATAAATTTGGTAAATGACTATGCATCATTAAACACTTGACTTAATGAATTATCCTCCCATACACAACCCATAAGTTGTGTGTTCTTTCATTTCTTCCTACCACTCAAAAGTTCTGGGAATGTCTTCTTATTCTTCTAACCTAAATTAGAAGAGTGTACATCCTCCTTGGAATGTCAAATATTCAAGGAGTTTTCAAGATTTTGCAACTTCTAAGTTGCATCTTCTTCTCCTCCCTCTCTCTAACCCAAGTTGGAAGAATGGATCTTCTTCTTTGAATGTCAAAAGTTCAAGGATCTTTCTTAGGTTTCTTCTCTTGCTTGTTTGGGTGTAGCCTGGACTTGTGATACGGTAGGCTCTTAGAATAAAATAAATTTTCTACCCATAAAAATGTAAACAATCTAAAAAAAATTGAAATTAGGCTCAACGATTTTCTACCAAAAAGAAAATTGTATGACTCCCTTTCAAGAAGCCAAGTTTTCTAAATTGAGCATGCATGGCCTAAAAGTGTCACATGTAGAAAGCCCTCACTTAAGGATTAGATAACAAAAAGTCTACATTTGTGATTCAGCATTTTGCATAACCTGCATAATTAGGCATCTTGGCCTCAAAGCCAAGTTGTAAGTCCTATTTTCTAAATAAAAACAGCCTTCCACTCTTCATATGCATTGAGACCGAAATCATAATTTTAAAAGCGTTTAGTAGGGTTTAGCTGGTAGCCCTTTTCAGGCAGGACAATAAATCCAAAGGTCGGGCTGACTATGCCTCATGTGAGGTATAGTTTGTAAGTCCTCTTGCATTCGTTAGACTTAGGTTTGAGGTACTACCTCTCGGTAGTCCTCACCTTAGTTTTAGGATCTGAGGCAATGGTTGATTTCAATCACCATGCAAGTCCTCACATTCCAGACAATTCTTCCAACATGTGTTGGTAGGATGTAAGCTCCAACCTTCTAATGAAAATGTCAATTTGAACAAAAAAATTAGATTTCTAAAATATAAAGCCCAATTTAGGATAGTTTGAGTATCTCTGAGTTTCCCTCAGAATCAAGTACTCCTACACTTCTCTTCTTTGGCCCTCATTCCAAGAAAATCTAACTTCAAGTTGATCCATTCTTCCTTGAAATTCCTAAAGACTAAAATTCTTTAAAATGAGAATTTCATTAACTTTAAAAACCCAAACTTTAGCCAATATTTGAGTGACTTTCAAAAGAAAAGAGAAAATCACTAGTTTAATCAAAAGTATTCTCAAGCACCAAAGCTTGAGATGTAATTAACCATAAGGGCTTGCCCCTATGGGGCATCTATACCCCAGATTAAAATAAACCCCATTCAACCAAGCATTGAATGGGGGAATCTCTGCTGAATTGTAAGTTTTATCATTGAGTCCATAATAAAATAATATTTTTATCCTTCGGGGTAATATATCATCTTTCTTATATCGTACTCAATTATAAAAAAATACAATCCATTTGAGGAAAACAAAATTCTTCAACAATATAGTAGAAAGGATTGGAGCCGTGGCTTATCGACTGAAGTTACCCACAACCACTACTATACACCCGGTGTTTCACATATCACAGTTGAGAAAAGCTATTGGGGATCATGCAGCTAGTTCAGAATTACCAGGGACTTTGACAACGGATATGGAGGTAATGCTGGAACCACTGGAGCTGAAAAAGGTGCGACAGGGAGAGGGGGATTCAAGGAAGTGCAGATAAAGTGGAAGAACCTACCTGACTATGACGCCACCAGAGAGCCATATGAGAGAGTGAAGCATTAGTTTCCGTCTTTCCACCTTGAGGACAAGGTGGCTCTTTGGAGGGATGGGGAGTATTGATAGACCGGTCCATCCTGGACCCGCTATTGTATACCAGAGGCTAAACAGGGTTCCGCCCCAATAAAGCCGCCCCCTTTTGGGGTAGGGTCCAGCAATCAATTGAGGGAGAATTAATAAGAAATTAAAAAGGGATTAGGAGAAAAATTCAAATTAGAAGGGTTGTTTGGGTAGTTTACTCAATTAATTGTATGCTTAAGTATGTTAGAAAGCTAGGGTTAGGTTTTCATCTCTGATTTTTGCTAAAATTGGAGTTCTTTTGTTCTTGAGTGGGCTCTAGCAGGCATCTAGAGAGTCGGGAGAGCCAGATCTTCCTCACCAATAGAAAATTCATTGTATCTTGTAGCTTTTCTTCCATTATTATCAATTAAAAAGTTAAATTCTGATTTTTCTTCCGAGTTCTTCTCAATTTCTGTTTTGCAAAATGCTGAAATTAAATTTCAGCAAGGGTGACTCTTGTTTCCTACAAACGTTTCCAGTCATATACATAGTTCAAAATCATATAGAATATGTTGCATACGACGCTATTTAATTATTTCATAGATTCAGCATTATATTAATTCTGTCCTTTAAATAAATTGACACGTTACGTATAAAAAAGAAGTGTCTTGGATCTCACAAGAAATTGTTGGCCTCAGCATCGTGATAGCATATTTCGCCTCAACAAGTACTGAGAGATCAAGCATACTATTCAAACAAATTCAGAAACCAGAATTTATCTAATAGATTGCAATACCAAATCAAATTGCCAAGATTAATTATACATCTAATGTTGATCAAAATTCCATTATCAAAGCAAAAGCAACAAACATGTATACAACTTCCATTCCATTCCTTCAATCAGAAACCACAACTATAAATAAATAAATAGAAGATACCAATAAAACATAAAAAGCAGTATTTTTTTAGGACGCAAAACCCAATCTTATTATCATAATGTGAATAATAAATGAAACCTGTTCTTCTGTTCCCTCTCTGCCTGCTTATGAGCAAGTTCGGTTGCTGTGAATCCAAAGGTATCAAACTTGAGAGACGTCTCCAATGCTTGCCCTCCCATATCCTACGGTAAAGGCAAAGAAGGGAACTGAGAACCAAAATTCATTTACCACATAAAGCATAAACAGAACTATGCATAACAAGCAGGTAATAAGTAACATTTAGAAGATGAACAGAGATAGGAGTAAGACAGGTAAGTTGAAATCATTTTGGCTGCACTTCTGCATGCATAATATAATAACAACTACCTTGATGTCTTCATCATCAAGAAAGTTATAGATGCTTTGTTTATTCACTTCAGCTCTATTTTTTCTTGAAGATGTAAATGTCTGTGGACTCCACCCTGCAAGATAAGAAAACGAAGTGAGACCATAAAAACCACAAACAAATGTTTAATCTATCCATGAAATTTCTAAATGTTAGTTAAACTTACCCTCTTTCGAACCAACGGTATTATAATAGCCAGCAGAAAAGCCACCCTTAAATGCTCCATGAAAACGTCTTCGGCCTTCTTCATCTGTCACCTGTATCTCATATAATTTAGAACGTGAGAACAATGACGCTAAACAATCAGAATGATTTTGAGAAAGAAGTCAAACTTAACCGAGAAAAAATTTAATAAATATTAGATACACATCATTTTGATCGTAGGAACATTCTAGATAAAAGTTTCATATCAATATGAAAATAGCTAAATTAATTTATAACCTGCTTAAAAATCATAGACATGTAACAAGAAAATTATTAAAAAGATTCATATTAGCGTTTAGTTATTACAGGATAATGGACGAATAGAAAATAATACTACAATGACGGTTAAAGATACTGGTAAGGTTGCTGAACCAAATAACACGATATATATTGTTATAATTATAGGATGAAATTGTTTTGGAAGATAATAATAAATAAAATAATGAGATATGTTATAGATTAATCAAAAAAGCCAAATACAGTTAGCTCCACTAATGACATATAGAAGTAAAACCTTAGATTCATATGAGATATTGTTGAGAATTGGAGAGTTATCAAGGATATCACAATGATTTGGTTAAAAATATTCTGAAAACTAAGATATGTCAATTGATTATTGAAAAAGAATTTTAATAGCCACATTTAAGAACAAAAGATATTTTTAAAATTGCATTAATTACAGAGGACCTAAACTTACAAGTTATATCATGAAACTATGGAAGAGACTAATGAATTATAGACTAACTTCAAAGAAACAAGTTGGTTTCAGGCAAAAAAGTTCTACTATGAAAGTGATTTTTAATTAAAACAATTAGTGGTAGCGTATAAAGAGCAAAGAAAGTACATTCATATGATTTTTATTGAACTTAAGAATGCATATGATCAAGTCACTAGACTTAATTCGCTAAGCATTAAAAAAGAAAGATATGTATCAATGTTCAAGTAACTAAAGTTTTGGGTGATAAGTACTAGCTAATATTAGAAGTACTAGTACATTAATCAAAGAGTTTCTACATTAGGATTACATTAAGGGGCTGTTTGGTATGCAGAATTAGGAGGGTAAAGTAATATAATTACGTGCATTTGATAAATTAGGTTGTTTGGTTGAATTTGAGCGGAACGTACGGAAGTCCTCCGAAGCATCCGCGGGGTATTACAGGACGGCTTTCGTGCGACTTCAAAACCCACTAAAATTGAGCGGGTTAGAAATCCTCTTGCGCGAAAAATGGCGAACCAGCCTTGCGCGATTTCGAAGCTTATAAATGCTCCCTTCTTCTCCGTTCTTCCCACGCGCTCTGCTCTCTTCTCCGTTCTTCCCATTCGCACACTCCACACAGAAGTCTTCTCTCCCAGTCTGAAATCCACAACAGAAGCTCTCTCAGAAGCCGAAGCCTTCTCTCCCAGCTCCCTCTATTCGCACGCGCAAAGGAGGCGAACCCCTCTTGCTCCCGTATCTGACCTGTCCGACCTCCTCTGTAGCAGGTATATCTTCTTTTTCCTCTTCCTTCCCTTTCCCTTCTTCTTACTTTGTCTCTTCTCCTTCCATATATCTTTACTTTCACTCTCCCTCTTCTTCCTGTCCTCTCCCTGCCCTGAAACCTCCGCCTCTATCCCTGAACTAGCCGCTGGCCTCCTTAGGGCTTGCCTCCGCATGGTCATCGGAGGCACAACCAATGGCGATTATTCAGCCGATTTTCGCCACCGCGCCTATAGAACTCTTTCTAAGTGCTTCTTCCAACTTATCTGTGTGCTATCTGGGTTTAAGATTTAATGCTTGAGATTAAATTTTTGAAGTCTTCTATGCTCGAGTTCGGTTCATTGTTAGTTTTCCAATTTACTACTACTGTTGCTTGGTTCCCTGGTTTAGTATTTAATTAGGTTGCTATGTTTATATGATCTGCTCAGAGGTGCGGAACTTGGGCCTAGTAGCCATTGTTGGGATTGAATGCTCTTACTTTTATATATGTTAGCTTAAAGTCAATTTTGAAGAAAACAACCCTTGCGGAATTCTACTATTTCTGGAAGATGCAGAGTGCCTTTTTGCCTGGCTTTCATGACCAAATACTAATATGAATCTTTAGATGGAAATTTCTTCAACTGCAGTTTTATAGTTTTCTTGTTGAGGATTAATAACAAGTTGATTTCTGAGGACATACTAATTTGTTTTTGAAACTATTATATAATTTCAACAATCAAATAAGAAATCTGTATACAACTGTACAAAGTAGATAGTTATAGTAGATGATAACTATCTACTTTGTACATGTTTGATAATGGTGTTCATTTGATTTATTATTTGATTGTTGTAAGTTTCTAGTTCAGAAAATCCTTATTACAAGCTCATTCTGGTTGGTTGTTGAAGTATGTTGTGAGATTGTAGAAATTAAATTTCTATTGATGACATTATTTTATAAATAAGTTGCAGACTTTTAGGTTTAGTGCTGGCGAAATTTTTTAATGAATGGTAATGTTATTCATATTTGAATAAATTCCCCTTTCGTTTAATTTTTCATTGTGGTTCCGGATACTTGCATATCCTAAACCAATCAAATAAGGACTGGCCAGGCAGAACTGACTGAATAGACACCACTATTCTTATAGAATGACATTCTGATTTAAACAATTTGAATGTATCATGTTCAACTTCTCAGAAGAAATAATTTACCAAAACTTGATAAGGTATGAGAGGAAAATATATAATAGATAGTTATAATTCATATAACTATCTACTTTGTACAGTTGTATACAGATTTTTATCTTCCTAGAACTATATAGGTACAAGTAGTTCATCTTTCATGGAGTTTATCATCTTATATTGTTTTGTTTCTCATTACACGAAAAGAATTCTGAGCATCCTTTCCTTTTCCATCACCTGATAAGCATTTTGAACTCCACTTATTACTAGGCCTTTTATTGCCCAGTAATAGTTAGGTCTTATATCTGTTGTCCAAGTTCAACATTCTGATGCCATTAGTATTTAAGTAACTCAATGTCATGTAAATATTCGCCTTTCTAGTACAATCAGTGTAACAATAACAAATTCTGCAGCAGAGAAAAAACTTCAATAAAATTGAAACAAGCCTTTCTTTCGTTAATCCATAGGTTTGGCCAACTAAAAGCAAGCATTTCCTGGCGTATCAACCGAAGTATTTGAATGCCTAAGTTTACATCTCATCTACTTAAAGCCTTTCTGTTTAGAATTCCTGTTGAACTTGTCATATTTTCTCTTGCTCATAATGATTTTGATTAGAGGAAGCAGTCCATTTCATTGTAGCTCTTTCATATTCTACTGAAGTCTAAGCTTCTGGTTGATTGCATCGTGTTAGGCATTCAATAACTACTTTCCTATGATTTTGATGCTGTAGCAAGGCGTAAACTTGTTTTTTCTCTGGTTGAAATACAAAACATGCTATTATGCACTGCTGAGATATGGACTTACAATATTTTGCAATATTCTTGGTGTTCTACATTATAGACTTAGTTTTCAATATAATTTTTTTTCTAATTTCTTATCATTCACATTAGAGGAAGCAGCCCATTTCTTGGAGAGAAGTCTTAACAAGGTGCGTGGCTTTTCAAACTCTCCAACACCCTTTCATGAATAGTTTTGCAATAAAGCTTTATATGTAGTCCTGTTCAAAAGAACTTTAAATTTTTTCGTAACTGCTTCTCACAACCCACTTTCATGAATTATTGCTTATGGTGATTTTTTTGCTTGAAGTTTAATTTTATAGTTACAAAGATGGTTGCGCCATTGGAAGATGTTGCTGAACTCCATGAAATTGTAAAATATAATGATGTGCTGAAAGTGATTTATATTGCAATTAGTACAGTATGTGTACTATTACATCAGATTCACAAAGAAAAAAAATATATGATCCTCAACGGAATATACAACGTGATATATCCTTCTAGGTTATATAATGGACGTGATTCTGACTGTGTTGACATGGTACGCATGAGGAGAGCGGCTTTTTTCAAATTATGTGATTTATTACGTACATGAGGATTGTTGTTAGACACAATGAATGTTAGAATCGAGGAACAATTGCTATGTTATTACATACACTCGGGCATAGTGTTCATAACCGAGTTATCCGATTTAACTTTGCACGCTCCGGTGAAACTGTTAGTAGGTACTTCGAAGCTGCATTACATGCTGTAGGGGAGTTATGACATGAGTTTATCAAGCCTCCACTTCCTGAAACTCCATATAAGATTAAATCAAGTAATAGGTTCATGCCATTTTTCAAAGTATAATCAATCTTCATTCAATTAAATTCTCTCTTTTATTACAGTCTCCTTAATATACTTTGTGTCAAATTTAGAATTGTATTGGCGCGATAAATGGAACTCATATTAAAGCTAGGGTTCCAAAGGAGAATGAAGCCGCATTTAGAGGAAGAAAATCATATCCAACACAGAATGTTTTAGCAGCAGTTGACTTTGATTTGAGATTCACATACGTGCTTGCTAGTTGGGAAGGTTCAGCTCATGATGCAACAGTACTGAAAAATGCATTAGAAAGATCAGATGGTTTACGTGTCCCAGCAGGTAAATATTATCTGGTTGATGGTGGCTACTCCACACGAAATGGTTTAATTTCCCCACATCGTGCCACAAGATATCACTTGAAGGAGTTTAGTTCTGTTCAACCTGCAAATTCTAACTTTTTAATC
Organism: Dendrobium chrysotoxum; assembly: GCA_019925795.1. Lineage (NCBI taxonomy): Eukaryota > Viridiplantae > Streptophyta > Magnoliopsida > Asparagales > Orchidaceae > Dendrobium > Dendrobium chrysotoxum. The sequence goes on from JAGFBR010000803.1 coordinate 306,284, forward strand.
AACGGCATTCCTCATTACACACAACTGTTGAGCGTGCATTCGATTCTTTGAAAACTGTTTCACAATTATAAAGTGTGAACCCTACTTTCCTCTACAAACTAAAGTTGAAATTATGATTGTATGTTGCATACTGCATAATTTGATAGTTACAGAAGGTGGGGATGAGTTCATTCAATCTGAGGATGAATGGGCTAGGATAAGTCACTGTAGATGAGGAGATCAAGCAGCTGTAGATGATTCTCGAGAATGACTAGATAAAAGAGATGAAATTGCTCAATTCATGTGGACTCGTATGCAAAATGATGGATACTAGATTTGTTAATTTGCTTATTATGAATTTACATGTAATGTACTAATTTCTAGTTTGTGTTTTTATTGATTATATTGGATAAGCTTGAATCATATGGCTTTGCAGCTTCCATGTAATTCTCAGAATAATAATGAGCAATACTTTGATTATTTAAGTCAAATCGTTGTTTGAGCACTTATATACTTATGTTAATTCAAGATTCACATGGTCAAAGAAAGCCACTTTGAATCGATCCCCAAGTAAGAAGCAGTTTTCACCATTCATAATATTCACCAACTTCTAGTAGAGAGGCATTAATAAATACTTCCCGGTATAAAACTTAAAATTATTTATCATATTTTATTTTAGGTAGAATGAATTCTTCACAAACAGAGATGAATAGTACTTCGAAGGCCAAGAGGAAAAATTTTTTATGGAGCTTAAAACCTGAGTGGATAACTGGATTGCTTCAAATAATGATGGAATATGTAAATGCAAACATGCGAAGTGCCCAAGGATTCAAAGACTCTGTATATCAAGGTGCCGCCCAAAAAATGAAAGAGAAGTTTGGAATAAAGGTGACAGGTGAGCAATGCAAGAACCAAATTAGGCATCAAAGAAGTGTTTGGATTTACATTCAGGAGTTAAAACGAAAATCAGGTGTATCTTGGGATGAAACAAAAAAATGATAGTGATGGGTCAAGAAGAGTATGCATCACATATTCAGGTATTATTTTAAGCACATCATTTAAATTGATATTTTGGGGCTAACAACTTTTATTTTATTTCTTACAGGCTTTTCCTAAGGATGCTGCTTATTTAAGTATTGCAATCGCAAATTATGTAGAGTTGGAGATAGTATGTGGTCTTGGACATGCAACTGGAGAGTGGGCGAAATCTGAAAATTCTCAAACTCCACTTGGAAGTCAACAAATAAATCTAGGCGATGATGAACCCTCACATTTTATGGATATTGGTGCAGATGGATCAATGCCTACTGAATGGTCTGATATGCAAGTTATGGAAGATTCTACTACAACAACAAAGAAACCATTGCCTACTTCTGGTATAGGTGGCATAAAAAGAAAGTCTAAGACATCTGCTATCGATCAAGATATCTGTGTGTATTTGTTTGATGGCTGATAGCATGACTGAAGTTGCTAACGCTATCAAGAGCTCAACAACATCTCCAAAGCAAATTAGAAATATGTATACTGAACTGATGTTTGAGTTAACAAATATTCCTGGCTTCTCAGAAGAAAAGGTTGATACGATATATAATAATTTATCAAAAAATCCTACACTGATACCATCTTTCCTTTTAAAACCTACAGATTTGAAGGCTAGATGGATGCGTACAGAGTTAGAAAACTGATTTAAGTTGTTGAAGATTGGCATATCTATTAAGTTGTTATCACTTAAAACTATTTCGTGTTACTTTGTCGTAATTATAACTAAGAAAAATGGGTATTGTTTTACTTTTGTTTTCCAATTTTAAATTTTAATTAATGTTTTTTACATCTTATGAATGAAAATGATGTGATTTATTGATTGCTAAACAAAAACCATTGATTTTATCGCTAAATTAAAGAAAAAAATCAGTGTGCAAAATTTAATTTGCTGAAATTTTTTTTTGTAAAAAAATTACTTGAAAAATAAAAAAATTTAAACTTTCACAAAATTAAAATTAAAATTTATCTCTATCCCAAGTATATTTACGTCCATTGCAGCACATTGCTAAATTAATACACAGCAGAATATTATATCTTATAATCTCAAAAAAATTTATAATAAGATAGTGCAATAAATAAATACACTGGTTTTATTTTATAACACCAAATAATACTAGTTATTATAAATACACTGCTTTTATAAATACACTAGTTATAATGGGAAAAAAATTATTACAAATACACCGCTTTTACTTTACTCTAGATATACCTAACCAAACAAGGGAAACAGTTCTCCTGCATTTACTTTGCAGATAGTCAAACAGTCTCAAAGTATTCGGAATGCATTACATTTACTTTACATTGCATTTACTTTACACTGTATTTTCTTTTCAGGCAACCAAACAGCCCCTAAATATTATCATTGATTTCATATTTTTTCGTACTGATTATAAAGATGTATATAAATGACATTAAAAATGATGTGCCTGGATGCATGCTTTTCCCAATTTACATAACATTAAAAATTGAGGCATCTACTGAAACATGTGAAAAGTCAAACCAATCAAGAAAATATTTTCAATGGCTTATAATTAATCAAACAATGATTGACAACATTACAACTTTAACAAGCCTGATATCAATAATTATCATATAATATGACTAAAAAAAATACAAAAGGGAAACATGTTTAAGTTTCTTGGATTGAGCATATAAAAGAATGATATATAGAACCTTAAGTCAATACTACAACAATAACAACAACATCAAACTTTTATCCCACTACATGGGGTCAGTTACTTGATTTTTTTTTCTCCATTGTGTCATGTTAAGAGTCAAATTATCGTTCAAATCCAATAAAAAAATATCATTTTTAATATTTTCTAACTAAATCTTTTTTAGTCTACCTCTACCTTTTTTAACATAGGCCAAATCTAATACATCTACTCTCTTAACTGGGTCATCAGAAGGCTAACGTTTTATGCGTCCAAACCATCTAAGGAAACTCTCTCTAATCTTATCTGCCATTAGAGCTACTCCAACCTTTTCGCATATATACTCATTTCACATTTTGTCTATAAGAGTGAAGTCACTCATCCACCTAAGCATCTTCATCTCTGCAACACTTAATTTTATGTTTCTCTTTTAATGGTCAATATTCTGCACCATAAAGCATTACAGGTCTCACCATAATCTTATAGAATTTTCCCTTAAGTTTGAGAGAAACTTTTCTGTCACAAAACAGGCCCGATGCATTCCTCCACTTCAACCGTCCAACTTGAATTCTATTAATAATATCCTCATGTATTTCACCATCACTTTAAACAATAGACTCGAGATATGTAAAACGCATGCTCTTATTAATGACTTGATTGCTCAAAGTTACAATCCCTCCACTAGATCTATTACTACTTAAAATACACTGCATGTAATCGGTTTTAGATCAACTCAAACGGGAACCTTTAGGCTCTAAGGACCTCCATAATTCAAATTTTCCTTCTACTCCCCCTCTAGTCTTATCAACAAGAAAAATATCATCAACAAAAAGCATTCATTAGGGTACATCCTCTTGTAAATGTCTAGTAAGAACATCCAAGACTAAAGCAAAAAGATATGGGCTTAAAGTTGATCCTTGACGTAATCCAATAGAAATACGAAAATACTTGGTTAAACCATGTTGCATTTGAACACAAGTAACAACTTTTGCATAAATATCCTTAATAACTTAGATATAAGCATTATTAACTCCTGTTTTTCTAGAACTCTCCAGAGCATTACTATACATGAGAATATAATTTATAGAATTAATTTTTTTTTTAATGTTAAAATGGAGAAGCTATATTTGATAAGAGCAAGATTTTAAGTTATGATTGTTTCAATTTGGTTTCATTTAAAAGTAATTTAAGATTCGTTAATATTTCAATTTCAGCAGATTTCAATAATTTGAGAATTTCAATTGAGTTTATTGTGAATCTAAAACATTTTGCCCAAACTCATATATTTATAATGAAACTTCATTAAAATGCATATATGGTAGTCAAATTTTTATTATGATCGTATTTTTAAGTTTCAGTAAATTTTGTATGTTATAATTTGAGTTCTAATTAGATTTTTTTTTTTTGATTAATACCTAAAAATATATGAACTAGGCCATGGCGGGGTCATTCATATCTCAACTCCTAACCACAGAATCACAAGTTCTACCCCTACTTCTCTCACTATTATTCACTTAGAAAAAAATCAGGCAGGTATTCCATTGGCACTTGTATCAACGGTTTGTCTCCTTCAATGTCACTTCTCAAAATAATTTTGCAAATAATTTTGTGCCCACCTTATAAAATATATTTGCTGAGTTTCTATACTTCTTACAAAAAATAACTAAGAATATATATTTTGTTATATTTATAATAAACTAGTAACTATCAAAACCAAAAAATTTAAGATGAGACAAAATCAAGTTTTAAAACACTGGATAAGAGAATATAAAAAATAATTTAAGGTAAATTTTATAAAACTATAATTAGGATGAACATGTCATCTGGATTCAAGTATTGGGTAATTAAAAAGTCAATGGTTGCTGTGGAAATAATAATTTCAATAGATTTATAACAAAACTAGAAAAGAAAAATAAACGAATGATTATATAAAGTATGAACATTAAAAAATTCTTTCATGTCCATTGAATACACATTAGAGATGAACAAGCCTCCAGCATGAATATGCCTCGACATGTGTTTTACATATTGAAAATCATATTTAAAGTTGTCTTTCAAAAATTAAAGTTAGAAAAAAAATCAGGGCATACCCCTACACAATCAAGACACAACCCAACACAGACATGACAGGCAAAAGTTATTTCAAGTTCAAAAAATAAATTCCGTTCGATATTTCTGCCCTTATTCAGGGGAGTGTAGCAAACCAACTTAAGTATGCTCTAAAATGTGATAAATAAAACCAAGCCAAATTAGACTCAACATCATCTCTTTTTGGTGGTGCTCTGAGGGAGGTTTGTCTTTTTAATTGATTATGATTCTATGCTCAGCATCAAAGTAGATACAATAGGAATAATGAGACCAATAGAAGCAATCGTTATGATAGAAAATCCTTTTGCAGGAGAATCCTTGAGTTTTGAAAGCTTCTTAATAAAGTATTAAATTTTCAATATTAAAAATAGGATCTATACACATATCATTAGGTAAATCAAAAACATAAGCATAATGATAGGAAGTACTTGAGTTCGCAAGTAATCCTATCGGATTTACTTGAGTTCACAAGCAACCCTAATGAGAAATTGGTAAAAAACAGCGAGAATACACAAGATCGGAGATGAAACAACCAAGAAAACAATAGATTTTATTAAATACTCAAAGCAAAATAAGCTAGAAGAAAAGATACAATTGATCCTCTATTCGAGAGGAGGATCATTCTCTCCCAATTCTCTAGATACTAGATCTAGAGCCCAAAACCCCAAAAGACTCCAAGAGATCCCAATACTCAAGCATGCCATGCCCTTCCCCTCTCCTCCCTATTTATAAATCTCCCTAGCCCTAGTCGCCTCTCTCTACTGGCCTAAAATATATTTAATTTAATTTTTAAATCTAATGGTGGGTCCTACCATAGGCGGCAACCCAAAAACAGGGCTGTGGGCCCCAAAGCTTAGGCGGCAAGGTCCAGGGGAGGCGGTTTGAACCACCGCCTGTAGACAAAGGCCGGCCCCTGTGGGCTGGGCGGTCTCCTGCACCGACGTAACACATAACAACTAATCTTCCTACTTATTTGAAAAGGACCATAATAAGCATAATATAATGACCTCAACAGTCTGAGGCAATCCCAGTACAAAATACATAAATAAGTCAACCCAAGGATTAGAAAAGATTGGAAGAGAGGCATACATGCTAGAACATTATTTGACTATATTGGCCATCTAACCTGGACGATACTAACTAAACATCCTAACTGTATCTATTTTTTTAATGAGAGCCAATCAAACCTACATTCAAGTAAATATATGGATTTCTGTCGCCCAATGTAACCAGTATGCATTTCCCAAACAATATAATAGGAAAGAGAGTTCCCAGAAATGTAAGACCCATTAACTTTATAAAGAAATTGATCTAACAAAATAAAGACCATAGAGAAATGTATATCATATTTCTGTTATTGTGATACATCACGAGAAAGTCAGTACACATCAATTACGCTTCTTGTACCTTTTAAAACCAACAAAATTAATGTGCAAATTAGAAAAGCGTTGAAAAGCGTGTATGCAGGTTTATTCTAAATGACAGGTGAATATTTCAAGACAATGGTGTAGCCTTGAAGGTACTCAATCCATTAAATATATCTGCTACTTTTCTTTCTAACTATTTATGCATCTCATTGCCAAGTGACCAGAAAAAAGAATAAATTCAATTGAGTGGTTGCATAAAATAATGTCGCAAATATTTTAAAGCTTGAGTGGTTGCATAAAATTCTCTATATGAGCAGAGTGTATGAACTTAGGTTTATTCAACTTCTCACTATAGTAGGCAACTAGGAGGGCTTCTTGGCAAAAATGACACTTATAATATCAACACCATAGACATCATATGATACACATCAAAAAATCTTCCCAAAGACAAAAAAGTCTCGAAGGTAGGGATGCAATCATCATCACCTTTATCTAGTTGAAGACATTGGAAGCCTATTGAAAAAATTTGTTCGTCTTAAAAACATCAGCTAGAGGGACAGTGACGTATTTGCAATTCCAAATGAAAATTAAATATAACGCAGCTAAGACAAAAAAATCCTTCACATCAGTGATAGAAGTGGAGACCGACCAATCATCAATTGCCTTGATTTTTTATGGCTCCAACCTGAGACCTCTGAATGACACTATAAAGTAAATAATATAATTTTTTTATTGCATAAACGTTCGATATTGACAAACATCATTTTATCTGTTTAATTAAACAACACTTCACATATGTGATCAATATGCTCAATATCTGCAAAGTTATAAACTATGATGCACAGACACTAATACAGGACACATCAATTATTAAAAATATAAGACATAAATATAGATTTGACACTGTATTATAATTTTTATATCTTAAAAATAGTTTAATAGAAATTGAGTAAACAAAATATTAAGAATAATTGAGAAATAATAAATCATTTAATTAGAATTTGTACTTAAAATGATTAATATTAAGATGTCAAGAGTTGGACGTCGATGTTGTGTTTCAAGAGTCAAGAGGGTAGACAACAATGATATCAAGAGTCAGGCATCGAGCATCGATGTCGAGACAGTGTTGCTCATCTATGTTGAGATGATGTTGGCCAAATATAAGATGTAGAGACGAAGCAAGGGTGTGATTACGAGGGTAGAAATTGCTAGCATCAAATTTTGATTTTCAGATGATTTTGAAACATTGATATTGCAATGGCATTAAACGTCGATTTTGAGATGGCATTGAGGGTTGTTGTGAAACCCTAGCTGCAATCTGTAGATAGAAATGAGAATGATATGTTCGGAGAATGGGGTATTGAGAGAAAATAAAAAATTAAATTTTTATTCTTTTAATAAATAAAATTTTGAAATATAAGAATTTATATTAAAAATTTATAATATATTTAAGACACGCATGTCCAATTTATTTTTAATATTTTTTAATCAAAAATATCTTTGGCATGTCCAATATGCGTGTCGTATCCGATACGTGTCGGACAACGCATATCTCATTGTGGAGAAGTGTCGTTGCTTCATAGGTTATAAACTAATATATTATCAAAATACACCATAAGAAATCCCTATCCCTAATTTCATGAGAATATTGTTGCATTAGATTACTAAAAAGGCAAAGCAAACCAATCAAAAAGTTGATTAGGTGTTTAACTGTTTTCTTCCATTAATAAATATCATGAATCTGAATTTGATGGTACCCAATGAGCAAATCAATTTTTGAATAGTGCAATAGCCCAAATATCACGAAAAGCATATCATAGGTATAGAAAACATATGCTTTAGAGTGATGATATTGATTTCAAAGCTACTAACACATATACGGAAGAACCATCTTTTTTGTGTCAAAGGTGTTAGAATAACAATTGGAAAACTCAAAGCAAGAGATTTAGGCTTCATTTAGGACAGCTTTTTTGTTGTTTTCTAAAGCAGTTTTCTAGTACAAAAATTTCTTGAATTAGAAAATTTTGTACTAGAAGGCAGTTTTAGAAAGCTGTAAGAAAGTTGTCCCAAACGAATCCTTAGTCGCATTGACAAATTTTCAAAAAATGAATATTAATGGTTTCATCTTTTTCTAGCCAATAAAGGGATTAGTACAACATATATAAACAAAGAAAGAAAAGTTCGGTGCTAACGATAGGCAAGTTAACTATTGTTTATTCATAGCTTGTTCAGGTAAAAGAAAATAGTGGAGGGCAATGATCGGTAGACCAAAGACTTTAGCCGAAAATAGGGGAAATGTCTTGGAATTATAGTATAAATACCAAAAGTTTTAGAACTTTCTCTCAGGATTTAAACAATAGAGCTTTGTAGGTCAATTAGTGAAAGAGGGATACTAATCAATATTTGCTAGTGTAAAGTCAATCAATAGTGAGAACAGAGAAATTAATTGGTGTTTCTAATTGGGAACCAATATATAAAGGGATGTATGGGAAATAGAACTAAATTTCAATCAAATTCGCAAGCTCTTCCTCATACGCCTAATAGCTTGTTGTTTTAATCCAAGGATTTGAAAAATTGAATTGTAAAATTCCATCAAATTCTTGTCTTCTAGAGCTCTCTCTAGAGTCTCCATTAGGGAAAACAAGCTCTGCTCACCTACCCAACCGCAAGCTTGAACTCAAGCTCAAGCTTGAACACAAGCTCATACAGTGTGCTCCAGCTCAGCTTGTCAGAATAACAAAAGGCTTGAATTCGACTCAAGAACATGAGCCAAAATCACATGATGTGGCATCAACAGGAATTCACAAAAGGCATCGATGACAATGAGTTGACTTGTAATGGGAGCTTGCTAGAGATGACATCAACGGGAGCTTGCTAGAGATGACATCAATGAGACTGAGGGAAAGTTACAACAGGAATTCACTGGAGGAACCATCGATGAGACCAGTGACATTTGATACATAAGAGTTAGTAAAAAGAAGCTAAACTCTTAAACATTGATGCGCCTTTTGGTATAATAGTTGGAATTTCATTTAAAAAACTCCGCAGTTAAGCATGCTCATCCCAGAGAAATCTTGGGATTGGTGAACTCCTAGGAAGTTACACCAACAAGACAAAATCGTAAGGCCTTAAGGCCAAAGCAAACAATATCTCGATAGTTAAGAGCTTTGACTATTACACTAAGTGCTCCAAATTCCTCTTTTGTTCAACCGTTCTCCCCATGTACTCCTTATGTTCATTGTAACAATATCAGTCTTGTGTGCCATTGATTCTTGCTTTGCAGAGATCGGATGGGTAGACTATGCAATGCTTCACGATACCGAATAGGTGAAACCTATTGTGCTTTCTTTTAGAAAATGGAGTTCATGAGACTAGAGTGATCTTAAATGGAGATCTAAGGCAGATCAACAAGAGATGAAGTCAAAGAAAGATCTTGAAGGTCATAGGTTTGAAGGTGGGATCCCTTTGCTAAAAAATGGTGAGGGTGGGCTTTGGCATTCATTTAAGGACATGATTTCAAGTGGAGAAATTAAGGATGGGAGAAAGATCCAAGGCTCAATGATGCCCTAAGGCACAATCAAAAGAAGACAAGCGAGGTGAAATGCATTTCCGAGACTGAAGATAGGTTAGAGTTGTTTCTTGAACAACAAGGGATAATGTTGATGTTTCGTGGGTGGTGGAAGCTCTGCTCACCGAAGATTTGGAAAAGCGATGTGTAGAATCATAGTTCATCATTGCCTCTAGGTATTTTTGAGCAGAGGAAAGTGAGTACAAAAACAAAAACCTCAGCCAACAACAGGTAGGACAAGGTGCAACAAGATTGGTAATGCATGTGAACTTCGCATAGTACTATAATAGAGTACTTCTATTGATCGAATACAGCATAGTGGAGTGATGATGGTTGCAAAATGGAGAGGGTGCAACAAGGGAACCAATGTTGAGGTTCTTGACTCTCAAGAGCATTTTGAGCTGCTCCTGCTCTTGCTACTGAAAGAAGAAAGAAATAAGGAAACTTTCTCACTACACTGTTCAGTGGGGGAACATTATTTATAGCTTGCAAATCATTACAATCTATGCATTTATATCCAACTTGACAACTAAATACATTCTTAAATAGTTAAAACCTTAAAAACTAACTAACTAACCCGACTAACAATAAGATATAAGTTCACAACATCAGATATATCACTATGCATCAAATTCATCTGATATATCAAATCAATTGTCGAGGAAGATGCGTAACCTCGATGAAAAACATAAAAATAAGGGGACGAAAGGTTAAGGCTATAGCACTAATTGCACCAAGAGAGTGAATAAGAAACCAAGCCTAATACCATACTCGTTTTAGCGGCAGACTGACTGCTCAATTCATCACAAAAAGATAAATCTTCTTGTTTTACAAGATGGAAATCCTTGCAAATTCATATTGATTGGATTCTCCAGCACTTTGAGTTGAAAAGCAAAAAAACCGTGCAATGCGCTAAGTGACCGTAGCTGACTAATAGTAAACTAGGGCTTACGGACTTAAAAGTGACAAAGAATTGGGCAATTTACGGGGGAAGAGACCGCACCTCTTGCTTCCACGCAGGAAGGCTTCTGAGATTGCCTGCGTCAGCGATAGCCCTCCTCTTGCGATCCGAGGTGTCCTCCTCCCGCGAGATTGGCGTCCCGTAGAAGACAAAATCCTCGTCGTCAGATGCCATCGATCGCTGTAATACGATATCTCAGTGGAAACCCGCAAGTCTCACGAAAACTTCTTCTTCTTCTTCACCCCGCTGGTCCCGTCGACGCGTCCCGCCGCGACTTCCACAGGGTTTCGGTAATTTTCGGGGCGGGGAATTGGGGTAAAGATACGAGGGTGTCCGAAGCTGCTTTTGTTCCTTTTTGTAAAATGATTTTTTAGAAGTTCGTTTTGAATAAAAAAAACTCATTTTTAATTACTTGTTATTTCTTAAGTTCATCATGATCAGCATTAATTCAAAATAATTCAAATAAATTTTAATTAAAACTAAAATAATATAAGAAAAAAATTCAAAATCATTATCCGAACCTATTCTAATCATATATATTAATCCAAATATATTTTTTAAAAGAATTCAGATATGGCTTTTCATATAAGATTAAGTTTCGATAGAGTTAGAGCATAGCTATGACAAAATTTAAACAAAAATTGGCCAACATTCAAAGAAGTCCTTGAATAAAACGATTTATAAGGTTAATACAGGAAAGAGGAATCATAACAAATAGAACATAATAGGTTATAACTATAATCGAAAGTAAATCAACAACTATAGCACATCATATATATTGATTACAAGCATTATATCATTGCATAGCCAACGAGTTACGATATTTTTATAATGACAATAAGAGCAAGCTAAAAACATTATAATGATGGTGGGCCTTCGGCTATGCGAGTAACTCAATTATGAAATCTAAATCAATATTAGCTATACTTACATTGAAATGCATGCTTCTACTCCTTTAATGCTCTTTTATTTTTTGGACTGCTACTCTTAAGTTTTACTAATTGAGGTAACATGGCAACTCTTATTAATTCATCTGGAACTTTCGAAGTGTCTTCTTTTTTTGAACGTATATATATATATATATTTTCAACATATCCAACTAACTATGGTTCATGTGTATAAAATTTTTAAGTAAAGCATATAATGATTAACCCTCATATCTTGAGCTATAGCCAACGCATGTTCATTTGAGAGACTCATAACATCAAACTTCCTACACATAAATGTCCTACATCGTAAATCAACATCATTATTAAGGTCACCCTTAAGGTCATACAATTCAAATTGATTACTAGGATAGGGTTTAGAAGCTTCTCCATAAATTCTTTGTTTTTTCTTCGCTAAAAATAATTTTTATATTCACTGTAAAAGTGATTTTATCGAAGGATCATTTTCTTATATTTTCTATCTCAAAAACTATAATAATACAATCATTGGATAGGTTCATGCACTCTTAGTATTATTCTTGAAGCTATTTGAAGTATTAGTCACCATCAAGTTGAATATATGTTGAGCTAATGCTCTTTCTATCTAACATCTAATATACATGTGTGTTATGATTCAAGACACATGATCTCAAACATAATTAAGTTTATCAATGTCTTAGCTCGTAAGCTCCATGAGTAATTTCCCAACCCATAATAGATATAACATACTTCTTTAATGTATTTCTTCACCTTATATTGAAAGATATTTTTTATTGCATGAATATATAACATTTGCTCCCAACGAGCTACCCAACTTATAATTGAGCAGAGGAAAGACTCAACAATATTTTATAATATCAATCGCCATTGATTTGAAGGAATTTTTAGGCACTGACTTCTGTAAGATGAGAATTATCCATGTGTTCTCCGTGACTTGAAATGTTACTTTTAGCATCAATGTATATGAACAGTCAAAAGACCTTACCCACTAGCTTTTTTTAGGTTAATCACAAAATAGGGTTGTTATCACCAATGGATACTTTATCATGTGAGCATCCATACACCACTATCATATGTGGCATATTGTTTATGGAATCACCTACTTCTATATGGTTTATGTTTACATTATCACTTATTTATGCATGATATATGTCAACATCATCATCTACACTAATGAAAGATGATGAACTGACTGCTCTTGTATCATCCTTGTTTGTATAAAAAACTATAGTTGAAATATTCTTGGAAGTAATAGACACAAATGGTAAATCAATGCTAAATGGATAAGGATATCTCATTCAAGAAAATGACTAGATCATAAATTGTAAACAACTCAACTAGAGGAAGTGAAAATATTGACTGTACTCCATCAAAATGGTGCATCACCTCTAATTTCAATCTAATTTTTGTCTTATCAATGTTTATTTTTATATATATAAGATCTATGAGATCTTCAAGGAGAATATTGCTTTATGTTGTCAATCATTTGCTCTATTTTTTCAGTGAATATCAAATTGATTTGTATGTCTTCTTTCCATTCTTCTCCAAACAGTACAAGAATGATGATATTTAATTCATCTTTAAAAAATATTTAGTCAATATTTAATTTTATTGTCATTCAAACCTTGTTCGATCATGGATCAAATGATATTTGAATATGTTTGAGTGTTGATTCAATTTTGCTCAAACATTGCTAGATCCATGATTGAATTATATTTGATTAGTTAAATTCATCAATAATAAAAAATAAGATATATTTGTGTTAATTTAAAAATTAATGTAATCTTAATAATGAATATTAATTACTTAATTTTTTTAACTTATGTAAATTAGTGGAAGGATCCATTGTCAATTGATTGAACAGGAATATTATTTCTTCAATGTCACATATACAAACCACATACTCCGCAAATGAAACAAAACTCTGCCAAGATATACATATATGTTGAATATCAAAATGGGTCTATTTTTATTGCATGTGTCTTTAATTTCACGAGCATAATTTTATCTCATTATTCATCTACTATTAGATAATATAACTAAACTATTAAATAAATGCAACTAAATTATCAAACAAATAATTAAACTATTATATAATATGACCCAAATATCAGGTAAATATATTTAAAATATTAGATAATGCAACTAAATTATTAGATATTTATAATAATTTAGATGCATTGTCTAATAGTATAATTATTTTTCTCTCTAATAGTTTAGCTATATTATCTGATTGCCTAGTTGTATTATGAGGTAACACATGATGCATGAAATTAATGACATATGTCATTAAAATAGCTTTATTCTAATACAAAATGCATCAGAATGTCTAAATTTGTTTTGTAGTTTATTTATTACTATTCCCAAAAAATAAAAGAATTTATATTATTTTTATGTTTAATTAATTTTGTCAAAGTAGACATTATTACACTACAGGAAATCATGTTATTTCTAGTGGAATTATCCACAGAAAAAGTTAGGAATCCACCAAAAAAGCTAGGAATGTTCCAGCGGATTTTGTAAGGAGAATATTCTGTGTGTCAAATGAGCATCTGATAGAAATTTGCGGCAAATTTTTTTTGAAGAAAATGTTTCCGACAGCTTTCCGGCGAATTCCCAAAAAATGATAACAAGCAGATTTCATTGATTTTTCTGCAAAAGTTTTCACCAAAAATACCAGTGGAATTTTTTACAGGTATTTCGTCAAAAAAAATCAACGAGTTTTTTTGCTTGTATCTTCGTTCAAAATTCATCGTATCAAATTTTCGACGAAAAATTTGCCAAAAACTTGTAGCACAAATAAAAAATACTCTCCTATCAATCATTCTACAATAATTTATAAACTCTAGCTTTAGTTTAGAATCATTATTCTGATGGAGTGTCTACTTATATTTTCTTGCTCTGTGATATGAAAATATTTTTTCCATTCTAATTGATGTGTATGATGCTGTTATTTAATGACATTGGTTTAAGTTTGGTTGAGTTATGATTCTGTGATGATGTTTTGTAATTTGTGATGGGCATATCAGATAACCCCTAGGTTAGGAATGATATGGATGATCATGATTGCTAACAAAATTTTATGCAGGTGGTCATGCCTATGTCGGGCCATAAGGGGGCCTAAAATGTTATTATATTTTAAGTTAAAATGATTTTATGTAGGTGCTAGCTTAGCCTTAGTCCCCAATCATCAAAAGCAAGGACCAATATGCATACAGGTTACTCATTCATGAGTAAATAATATTGGCTTGTTATGTGTTAACTGCTTTCATGATATACTGCTTTTTGCTACTAACCATGCCAGAAGTATTTAGAGTCTTTTCTTTTAAAATGCAATTTTAAAGTGTTGTAAAAGTCTTTGTTTAGAAATGATTAGTTCATCAAAAGATAAAAAATAACTAAAAGTAGAAATATTTTCTTCCCTTTAGGAGATCTTATTCTTTTGGATGCCTTTCTAGAGGATAGTCATTGATGGAAGACTAGAAGACTAGTAAAAATACCATATCACCTTATAAAAATACTTGCATCATTTATACGTTTAAAAATCTATGTTGTCATCAGTGGAGCTTGGCCACTTTTACTTTCTATAGACCTTATTTTTTATTAAGTGGCACTTGCAATATCGGACATTATATTTTATTTGTTCAT
This sequence comes from Dendrobium chrysotoxum, assembly GCA_019925795.1. Classification (NCBI taxonomy): domain Eukaryota; kingdom Viridiplantae; phylum Streptophyta; class Magnoliopsida; order Asparagales; family Orchidaceae; genus Dendrobium; species Dendrobium chrysotoxum. The sequence continues at coordinate 321,517 of JAGFBR010000803.1, forward strand.
TCATTGCTTTGATATGTTTACTTTTCGTGCTCAAGAGAAATCCTACTTTTTTTAGGTTTATTACTACATGCGAATTTTTTCCCTCAATTTTACTTAGGCTCTTAGGAATAAAAACTATTTTCTATACATAATTAAAGAATTAAAATTTAGGCTTTATAACTTAGTAAGATAATTATATTAAAAAGTAAATTGGGAACCGCCTGGGGTCTCATGTGCATCTTAATTCTTCCATTCCTTCTTAGGCACCTCCCCACCTACAGATAAAAGTAAACCACCCGGCCTATGAGGGTGTAGTTCTGGCTTAGGAGAGTTATGCTCTTTTAGGCCTTTTTAAAATTATATATTTTTATTTATTACATATAGTTAACTAGCATGCATTACATTAGAAACTAGTAAAAATAAATAAAATTTAATTGCATTTATAATTAGAATAATAAAATCCACTAATTATGGTAAAAAGTCACTTAGGAATTTTCTTAGATGTCAGCCCCACTTTAAAAAAAACTTAAATAATAATAACAACTCACCTATCTTGCATTACAGTAGATTAGGATCATGGTTTTAAAGCAATTAGGAGGAGTTGTAGCTAGCATTCTTATTACAAGCACAAATGTAAGTCCAAAAGTGTCAGGCATTCCTAAAAATGCTTTCTAAGTGTCAAAGATATAAGGCCCATTTATTTATTTTACATATTGTTAGAACTGGTTTGATTCTCTACTTTATAATGATTCACTTTAGTTCTAGGTTTTGAGGAAAAACCATAATCATAAGTCTTTTCCCTCTAGGAATATAATTCCACCTTCTAATAAAATTTTAATTTAAATAATAAATTTTATCTAAAATTTTAAAGCTCAACATAGGATAGACTGGGGTTACTTATGAGCTTCTCAGAATCCAAATCCTCATACTTTTCTCATTTGATTCTATAAGAACTATTAACGTTGAGTTATCCATTTATAGATTCCTATTTCTATTCTTGTCTTAAACTTTGTAATCAAAGGATATAAATCACTGCTTTGATCAAGAGTTTTCATAAGAGTACCCCTTTTAAGATGTAATTAATTATAAGGGATTTTCCTTATGGGGAGCTGAGAACTCCATATCAGAAATAAATCCTATTTTTTCTTATAAAATTAGAGAAAAAACTTTGGGAGCATAGATTGACTTTCCCAAAACCCATTTCTACTTTTAAATGTTGTTGTAGAATATAATCATTATTTCTTAAGATAATGTGATATTCTCTCCATTATATCTGATAGTAGAAATGGCACAATTTTTTAAAATTCATCCTAACTCTTAAACCCCTTGTAGAATATTATGTTTATCATTTCATATGATATACTATTCTCTTGGATGTGTTTGATTACAAGGATGGCAAATCTAAAAACTCCATTCCTCTTTTTAAACACTTTCTATAGCATTTCATATTCATCTCTCAAGATCACATGCTATTAAACTATGTTTGATCATAAAAATGATATTTGCTAAAACCATATTTTTGACCTTGAATCTATTATAGAATATCGTGTCTATCTCTTGGGATGATTATGGACAAATAAAAGTGTGCCACATGATTCATTTTATGTTTCTTTAGTGCACAGTTAACATTGTACTACCTCGAGAGATAGAAGAATACTTCACTATCGATATAAAAAGAGAAACAAAATTTACTTTCATAACCAAACACATCATAGGAAATGATAAATTTATCCCGAAGGATAAAAGAAATATTTATTTATAATTTTGATTATGAAACTAGCCAAGGTATAAAGCTATAGTTTGCAACCACTGAATTCTTCCCCTTAAAGAACTAAGTAGGGTATATTCTTTTACTAGGTTATAGACTCCCTATAGAGGCAAGCCCCTATAGTTAATTACATCTTAAGATAAGTCTTGGGACAAATCTTGATTAAAACGAAGACAAGAATTTTTAAATTTATAAAGATTTAAAGAAAAGTTTGGGTTTAAATAAACCAAAGAAAAGATTTAGACTTTAGATTTAGAGATTTTAAACTTTAGATTTTAAGTGATTGGAAAACCGTCCAAGGGATAGGAGAAAATGAGCATTGCCTAAAGTGAACTGCTAGCTAACATCCTAAGCACCAACCAACACCTTATGAATATAAGAGAAGATTGCCCTATACCCTTGAAATCAAGGAGATTTAATTCACAAACTTTAATCAAGAATCTTTAATATGGAAATGCATCTAAGTAGCGCAATGCAATGATATATAAAAGCAATGTATAAATAAAACTTTATTTCTTTATTATGTAAGCAAAGTATAACCTAGGATCTACTGTAAAGTAAATGTGGCCAAGCTCCACCACAACAAATAAGAATTTATATTCCTATACAATATAGATTTAAATATGATTGCTTATTTTAGGCTTTAAATCTTTTGGCTCTTAGATTTTCTATAAAATTCTAGAAGGCAATGATCTTCAAAGGAAGAAGAATCATTTCCTTTTGTAATTTCTAAATGGGTATAAGCAATCATGAATATTTAAATCTTTTTACAACTCTTTAAATCTTTTTATAACTCTTTACAAATTTATAGCTCACTATCTATATAAGAAATCTATAACATTATATTTACAAATTTATATTTACATTTGCACCTAGGTACATTCTACTTAATAGCAACAGTACATAAAGTATTAAGCTTATAATCAATAGAAAGATCACCCAACCAATGATCTTGCCAAAGTAATATATTAGCATGACCAAGACCCCATTTAATATGAGGCTCAGCTTGCCATTTAAAGTTACAATGTCTCTTCCAAACTCTAGAGTCACCCTTATTGTCAGAAAAAATGGTAGAATGCTTACCACCATAGCATTTGACAGTCATGAACTTAGCCCAAAGACTAAGCATATCATGGAAGTTGAACCACAGTTTGATAGAAAATGCATAAGATAAATCATTCAAATTTTTGCAACCCAAAGCACCTTTCTCTAAAACCCCACAAGTAATTTCGTCTTTATCAATCATACGATATGATCAACATCATATAATATGATCGACATCGTACAATACAATCGACTATCATTAATTAAATCATGATTTGATTAACTAATTATGAGGGTTAATTTAAGTAAGATTTCAAATTTTTGTATAGTATGAATCAAATCGTACAGTATGATTAGTTCAAAATTCAAATTTTGAATATCTTACTTAATTTATCCAACGGCTAGGATTTTTAAAATTGTAATGAATCATACAATATGATTTTGATCATACAATATGATTAGCTCATAGAAATTAAATTTTTAATTAGCCATTAAACTCAATATCTATATAACTAATCGTATAGTATGATTGTAAGTCATATAAGACAATTAGTATAAAAAATTTTAATTTTAAAATTTTCTCACTCCCCCTGTATACGTGTGCATGGTTGCTCAATTGTATATACTCTTATGTGGCCAGACTCAAGAAATTGAAAATAAAAGAAATTAAAAGTGCAGACACTTTTACGTGACATCATATTCTATCCAATCTTGAGTTTCCAGTAGCTTGAGTAGTATATATTTTACCTGCAATGTTAGTGCTCACAAACAAAAAGAATATCCAAAATATTTACTAAGAAAAATAATAATTCAATCAATAATATTTTTCATCATCAAAATCACAAACTAGGAATCCTATATTGCAACAATCTCCCCAATTTTTATAATGACAAATAATTTTGGTTGAGAGATAAAATTGGATCCTTTTCTCCTAAGTTCCCCCTCACTAAGTAATAAATTTAAAAATTAGGGGTTCAAAATTTTTTTAATTAATTTATTTTTTAATATAGAGAAATAAAATAGTAGAAATAAGGATAAAAAAATAAAATAGCAAAAATGAAAATATAGATAGAATTCTATTAAAAAATATACAACCAAATATAATTTTCTTCCTCTTTTGACATTACCAAAAAGGGGAGGAACACAGAAATAAAAAAATAAGCTAAACATTACAAGACATAAAAATAATAAAACGCAACAAACAAGCACTAAAAGTAAGTCGGATCCTGATCAGGTGGTGGTGGTGGTTGTTTTTAAAAATATTTATGGATGGAGGTGAATTGATCTTCAATTTAGAAAAACTTTTCTCCAAACCATCCTATCTATTCCTCATGTTGTTGTTATTGAATGTGATAGTCTAGTCAAGTTTCTAATTGCTTAAGCCTCTGAATTATTTCATTGTGAGGGTAGGTAGGTGCCGGTGGTGGTATTGTTGGTAAAGGAGGTTGTTGGGCAAGTCCACCTGTAGGAGCAACTTCCCCTTCTTCATCAAAATCTGGCTCATTGTGTTCTTATCCTCGATGGAAAATAATAAGGAATGAAGCATCCATACAGAGAATGGGAAGATTACTGGTGGAGTATGGTAGGTGATTTGGTATTTCTTGTCTAAGACATAGCCTATGACATGTCCTAATGCACATTTCACTTTATTCTAGCATTGGGATGTCAAATTAGAGTCATATTTTGGATATTGTCAATAATCATTTGAGCTTCATCAAATTTAGTATTAGACATTATGAAATAGGTGACTAGGGAAAGAAGTGGAGTGATGTTAACATGATCACCAGCTATAGGTATGATTGAAGTTCGAAGAACATGCTGGATAACACAGGCATTTTGATTTAGAGAGTGGACTAAGGGTTGATGTTGATTTAAAGCCACATTCTGAATGGTTAGGTTTACAACACTCCAGTCAAAATTAGTTCTAGAGGCCATGGATTATGGATGAGGTCCTTCAGTAGAGAGACCAATATACTCCTCTAAATCTTCCTTATTGAATTCATCCTAATAGATTCTAACACATGGATTGTATAGTACGAATAAAGGTTCATTCAATATAAATTACAATTAGGATCGTACAAACTAAATTGAATTCATCCCAACATATTCTAACACGTGTATTATAGCATACAAATGGTGATTTATACACTGCGATCACCAATAATTGAACTCATCTGGGCTATTAATCAGCTAATTATTATGATTTGTGCATAATTGTGTAGATCGTATAGTACGAATGTGGATAGTACAGTATAATGAAAAGTTTTGATTTTCTTTTTTTTATTCTAGTAAAGAGTGTGTGATGATCAGGAAACATCTTTTAAACAAAAGCAACAAAAAAATGCCAAAAAAACACAAATCAATATACACAAACACAAACACATTTATTGTAACACATATGAATGGCTAATTTCAAATGATAAAAATCTTGATTCATCCTGAGTTAAGCAAGAATGTCTATAACATCTAGTCTAGTCCTTAAGGTGTTAAATGTGTCATAGGCTAAGGGTTTAGTGAAGATGTCTGCCAATTGATCTCTAATAGCTATATGATGCAATTTTATATCTCCCTTGGCTATGTGATCTCCTATGAAGTGATACCTAATGTCTATATGCTTTGTGCAAGAGTGTTGAATTGGATTTTTGGATATGCAAATGGCATTATTATTGTCACATGTGATAGGAATGGTGCCAACAGGTAGCCCAAGATCTAAGATTTGTTGCTTTAGCCATAAGACTTGCGTAACACAGCTTCCTATAGTAATATATTCCGTGTTAAAAATGGAAAGGGCTATCAATTTTTGCTTTATATTGTACTAGGAAACTAATGATTGGCTAATAAACTGATATGTTCCTGATGTACTCTTCCTATCTCCATATATCTGTAAAATTAGAATCTAAATATCTTATGATTTTAAAGGATAAACTATGCCTAGGGTACGAGATACCTAGGTTTTGGGTGCCTAATAGGTATCTAAGGATTCTCTTAACACTAGTCATGTGAGATTCTTTTAGGTCAACCTAAAATATAATACAAAGTCACACACCAAACATTATATCGGTCTACTGGCAGTCAAATAGAGAAGTGCTCCAATTATTCCTCTATACCTTTTCTGATCTACTAACTTTCCATTTGGGTCCTTATCTAACTGAATAGTAGAGCTCATGGGAGTTTTTATTATCTTAGCATTATCCATTTCATATTTTTTAAGGATATCCTTGATGTATTTAGATTAGCTAAGAAAGGTTCCATCTTCTATCTGCTTTACACTAAACCCAAAAAAACTATTCAGCTCTCCCATCATACTCATCTCAAACTCTCTACTTATTATTTTAAAAAATTCATCACATATGTTTTTATTTGAGAATCCAAAAAAGATATCATCAGCATAAATTTGGTTAATGTGTAATTCTTCTCCTACCTTTTTGAGGAAAAGGGTGGTGTCTACGCTAACCATAACAAAGGTTCTATTTAGTAGGCATGTGCTTAGCCTTTCATACCATGCTCTAGGTATTTATTTTAGTCCATATAATCTCTTTTTTTTAACTTGAACACATGATTTAGAAATTATGAATTTTAAAAGCCTAGGGGTTGTTCAACATAAACATTCTCTTTAATCTCCCCATTTAGGAAGGCACATTTCACATCCATTTGGTACAATTTAAATCCTCTAAAGTAGGAAAAAGCTGGTAGCACCCTAATGGATTCTAGTCTAGCTACATGGGCAAATGTTACCACAAAATTGATTTTTTCAATCTAATTGTACCCATTAGCTACTAATCTGGCCTTATTTCTTATCACTATTTCAGAGTCATTCATCTTATTTTTGAACACCCACTTTGTTCCAACCACACTCTAGTCCTTTAGTCTTTTGACTAGTTCTCATATATCATTTCTAACAAATTAGTTTAGCTCTTCTTGCATTGCTCAGATCCAGAATTCATTAGCTAGGGCTTAATCTATGTTGATGGGTTCTATCATAGAGATAAATGTAGAATGACTAACTTTCTTCCTAAGTCCATGCTTAGTTCTAGCACCTTAGATGGGTCTCTTAAGATTAGTTCTTTAGGATGACATGAAGAATATCTCTATTCTTTAGGCAGTGGCTCCTGATGTTCTACTCTATTTCCTATAAAAATGGCTTCTACCCCTTGAATGACCTCTACTTCTTCTTCTTCTTCAGGTTTAGATTCAGAGGTCCTATCTGATTCATCAAATACCATATTGGTAGACTCTTCTACTTCTAAGGTCCTCTTATTGAATATTTTATAGGCTTTCCTTATAGATGAATAACCTAAGAAGACTCCTTCATCAAATTTTGGATAAAAATTTCCTAAGGGTGATTTTCCATTGATTAGGATAAAGCATTTACACCAAAAAACATGCAAGCGAGAAAGGTTGGGTGTCCTACCCTTACGAAGTTCATAGGGTGTATTATTTAGCTTTGATCTAATATTCACCCAATTTAAAACATAACAAGAAGTATTTACTACATCTGCCAAAAAATATATAGGGAGTGAGTATTCAGCTAGCATAGCCCTAGCAGTTTCTACCAAGATTTTATTTTTCCTTTCAGCTATTCTATTATGCTGAGGGGTCCTAGGGGCAGAGAAGTTATATTATATACCTGTCTCTTGACAGAAAGATTTAAACCTATCCTTTTTAAATTCTCCACCATAATCATAATGAATGGTTGAGATTTCACATCATAATTTCCTTCAAATCTAGGTGGAGAAAGTTCTAAATTCCTCAAATGACTCACTCTTATGTGCTAGGAATTTAACCCAAGTAAATCTTGGGATGTCATCTACGATTATAAATCCATATGTCTTTCCTCCTAGGATGGCTGTATTAACTTGTCCAAATAGCTCTATATAATGGATTTCTAGTGGCCTAGAGGTGTTAATGTCTTTGATTGAATGAAGTGAAGACTTAACTTGTTTTCCTAGTTGGCAAGCATCATATAGGTGGTCTTTAGTGAAGTTTAACTTATGTATGGCTCTAACTAGGTCTTTTTGGGTAATCTTCCTAAGGGTTTTCATGCTTGTATGGCATAGTCTCCTATATCATAGCTAGGAATTATCAACAATAGTTTTTAAACACAAAGAGTTAGAATATTCAATGCAATTTAAGTCTAGCATATAAACATTATTTATTCATTTTTCTTCTAACACAAAATTTTCATTTAAACTAATTATGCATTTTTTAGAAAGAAATTTGATGTCAAAACATTTATCACATAGTTAACTAATGTTCAGTAAGTTATGCTTTAAACCATCAACTAATAGAATATTCTCAATAATAAAGTTTTTAGCATTGTCAATTATAATTGAGCCCACCACTTTCTTAGTCGTGTAGTCTCCTAGTGTCACTTGCCTCCTAACCTAGCCTCCAGTGTGATGAACTGCTTCATATCACCAGGTATGTGCCTCGAGCATCCACTATTCAGGTACCACTTACTCTCACATGGTCTTTTATGAGAGCACCCCTCTAAAGTCATTCAAATACTAGATTTGGGAACCCAGGTGAGTTTGAGTTCCACCTTATCTTGAATGAATGACATAAATACATACCTTGCTGTGATGAATGCAATTTTGGCCTCCACACTAGATGTGTCCTATGGTAAATTATGTAAGTGCGGGCTATGTGACCTAGCATGCCATAGGAGTAACACCTAATACCCGAAAATGGATTCACTAGTCTATGTGGGTTGTGGTGACTCTTCATAGGTTTAAATGATGCTGTGGTGATGGGTTATGAAATGTTTTTAAGGTACGTGGTGGTTTATTATTGTCAAGTGCAGTTAGTTTTTCTTCTAAAAATTTGTTCGTACTTTCAAGAATGGACATTTTTATTTTTAATATATGCTCCCTACCATTTAATTTATCTGTACATGCTTCTAATCCTTTGTATGCTTTCTCTAATTTAATATGTGATGTATTCAAGGAGTCATATGCATTAGATAGGTCAGCATGCTTCTTGTTTAATGTATCAAATTCATATAGTAAAGCCATATCATTGCTATCTAAAGTAGAATGCTCGCTTACCAAACTAGCATGCTCTTTTTGTAATGTACTAAAATCAATATTGAGAACAGCATACATCTTTTTAATTAACCTCCTATACAAATCATGAATTTTCTCTGAAATAATAAACAATTCATCATAGGAAAGCTGACATACCTCATCTTGATATGATTGATCAAGATTGTCATTAGCCATATGATACAAGTTTGTTAGCTCCTCCTCTACTTTTGCTTCTAATGATTCTGAGGTGGAGTTAGCCCAAAAAGCTTTCTATGTCTTTTACTTTGGCTTTTCTTCACCCTTCTCCTTGTTCGGGTGAGCTTTTAGGTTGGGGCAGTCCATTGTCAAGTGTCCTAGCTTCCTGCATTCAAAACAAATAACCTCAGATGATAGTTTAGAATATTTATTTATTTTACCTTTATTCCACTACTGACTACGCTTTTATTTTCTCTTTAGGAAACTTTTAAATTTGTGTGTCATCGGTGCAATGTCATCCTCTCCTATATCTATAGAGTTATCACTTGTTGACTTATTTGCTTTAAGTGCTATAGTTCTCTCCTTCTTTTCACCTGCATCGCTTTGCCTTTGACTCACTCCTTGCTCGTAGATAATGAGTTACCCAAATAAGTTATTAATAGAATAGACATTTAAATCCTTAAATTCAGTAATTCCAGTAATTTTAACATCATATGCACTTGGCTGGCAATATATAATTTTATTAACTTTTTTGAATTAGAAAGTTCTCTACCCAATACATGCAGGGATGTTACTATCTTTGTAAACCTAGTGTACATTTTTGAAATTGACTCACTTAGGTTTCATGCGAAATAGTTTGTAGTTATGAAGTAGGATGTTTAACATAGACTATTTTACCTCACTAGTTCCCTCGTATGTTATGCGTAGTTTATCCCATATCTCCTTCCCAGTAGTATAGGTCGATACACACATATAATCTTTAGCTTTTAAAGCACAGAAAAAATAGTTCAAATATTTGGCATTTAACTGAGTTAAGTCTCGATCCTAATTGCTCCATTCATTAAATAATAATTCAGTTTTAATACAATTAATCAAACAAGATGGGGCAGAATAACCATCTTGTACTAAAAACCATATACGATAATCAATAGATTGCAAAAAGGTAGACATGTGAATTTTCAGAAATCAAAGGATATATTATCAAATAGTGGTGGATATGGTATTGAATAACCCTCCGCAATATTTCGATTACCAAAATGTGTCATTGATCTTTTCTTGAAGATTTTAAAATATAAATTATAAGAGCTTCTCTGATACCACTTGAAAGTTCAAGAAGGTTGCTGAACCTCAAAGAACTAGCCCGAGACACACCAAGACGGGGGAATGAATTGGTAATTTAAAAAAAAATCCTAAGTCGGAATAACACTCTTTTCTTTTGCAACAAAACAACTTAAAAACTTGATTCAAATATATTACTCAAAATAACATGTGGAAGAAATTTATATAAAAGTTTTTTAACACATGCAAATATTCTTGTAGCAAAATGTTTTAAACTCAGTACAGTTGATTGATAAGAATGAAACCAATAAACTCAACTTACAAAAAAAGAAAATTATAGGAAAATAAAAATGCGAAAAATAAAAAAAGCACACCAGAGATTTTTATAGTGGTTCGATCAACCTTGACCTACGTCTACTCTCTGGAGACCTCTGTTCTGGGTATTATACAAACACAAAGTGACTCTCCTTTTGCTTCCACAGCAATGCTGAGAAGCCCTTACAGACTCACTTTCATCAAACCTGATGTAGCGGCGTGCCAAAAGCTATGTCACCTTCTTGGTGACGACAACATACCTTGAATCATTTTTCTCCCTCCTAGAGAAGGTAGAGAACCCAAAGCTTTTTCTCCCTCTTAGAGAAGGCAGCATACCTCCATTCTTTTTCTCCCTCATAGAGAAGACAATGTACCTTAAATCTTTTTCTCACTCCTGGAGAAAGGCAAAGTACCTCCAATCTTTTTCTCCCTTATGGAGAAGGAAGAGTGCCTCGAGAACTTGATTTCGAAGCCTCTCCTTAAGGCCTCACCAAGGACATAGGAGGAGCAAGGGTGTAGCTAGTCCGGAGCAATAGTATGATCCCCTCACACTCCTCTCTCACACTCAACCTCACCTTCTCTTTCCTCTCAAACCCTAATTTTCTATCAAAAGCATCTCTATCAAAGTTCCTTTAGTAGTCACACAATCCTCTCTATATTTTAGAGATTCTTTAAAATATTACTGAAGTATTAGGTTTCATGAAACCCTAAAAATTTAAGTTGGGCTTCTTTGTTCGTATTGTACGATTAGAATTTATATAGTGCGATCAATTTAAAAACTAGACATGTCTAGTATGATGCAAATAGTCATTCAGATGAACTATTTAATTTTTCAAACACATCGTATAGTATTATCCTAAGATCATCCAGTAAGATCTTTTTGCTTTTAATCTATTCGTACAGGACAATTCCTATGATGATTGGAAATTATCTTTGTCAATTGACCTGTACTGCTCTCATCATACAATACAGATAGTTTATTTCAAGTGGGTCATCTAGTATGATGTGAACATCGTACAATATAATTAGTTCAAAAATCACAGTTTTGTTTGGTATGATCTTTGGGATGACAAGATTTTGTCTCTATCAATCGAACGGTGCGATCGACATCGTACAATACAATTCGCTATCATTAATTAAACCATGATTTGATTGGCTAATTATGTGGGTTAATTTAAGTAAGATTTCCAATTTTTGTATTATATGAATCACATCGTATAATATGATTAGTTTACAATTCAAATTTTGAATATCTTACTTTATTTATTCAGTGGCTAGGGTTTTCAGATCGTAACGAATCATATAGTACGATCTTGATCATATATTATGATTAGTTCATAGAAATTAATTATTTAATTAGCCGTTAAACCCATTCTCCGTATAACTGATCGTACAGTATGATTATAAGTCATACAGTACGATTAGTTAAAAAATTTTAACTTTAAAATTTTCTCACTCCCCTTGTGTGTGTGCTCGGTCACCCAATTGCATACACTCTTATGTGACGAGACTAAAAAATAGAAAATAAAAGAAATTAAAAGTACAAACTCTTTTACTTGAGATCCTATTATACCCAATATTGAGTTTCCAGTAGCCTTGAGCAGTGTATATTTTACCTATAATGTTAGTACTCACAGATTAAAACAATATCAAAAATATTTACTAAGAAAAATAATAATTCAATCAATAATATTTGTCATTATCAAAATCACAAACTAGGGATCCTGGATTGCAACACAACGTACTATTTTCATTAGAATATTTTTAGTAACACCATCTAAAGTATTTGCATTATGAGTAAATGTTAAAGAATCCTTATTACCATTACACTTATTATCTTGCTGAGTGATTTCACAATCCTCCATGGCTTGATTGAAATGTTGAACATAGTTGACAACTAAATCAAACTCAGTTAAGTTTTTATTAGTACGACAAGGTAATTGCAAAGAAGTTAAGTTGTTGTTATTTTATTGTATTAATGTTTTGCAAAATCATTTTTTTATAGTGATTGAAGATCTTTTTTTTTTTTTGATAAAACCCATGGAGGGGCCTACACATTAATTAAAATAGAAATTACAAGGTCCTTATGAGGGACCTTCACCTCACTAATGCTCAGATGAGCTACAAAACAAATAAAAAGAAAACTTATGAGCCAAAAGTCTCCTCTAAGCAAAAATACAAAATAACCTAGTAATATTCTGGGGCGGCCAGGAGCCAACACCCAAAGAAGAATGATCCTATAAATCACATTAAGCATAATCTTTCTACAAAAAATGATTATCTTTCCAACCAAAGCCACAACCCAATCCACCTACAAAAAATAAAGGCTGCAAAACAATATAATATTGCATAGAATAACATAGGTATAAGATAGCAAATTGCTAAATTAAAAGCATAATGACATGATGAGATATAAAAAATAGAGAAGAAATGATCCAAGCTCCACATGTAGTTGAGAAACAAAAAAAGACACACATATTACCATTGGTAAAAATTCCAAGACCCAAGCTCCTAGAAAAACCAATATACTAGAGTAAAATCCAACAACAAAACCAAATAGATAGACATAATAGTAGATCCAATTAGGCCAGCAATAGAATGGGAAACCACCAAAAACCACAACTAGAGAAAAAGCCCACTAGGTGGTTCTAATATAAGGGAGGCCAGAATGGTCCAGCCTAATTAAACCTTTCAACATACTCAATAAAACCAATTAAATTACAACCAATCCTAGCTAAATAATTAGATGCAGCATTCCCTTCATGTAAAATATGAGAAATTAAAAATGAAACGAAAGAAAGCCAATGTTTTATGTCTCTGATCATATAAAAATTAGACGGATTGGAAATTATATTACCCTCAATATAATGAATAAGAAGCATAACATCAACTTCAATACATACATTAGTCATACCTAAATAGATGCATAATTAAATGCTGTATTAAAGAGCTTGAATCTTAGCTATAATAGTCATGCTAGCACTACTAGGACCCACAAAGGCAATAATAACATGGCCATTAGAATCACAAATAATACCCCCTCAACCAGTGTTAAGATTGTTATGAGAGCCATCAGTGTTAAGCTTAAAGTAACCTTAATGAGATTTTCAACCATCTAACAATCCTATCATTGATAATAGGGGGAAAATATTGAAAAGATAAACCAAAATCTACAATAATGTGATAAGAGCCTTTGAATGAATTCACATTGATTAAATTAGCCACAAAAAGAAGTAAGATTTTATCCTTGACTTTAGAAATAATACTCATAACATTCATCATAATATCCTCATGCTTAGACATATTTATTCTTCTAGAGAAACCAACAGAAAATTACAGGTAAAATAGTGTGAATATAACCTTGAGTAGGAATAAACTAGTCTTTTAAAATATTTATAATAGAATTATAATTAACTGAGAATTGAATATTAAACATGTTGTCAAAATATATCCAAACTTGCATAGAAATAGGACCTTGAAAAAACATGATTAAGGTTTTCAATATGGTAACAACATTGGCATTTAGAAATAATGTAAAAACCTTTTTTCAATAAAATAGAATCAAGAGGCAGATAATTATGCAAAATCCTCCACATAAGAATAGAATAAGAAGCTAAAATGCTACAATGCCAAATAATCGAATAAAGCAAGGATTTAGATTGAGATTGCTTGATAGAATTCTAGACCTGCTTAAGAGCAAACTTACCATCATTAGACAGATTGAACATAATGCAATCCTCATTATCCATCTAAATGGGAATTTTGAGAATAAGATTAGCAATAAAATAAGGAACATGATCATTAAGTAAATCCACATTCTAAACCCCATCTTGAATAAAATAATTAAATTTACAAGCAGAAGTGGAATGAGTATTCAATAAATTACCAATAGAAAAATTACCTAACTATTTATCTTGCCAAAAAAAAAATATTACCAACCCCAATCCTCCATTGGATAAATTTCTAATAAAGCCTTCTCTAATTAAAAAAAGTCCCTTTGTCTTAAGTGATAATTGAGGGGATGTTTACCAGCATAGTATTTAGAAATCATAAAATTAGCCCAAAGACTCTTCTTAGATCTTAAAGCATACCAAAGTTTGCAAAAAAAGGCATGAGACATATCATTCATGTTCTTATAACATAACTAACCTTCATAAAAAACCCAAGAACAATTACTCAAAGAAGGCCACATAATAGCTGACTTGTCATCCTTAGCACCCCAAAGAAATTTATTGAACAGTCTTTCCATTCAGCTATAAATATTTAAAGTGGGACATAAAGTATGAAATAAATAAATAGGAATAGAACAAAGGACATATTTAATTAACACTAATCTACCACTAAATGAGAGAAAATTAAAAGCCCAAGCGGAGAGTTTTTTTGAATGATAGTAAAAATATCATCAAATAAGTGAGAGTGCTTCTTACTCCTATAAAGCGGGGTACCTAAATATTTCATAGGTAAATTTTTATGGGAGAAACCAAACTTATTCTCAATAGTAAAAATTCTCCATTGAGATATAGACTTGGCCGAAATGAAGCTGCTCTTCAAGGGATTAAAAATTAAACCACTATTATGTTGAAATTTATTTTAAAATTTAAAAAGAATGTAAAGCATTTTGATAGAACCATAAGTATATATAATGAAATCATCTGCAAAGCTCAAATGAGTAATTGGAAAACCACCAGCAGTTCTAAACTGCAAATTCGGATGAGTCCTAATCAACTCATTCAGGCCTCTGGAAAGATATTCCACAACAATGATAAACCGGGTAGGGGATAAGGATCCCCCTGCCTAAGCCCATGAGTGGATTTGAAGTAGCCATAACACTTGCCATTGATAATAATAGAAAAGAAATAATTCTCAATAATATTCTTGATAAGTTTAATAAAATCCCTATTGAATTCAAGAAGCTTTAACATAATGTAACGAAATTTCCAATTCAAATTATCATAAGCTTTAGTGATATCAGCATTAAAGATAATATTCCCCCTGAAATATTAGCCTCCAAGTCATGAACTAATTGCTAGGCAAGAAGAATATTATCAAAGATAGAATGGCCTTTGACAAAACCCGTTTGGTCAAAAGAAAAAATTTAGGTAAGAATAAGGATAAACTTCCCATAAATAATTTGGCATTGAGCTTGTTAAAGAAAGAACACAAACTAATAGGACAAAAATCATACCAAAAGTTAATGACATTATGCTTGGGTAATAAAGCAATAGAGGTTGAAGTGAAAAACTTAGGGTAAGGATTACCCAAAAAGAAATCCACCATAACATTTACTAAATCACCTTTAATAATGGATGAAGACTTCTGAAACAATTTAGTAAACCCATCAGGGCCAGCCATAGAGTCAGTGTTCATACTTTTAATAGTCAGCCAAATTTCCTCTTTAAAAGGAACCTTAGTAAGGAACAAATTATCCTCCTCAGAAATAGAGTAGGAATAAAAGAAAAATCAAGATTCAAGTTAGGACATAGATCATTATTAAAAACATTTTAAAAATATTTAGTTCTAGAATCATAAATCAAAGAGGGATCATTAATAAAAGAACCATTAGGAGAATTAATTTTGTGAATATTACTAACCACTTTTTTGTGATTAGCAATATTATGAAAAAAATTTAGTATTTTTATCACCCTCCACCAGAAATTTAGAAGAAGCCTTTTATCTCCAAAAAGCTTTTTCTTTTTCTTGAAGTTTAAACGAGTTGGTTTTAGCTTCATTGAGGGAAGATAAATTCTCAAAAGAAGAATCATTCATATAAATATTATCATCAAGATCAACCAAGTTTTCAACTTACATTTTTCTAAAGAAAATAAAAGACACACTTATTCCACCAAGATAATTTTCCTTAAGCCTGTTGAGTTTAAACCACAATCTAGTCATGCCCCCAACATTATCAAACAAAAAAAGGGGAGCATGCCAGGCACTCTACAAATTATTTGAAAAAGAATCATTAAGGAGCCACATATTTTAAAATCTAAAAGGCTGATAAGTATTTCCATTATGCAAGGAAATACTTAATAGTAAAGGAGAATGATTAGATAAGGTTCTTGTTAAATGCTCAATATGAGTCATCTAATAAGAAGAAATCCAAGAATAATTAAAAAGAATATGATTAAGTCTTTTCCACATGGTAGCATCATTCCAAGTAAAAGTATTCCTAGAAAAATCAATATAATGTAAATTGCAATTCAAAATCATATCATTAAAATATTTCATAGCTTGAAACTTAGGAGATTTACCCCTAATCCTTTCAACAACATTAGTAATAGTGTTAAAATCACCACCCACTATCCAAGGAGCATTAAAAGTAGAAGAAAAATCAAAAGCTATTTGCAAAGAGTCTTTATTTCAAATCTAGAACAAGATGCATAAACAGAAGAAGCATAGCAGGAGAACTGAAGAAAATTGATGTTAGTATAAACAATTTGAGGCAAATCAACAATATATCTAAACATATAAAATGCTTCCAGAAAATCCAAATTTTATTGGAGCAGTTGTCCAAAGTAAAGTCAAATCCAAGTTTAATCCGAACTGAATCAAGCTTAGAAAGAGATTAAAGTCTTAATTAAAATAAGAACATTAATATTATGAACCCTGCATAAATTCCTCACTCTGTGCCTGGACAAAGAAGCCCGCACACCCCTAATGTTCCAACAAGTACTTTAACCACTAGAAGAGGAGGTGACATTTGAAGCCAGAGTGATTCTAGGGTCGCAACCAACCAAATTCTTATTAGTCTTATTTTTCTTTTTGGAAACTTTCATACAACCCTCTTCATTATTGTTGACATTCCCTCTAGGAGATGACATAGAAACTCTATTTTTTCCTTCTTGAGTATCCATGGGAGAATTAGTGTCATGAGATAAAATTTCCCCCTCCTCAATATCATCATCCCTTGAACCTAAAAGAAAAATAGTAGAATCATTCTTGTCTAATTGATCTATAATAATTCCGGTGTTCTCCCCATTTGTTTGGTTTAAAGCACATTGGTCATGAGGCAATATCCTAAAATCAAGAATGTTATGTGAAGCCTTTTCTCCCTCAATCTTCTTATAATCTTCATTGCAATGAGCATGATAATTATTGTCCTCATCATTACTCCCCCCAATAAAGGTTCAACACAATTGATTAAAGTAGTACCTTCTCTAGATTTAATGATTTCATCAAGTTTTCAACTTCAATATTGCCATCAATCATGTTCTCTAAATCCCTAGTGCATTTATCAGAAGGTATAATTTATATATCAACACCACAAGCCTGAGGCTCACCAATATCCACATTTTAAGAGTCTATATGATTTAGAATATGAAGCCGTCTATTAGAAGGTTCCCCAACATTTGATTCAATAATTACTTTGAAACCCTTATTAGTCTTTTAAGGTAAGGATGAACCATGAAACATTCATTAATTGAATGACCATGGATTTTGCAATGATTGCAAAAATTTGAAATCTTTTCAAACTCCACTTTTTGTAAATAACCAGACTTTTCAAAACCAAGCAAAATATCTTTCAGATATTTCTTGGTGATATCAATTTATACCATTGCCATAACAAAAAAATTTTAGTCATAGCCACCAAACCCACAGGAGGATTACCCCCTATAAAAAGACATTGATGAGCTGAAATCGCACCGAAGCTACCGAAGAAACCACAATCATCAGAGCACCAGAGCATAAGAATAGAGAGAAAGTGAACATTAGAATTGGTGATTGAAGATCCTTTTTTTGTGTGATTGAAGATTCTTTTTTTTCGGTTAAAACCCTTAATGGGGCCTACGCGTTAATTAAAAAAAAAGATTACAAGATCCTTAAGGGGGACCTTTAGCTCTCTAATGCTCCAACGAGCTACCAAACTAATCAAAAGAGAACCTACAGGCCAAAAATCCCCACTAAACCAATATAAAAAATAACCTAGTAACATTCTAGGGTGGCTATAATCTAGCACCCACAAAAGAAAGATACTGATTAGAACATTATGTACGATCTTCTTGTAAAGAATTATGATCGCAGCCAGAAGCAAACTCATTGGAATATCAAAAAGGCTGCAAGAAAAAAGACTATTGCACAAAATATTATTGAAATATAAATGAAAAGATTCTAAATTAAAGGCAAAATAACATGAAGAAATAGTAAAAAATAGAATATATGAGCCAAACACCACCTACACTTGAGCAAAACCTGATCCCACACATTACCTATGTAGATATTTAAATTTCTATAGCATTGATCCCAGATATACTTACCGAAGTGTAGAAGAAATAGAAGCAGCAAAGATACGTTGTCAGACAAAGCATGGCTGGAACCGAGATAGAACAAGAAGAAATGGAGTAATAAAGGACCATATAGCCAAGCCATAAGATGTTGAACAACTACTAATAGTCTAATAGTAAGACTCCACACATTCAACCAAACTAAGGTAACCCAACCACCCAAAATAGCCGCCAAATAAAAGCTCCAAAAGTGAGAGGAGAAAAAAACCCAAAACAAAATAATAAAAAACAGAGAACACCAAATGCTCTAGCCAAACAGTAAAATAGTCAAACCACAATACTCATCCAAAAGGACCAATCACCCCAGAGCCTGCAGGGAGAACCAAATATAAACCCAACACACCCCAAATTCCAGTAAAATAAAAGCCAAACAACAGAGCTTTTGATCAGGAGCTTCAAATTCAGAACAAACACAAAGACCACATGAATTACAAGTAAAGACACCAACTCACAATCAACGCCAAAATGATAAGTATCCCGAAGGCATTCATCATAACATAAAGAGGCCCAGTCCGAATAAAAAAATTGCCTTAGATAAGATATATCCAGATAGCAAAGCTCCTGCATATCAAACTGAAACCACCTCCAACAAATAAGAGGAAAGTAGACCAATAAAACATCGTTAATTAGCCCATTAGTATCATAACCATATCAAATTATGCAAAACACCAAACAGATTGCAAGGACCAAAATGAACATAGTAGCACTAGTAATCCGGCACCGTATACAGTCAACCGAGTGATCACTAAGGGTATTATTCCAAAAATAAATTGGCTCAATAATGAAGTAATAGGATAATCATTACCATTAATAAACACCTGCTACTCAAATCTGATCCATCTCTAATACAGGTAGCACCCACTAGATAAGGGAATAAAACCAAAAGACACAAAACCAACTAAAAGCCCATTAAAAAGGATGATAGCATACCACCAAATAACCAGGAGCCCATAAAAAATAAAATCCTCAAAATGATTAAGATACCAGATTAACTCCTTAGAGGTCAAATTGGAATACTCCACAAAAATACAACACCCATAAATGACCCAATAAAGATCGGACCCATCAAGATTAAAACCTTCCATATTACCTGCCCGACCATAGAATCCAGTAAGAACTAGAGGAGGATCAGATGAGCAACGAAGGAGCCAATAGTTAATATCCATTAGTTTGTAATCATAGCCAGACATTGAGACCTACTTGGTAACCAGGGCCGTAAACCCAAAACCACTATAAAAAAAAAGATCAATCATAAAAAGGTCAATATAATATTTAGCCAAGAACTCATAAACAATAAAATATATGCCAAAACCAATAAAGAACCCCAGATAAAGAAGTAGTAGAGCAGCAATACAGATAAAGCCAAGGGAAGCAGACCCTAACCAAAATAAGGTCGGCCAGACCGATCCAATCTAACCAACCCTCTCGGCTCCTTAGGTAAAGAAAACTCAGTAAATTCAGTGAAACCATTTAAGTTATAGTCAATTTTAACAAGGGAATCAGCCATCGCATTGCCTTTCCTTAAAATGTGAGAAATATTAAAGGTTATGCAAGAAAGATAAAACTTAATGTCTCTTAACATATAAAAATTAGTAGGATTAGAAATAGAATCCCCATAATATAATGAATCAGAAGCAAAGCATCCACTTCTATTTAGACATTAGTAATACTAACAGAAATACATAATTGAAGACCAAATAGAAGAGCCTCAATCTCAGCTTTAATAGTAGGGTTAGCATTACTAGGACCCGTAAAGGCAACAATAACATGACCATTAAAGTCTCTAATAATACCTCCACAGCCAGCATTCAAATTGTTCATTGACCCATCAGTATTAAGGTTAAAACAACCATCATGAGGCTTTCTCCAAATAATGACCCTATTATTGGAAACAAAAGAAGAGGGTTGAATAGATAAACCCAACTCAGAAGAAACATGCTGAAAGCCTTTAAAAGATACACCATTCAATATATTAGCTATAAATAATTGTAAGATTTTATCCTTAATTTTTAAAATAATATCAGTGGCACTAATCTTTATTCCCTTGTGCTCAGAATCATTTCTATTCTTCATAAAAACCAACAAATAAGAATAGGTAAAGTGCTCCTAATATGGCCCTTAGTAGTAATGAACCAATCATTGAGAAGCTCAAAAATGGAATTATAACAAGTAGAAGAACACATATTGAATATATTGTCAAAAAATAACCAAACTTTTATAGCAATTGGACGTTGTATTAAAACATGTTTAAGGTTTTCATTATGATAACAACATTGACATTTAGAAACTATATAAATACCTTTCGTCAATAAGAAAGAATCCAGAGGCAAGAAATTGTGTAAAATCCTCCATAAAAGAACAAAATAGGAGGGAGGAATACTGGTATGCCAAATAGTAGAGTAAATATAACCTTAGGATAAACTTGCCTAATAGAACTCCAAACATGTTTAGTAGCAAATTTACCATCATTAATGAAAGTTCGATATGGATGTTAAGCCCTTATGAACTAGTCCCGAGGCTAACCAAGAGGGGGGGTGAATTGGTAGTTTTAAAAATTCTTTAGCAACAGGAAAGATCTTTTGATAATTTGTAACAGAAACGAGTAAACACAGTAATGAAAAGATCAATCACAAATTTCACCCAAGTAGATAATAACATAAAAATAAAGTGTAAAAAATAATCAGAAAGAACACACTAGATTTTATAGTGGTTCAGTCAACTTGACCTACGTCCACTCCCCGGAGCCTCCCCTTCGGGTATTGCACTAACACTAAGTGACTCTCCTTCTGCTCCCACAGCAAGGTGGAGAAGCTTGTACAAAAACTCCTTTCCACCAACCCTGTGAGGCAGAGAACCTGAGCTCCTTTCGCTTCCTCCTGAAGCAGGCAGAGAACCTGGACTCCTTTCGCTTCCTCCTGAAGCAAGCAGAGAACCCAGATCTTCTTAAGAACGATCCTCCCACAGAAACACCAATAAGACAAGAGAAGACGACTCAGATCCTTGCTTGGAGCAACCTTTGTGAATCCATCATAAACTCCCCATCACAAGATCCTCTCTCTCTCCCAAGCTCTCTCTCTCTCTCTCATAAGGTTTTCTCTAGTAAGAAAAGTGACAAAAAAATTTTCTTGTTGAAAGAAAAAGATCTTAAATAGGAGGGCTCAAAAATTATCCTAAATCTCAATTAATAATCAAAGATCGTCTAGGACGATCGGTCGATCATCCTGTATGATCAGTTCAAAATTATATGTATCAGCCTGAACAATCTGGTTCCTCTAGATGATTAGTAGATAAAATTTGTTTCTATCATCCCGTATGATTCTACGATTGTCCCGGATGATTAGTGTAAATCAGGAATATCATCTAGAAGATCGCTCTGGTCGTCCAGGGGAACTTGTGCTGGACAACTCAAAATGACTTGATAGTCCAGGATGATATGTCCATCGTCATGTACGTTAGTTCAAAAATGATAAAATCGTCCTGCACACAGCTCTGGATGTATAGGTCAAAACATGCTGGATGATTTTAAAATAACTTGATTGTCCAGTACGATATGTCTATTATCCTATATAATTAATTCAAAAATGATAAAATCATCTTGCACACACCTCTGGACGTATAGGTGAAAGGCACTAGACGGTCAGAATTTTTAACATATCGTCCCGTATGATCTTGCGATCGTCCAGGATGATATGGTCGAATCAATTAAACCTTAATTACTTTCCTTAATCACCAAACTAATTTAGGCATAATTGTAATGGATCATCTAAGATGATCAGACCAAATCTCTAAAAATAAAAAACTTGCCTAACTTAATCTGACGGTTGAGAATTTTCGATTTAAGCCTATCGTCCTGTACGATATTTATATTATCCAGGATGATCAGCTTAATCAAACTGACTTAACATGATCATCCTAATTAGGATTTCTATTTTCACTGGATCATCCAGGATAATATGAATATCGTCCAAGATGATATGAACAAAAATTGAAATAGAAAACCTAACTCACTAAAACTCTCCCCCTGAGTGTGTGTGTGCAAGGTTACGTAGTGAGGGGATCAATTACATTACATTTGACTCAAGGAAGAGAAAAATTATAATTAAACACACATGGATCGATCTTGAGTTGGCTTGGATTACATTTGATCTTTTATACCTAAAATGGTTAGCCAAGCAAAACAGAACACAGACATGTTTGTTATCATCAAAACTATACTCCTTGAATTCATATTTGTAACAATCTCCCCATTTTTGATGATGACAAATATTTGTTAGAAATTGCAAGTTTAGTAAATAAATATTAATATTTTAAAAAATATGTTAACATTGATAAGCCAAGGAATTACAATGATCCAGAAATACAATAACTAGACCATAACAACAACAAGACATAACAACAACAACTTCTCCCCCTTTTGACATCTCTTTTTTTTTTTGAAGAAATGCTTGAAGCAAATTTCTTAATAAATGAAATACAAGAACCTAAGTGATTGATCCACAATCACACTCCTCCTTGAGTAAAGAAAACCAACAGAAAATCACATAAAAAATAATAGTATAAAACAAACACAAGAAAAATAACATAAGCAAAAAAAGTGAAAAAGATAAAGGATGGAGAGGAAAGATCAGGGATCCCAAAAACTCAAAAAAAAGAAAAATCCAAAATCACATCAAATAAAAAATAGAAACGAGAAAAATAATAGTGAAAACAACAATTTTTTTTATCAGCTCCAGTAAAATAGAATTTTCCATGATTTTCAATTCAAAAGCTAATAAGAAGAAGATCGATGACGCTGAAATTCAAAAAAGTTGGAAAATCAACTTTTATAACTTCTACCTCAGACACCTTACAGGTTCAAATTCCTTTCAAACAAAATTCTAATTTAGAAGAAAATAATTTTGATTCGAAAAGAGATCCTTTCAAGCCTCATTTCAAAAACATAACTTATATAATAGTGTTACAATGTAAGGAATCAAAAATTATGATTTTTTGTCTCAAGCTTTTGAAAATATTAAGCGGTGCATGGATTTTTCTAAGACATTTAAAGATCTGAAAGGGAAGAAAGCTTATTTCTTTGTGGGCTCATTTTTGTTCCTCTTTTTTAATTTGTTTGGCGCTTTGCGCATCTTTTGATTTTTGATACACTTTGTGTATCTTTTCAATTTGGCGACATTGCGCATCTTTTTAGCTTTGGACTCATTTTGTGCCTCTTTTCATTTTGACGCTCTTTGCGCATCTTTTATAAGCTTGCTTTCTTTCATAATCATTAAAGAATCTCAGCTGTGAAATTACCTTCCAGACATAAGAGATGACAAAACTCACTCTCTATAATAAGGAAGAGTAATTCATAAAATAAAAATCATACATCATATGATAAGTACATTCACTTGATTAAGAAAAATATAACAATGATTCAAAGCTTTGAAAATACTATTCATATGAGGTAGATTACTGTAGGAAGATAAAATAGATCTCTATTTCAAAAACCAAATTTTTAATTTTGAAGAAGATTTTTATCCAAAAGAAATAATACACCATTGAAGGAGTTAGAGTAAGAGAAACAATCATCAATGTTTCTTTCCATTAACAGATCCAGAGGAGTCAATCTCTGCTTACAAGCTTTTAAACAAAAAATAAGGCAAAACTCTCAGTCAGAAATCCTGTTTATCAGTTGTAGTGAGCAGTGATCTGATTTAGAAGTGAGTAAGCAGTAAATAAAAAATAAGAAGGAAGAAAAATAGACACGTAAAAATCAGTAAATGAAAATCAGCAAATGAAAATCAGCAGGAAATAATCAAATCTAATAAGTAAATCAAACAACAAAAATTAGCAGGAAAGGAAAATTTCTAAAGTAAAATGGACAAATAAATTAAACAAAAACTAAAGCAAAATTAAGAAAACAGAAAACATTAGAAGTCAGTAATCATCAGATTTATGCATTTATGTCAATTACACCCAATCTGGTTCTCAAAATGCTGAATGAGTCAAAGGCCAGTGGTTTAGTAATGATGTCAGCTAGTTGATTTTCAGTTGCTACATGATGTAGCTCAATATCCCCTTTTGTAACATGGTCCCTAATGAAGTGATACCTTATATCAATGTGTTTGATTCTAGAATGTTGGATTGGATTCTTAGAAATGCAGATGGCACTAGTATTATCACATAGAATTGAAATTGTGCCAACAGGTAATCCTAAATCCAAAACTTATTACTTCAACCAAAGAACTTGGGCCACACAACTTCCTAAGGCAATGTACTCAGCTTCAACAGTGGAAAGTGCAACTGAGTTCTATTTTCTACTGGACCAAGAGACTAAAAATTGCCCTATGAATTGGCAAGTTCTAGAAGTGCTCTTTCCATCCACCCTATACCTTGTAAAATTAGAATAAGAATATCCAATAATCTCAAAATAAGTGTTGTGCCTAGGGTACCAGATTCCTAGGTTTGGGGTCCCTAAAAGATATCTAAGAATTCTCTTAACAACAGTCAGGTGGGACTCTTTAGGATCAGCTTGAAACCTAGCACAAAAATAAATACTAAACATAATATCAGGTTGGCTACCAGTCAGGTAAAGTAGTGATCCAATTATTCCCCTAAACTTCTTTTGATCAATAGAATTTCTATTTGAATCCTTATCTAACTGAATAGTGGAGCTCATGGGAGTGTTGATTGGCTTAGCTTTGTCCATTTCATATTTCTTCAAGATATCCTAAGTGTATTTTGATTGATTCAGAAAAGTTTCATCATCCATTTGCCTTATGCTAAAACCCAAAAAGTAGGATAATTCTCCCATCATACTCATCTCAAACTCCATACTCATTGTCTTAAAAAAATCATCACATAAATTTTTATCAGAAAATCCAAAAAGTATATCATCAACATAGATCTGGACAATGAGTATATCATCTCCTACTTTCCTAAGAAAAAAGGTGGTGTCTATGCTCCCCTAAACAAACTCTCTTTCTTGTAGTAATGTGCTAAGCCTCTTATACCAAGCTTTGGGTGCTTGTTTCAATTCATATAAGGTCTTTTTTAATTTGTAAATATGATTTGAATATTGAAAACTCTCAAAACCTAGGGGTTGCTATATAAAGAGATCCTCTTTTATTATCCCATTTAAAAAGGTACTCTTGACATCCATTTGAAATAGCTTAAATCCCTCATAACAGGCAAAAGGCTAGTAGCACCCTAATGGCTTCCAATCTAGCTACAGGGGCAAAGGACTCCTCAAAATTAATCCATTCAATTTGATTGTACCCCTTAGCCACCAATCTTGCCTTATTCCTGACCACCACACCAGAATCATTCATCTTATTCTTAAAGACCCACTTGGTTCCCACTACACTTTGATTCCTAAATCTTTCTTCTGACTCCCAAACATCATTCCTTATAAATTGATTCAATTTCTCTTACATAGCTAAGATCCAAAAGTCATCAGAAAGGGCTTGATTGATGTTGGTGGGTTCAGTCATTGAGATAAAGGCAAAATGGTTTACTTCATTCCTAAGTCCATGCCTAGTTCTAACACCTTTAGAAGGGTCTCCTAAGATAAGTTATTTAGGATGGCTCAAAGCATATCTCCAATCTCTAGGCAAAATATTTTGAGGCTCTACCCTTTCCTCTAGATTTGCATTTTCAACTCCTTGGGTAATCTCTCCTACATCTTCTTCTTACTCAACTATAGTCTCTTTAGGATCAGATTCATCAAACACCACATGAGTTATCTCCTCCACCACCAAAGTCTTCTTATTAAACACTTTAAAGGATTTTTCCACACTACAATAGCCTAAGAACACTCCTTCGTCAAATTTAGGGTTAAATTTTTTGAAGGATAATTTCCCATTGTTCAGAATGAAAATCTTACAGCCAAAGACATGGAGGTAGGACAGGTTTGGAGTTCTACCATTAATGATCTCATAAGATGTCTTATTCAAATTGGATCTAACATTCATCCTATTCAGCACATAATAGACAGTGTTCACCGCTTCAGCTCAAAAATATTTTGGAAGTGAATACTCAGCAAACATAGCTCTAACAACTTCCACTAAGGTCCTGTTCTTTCTTTTAGCTACCCCGTTCTACTGAGGGGTCCTACGAGCTAAAAAGTTATGGCTAATCCCTTGCTCCTCATAAAATATTCCAAATCTCATATTTTTAAACTCTCCATCATGATCACTATGAATTATCAAGATCTCACAACCTAATTTCCTCTGAATCCAAGTAGAGAAGGATTTAGATTCATCAAATGACTTAGATTTATGTGACAGAAATTTAATTGAAGTGAACCTCGAGTAATCTTTAATAATCACAAATCCATAGACTTTCCCCCTTAAGCTGGCAGTGTTAATAGGTCCAAAGAGATCCATGTGAAGGACTTTTAAAGATCTAGAGGTGCTGATGTCCTTAATAGAGTGGAAGGAGGACTGGACTTACTTCCCTAATTGATAGGCATCACACAGGTGGCCCTCATTGAACTTAAGCTTGGGGACACCTCTAACTAAGTACTTTTGGGTGACTCTCCTAAGGGTTTTCATACTGGCATGACATAATCTCCTGTGCCATAACTAAGACTCATCAGCAATAATTTTTAAGCAAATTGAAACATCAGTTTTAAAGCAGCTTACATCTAACATGTAGATATTATTGATCCTTTGTCCTTGCAAAATAATTTTGTTATTTAAGCTTATAATGTAGCAAGTGGGTAGGAACTTGATGTTTTATCCTTTGTCAAAGAGTTGACTGATGCTCAGCAAGGTTTGTTTCAATCCATCTACAAGAAAAACATTATCAATAATGAAATTTGTTGAATCGCCAATTATACCTGCTTCTACCACCCTCCTGGTGGTGTTGTTTCTAAGTGTAACCTTGCCTCCAGCCCTGGCCTCCAGCAAAATGAATTGATTTGCATCTCCAGTCATATGTCTTAAGCTTCCGCTGTCCAGGTACCACATACTCTCACGAGGTCTTGTGTGAGAGCACACCTATAAAATCATCAAATATCAGATTTAGAAACCCAAATAAATTTGGGTTCCTTCTTATGAAAATAAGAATGTAATGTATGTGTGCTGTGGTGTGAAGCATGTAATTTGGGCCTTCACACCCAATGTGTACTATGGTGAATAGTGCAGGTGTGGGAGATATGTTCTAACATGTAACAAGAAAAATATCTAACACCAGAAAAAGGGTTAACTAATCTACGTGGGTGATAGTGCCTCTTCTTAGGTTTGAATGAAACATGCTTTGATGATTTTGAAATAGATTCTTCAAAAGGTGGAGGTACATAAAATTATGCAAAAGTAGGAGGTGTTTCATTTTTCTCGAAAGCACTAATTTTTACTCTTAGAAATTCATTCTCCTTTTTAAGACTTGCAATTTCAAATTTTAATGCATGCTCACTACTACTCAAGACACATGCAATGGTATTTAGTTCTTTAAACACTTTCTCTAAAACAATATGTGATGTTCTTAATGAATCATACTCAGATGATAAATCAGAATGTTTTTTGTTTAATTCATCAAATTCATCAAGTAATGACATGTGATTGCTATCAAGTGTAGAATGATCTTTAATCAAAATATCATGCTCTTTTTATAAATTCAGGAATTCCAATTTTAGGCTGGCATGGGTTTTCTTAAGTTTCCTATACGATGAATGAATTTTCTCATAAACATTAAATAATTGATCATAGGTTAGCTCACATACCTCTTCTTGGTCAGACTGACCATGATGATCATCTGACATTAAACACAAGTTAGTAGTCTCCTCTTCAGCTTCAGTCTCAGAGATGTCGGATGCAGAATTTGCCCAGAATGCCTTTTGAATCCGCTTCTTATCCTTTCTAAACTTGGATTTCTCCTCACCCTTCTCCTTTCTTGGGTGAGCCTTAAGTGTAGGACAATCAGCCTTTATGTGTCCAGGCTTCCTACATTCAAAATAAATAGTATCAGATGAACCTTTAAAATTTTTTCCACTCTTACCTTTGTTCCACTTTTAAAAATTCTTATATTTCTTCCTTAGCTTTTGAATTACCTAGTGATTAAGGCAACATCATCGCTATCAGACCCGGAAGAGTCAGTGTCAGTATCGTTGGCCTTCAACGCCATAATTTTCTCCTTCTTCTTCTCACCTACATCAATTTATCATTGGTTCACTCCTTGCTCGTAAGCAATGAGTGACCAAAGTAAGTTATTAATATAATAAGTATTTAAATCTTTGGATTCAGTAATTATAGTTATCTTAGCATCAAAAAAAGAAGGTAAATATCTTAAAATTTTGTTCACTTTTTCATTATTTGTAAGTTCTCTTCCTAAAGTATGTTAAGAAGTGATAATTTGAGTGAACCTCATATACATTTCAGAAATCGATTCACTAGATTTCATGCGAAAGAGTTCATAGTCGTGAAGTAAGATGTTCAATCTAGATTACTTAACCTCAGATGTACCTTCATAAGTTATGCATAATCTATCTCAGATTTCTTTACTAGTAGTGCAAGTAGAGACACGCATGTAATCCTCAGATTTTAAGGCATAGAAAAAATAGCTCAAATATTTGACATTCAGTTGGGCTAAGTCCCGATCATCAAAAGTCCATTCTTTGAAAGGTAGTTCAGTTTTTAACATTATTAACCATTTTAAAAGGTGCTTCATAGCCATCCTTAACAAGCATCCACATACGATAATCTATAAATTAAAGAAAAGTAGATATGCAAGTTTTTCAAAAATCAAAAGGTATGATATCAAATAATGGTGGACGTGTAATTGAATAACCTTCAGCAGTATTTCTATTACCAAAGTTAGCCATGGAACAAATCAAAAGTTTTTAAACTTTAATTTTGAATCATGCTCTGATACCACTTGAAAGTTTGATAGGGATGTTAAGCCCTTATGAACTCGTCCTGAGGCTAACCAAGAGGGGGTGAATTGGTAATTTTAAAAATTCTTTAGCAACATAAAAGATCTTTTGATAATTTACAGCAGAAATGAGTAAACACAGTAATGAAAAGATCAATCATAGATTTCATCCAAGTAGATAATAACAGAAAAATAAAGTGCAAAAAATAATTAGAAAGAACACACCAAATTTTATAATGGTTCAGCCAACTTGACCTACGTCCACTCCCCGGAGCCTCCTCTTCGGGTATTACACTAACACTAAGTGACTCTCCTTCTGCTCCCACAGCAAGGCGGAGAAGCCAATACAAAAACTCCTTTCCACCAACCCTGTGAGATAGAGAACCTGAACTCCTTTCACTTTCTCCTGAAGCAGGCAGACAACCTGGACTCCTTTTACTTCCTCCTAAAGTAGGCAGAGAACCTGGATCTTCTTGTGAACGATCTTCCCACAAAAACACCGATAAGATAAGAGACGATGAATAGAGAAGATGACTCAAATCCTTGCTTGGAGAAACCTTTATGAATCCCTCAGAAACTCTCCCTCACAAGATCCTCTCTCTCTCTCTCAAGATTTTCTTTGGTAAGAAAAGTGGAAAAAGATTTTTCTTATTAAAGGAAAATGATCTTAAATAGGAGGGCTCAAAAATTATCCTAAATCTCAACTAGTCATCAAAGATCATCCTGTACGATCAGTTCAAAATCACATGTATCAGCCTAAACAGTCTAGTTCTTCTGGATGATTAGTAGAAAAAAATTTCTTCCTATCGTCCCATACGATTCTGTGATCATCCGGGATGATTAGTATAAATCAAGAATTTCATCCAGAAGACCGCTCTGGTCATCCAGGGGAACTTGTGTTGGACGATCTCAAAATGACTTGATCGTCCAGGATGATATATCTATCATCCTGTTCGATTAGTTCAAAAATGACAAAATTATCCTACACACAGCTCTGGACATACAGGTCAAAATATGCTGGATGATTTCAAAATGACTTGATCGTCCAGTATGATATGTTTATCGTCCTGTACGATTAGTTTAAAATGATAAAATTATCCTACACACAGCTTTGGTTGTACATGTGAAAGGTACTAGACGGTCAGGATTTTTAACATATCGTCCCGTACGATCTTGCGATCGTCCAGGACGATATGATCGAATTAATTAAACCTTAATTACTTTCTTTAATTACCAGACTAATTTAGCCATGATTATAATGGATTGTCCAGGACGATTAGACAAAATCTCTAAAAATAAAAACTTACCTAACTTAATCTAGCGGCTGAGAATTTCTGATTTAAGCCTATCATTTTGTACGATATGTGTATCGTCCAGGGTAATAGACTTAATCAAACTGACTTAACATGATCGTCCTAATTAGGGTTTCTATTTTCACTGGATTGTCCATGATGATATGAACAAAAATTGAAACAGAAAACCTAACTCATTAAAACTCTCCCCCTGAGTGTGTGTGTGCAAGGTTACTTAGCGAGGGGATCAATTACATTATATTTGACTCAAGAAAGGAAAAAATTATAATTAAACACACGCAGACCCGATCTTGAATTGGCTTGGATTACATTTGAACTTTTGTACCTGAAATGGTTAGCAAAGCAAAATAGAATACAGACATGTTTATTATCATCAAAACTATACTCCTTGAATCCATATTTGCAACAATTAAAAAGATTAAAAAAATCATATCCTTAGTATCCATATGAATGGGAATCTTGAGAATAATATTAATAATTAAATTTAGCATATAATCTACAAGCAAATCAATATTCCAAGTACCATTAATAATAAAATCCTTGACTTTACAAGAAGAAGTGGAATGAGTATTTAAAAGGCTATAAATAGAAAAGTTACCCAATTATTTATCTTGCCATAAAAAAATATTGCCATCTCCCATCCCCCATTGGATAAACTCTTCAGCCTCCTATTTAATGGAGCATAATCTTTTCCAATTGAAAGAGTCACCTTGTTTGAAGTAGCAATTAAGAGGATGCTTTTTGACATAATACATAAAGACCATAAAATTGGACCACAAACTTTTCTTAGATCTAAAAGCAAACCATAATTTATGGAAATAGCTTTGGACATATCTGTCAAAGTTTTAAAACCTAATCTCCCATCATCAACTGCTCTAGCACAATTTTTGCAAGAGGCCCACAAAAAAGCATGTTTACCCTCTTTAGCACCCCAAAAAAATTTTTTAATCAAAACCTTCATTCTATGACACACATTTAAAGTAGGTCATAAAGTATGAAGCAAATAGATAGGAATAGATCATAAAACATGTTTTATAAGCACAAGTCTACCGCTAAAGGATAGAAAATTAAAAGCCCAAGAAGACAGTTTCTTATAAATCATAGTAAAGATGTCATCACATAAATCAGAATGTTTCTTACCCTTGTAAAGTAGAGTACCAAGGTATTTCATAGGTAAAATTTTTGGGGTAAACCCAAATTTATTTTCAATACTAGAAATCCTTCTAGGAGATATAGATTTGGCAGGAATTAAGCAACTCTTAAAATGATTGAACATTAACCCACTAGCAAGTTGAAACTTATTGAGGAATTTAAATAGAATGTAAAGCATTTTAATAAAACCATTAGTAAAGATAATGAAATCATCACCAAAGCTCAAATGTGTAATAGGAAAGCCACCAGCAATTCAAAAATTCAAGTTAGGGTGTAAGCTAAAAAGATTTTTAAGCCCTCTCGATAAGAATTCAATAGCAATAATGAAGAGAGTAGGAGATAGAGGATCACCCTACCTTAGCCCATGAGAAGATTTAAAATAGCCATGAGATTCACCATTTATCATAACAGAAAAGATAGAGTTATCAATAATATTCCTGATCAAATTTATGAATTGCAAATTGAAACAAAAAAGCTTTAATATGATATAAAGAAATTCCCAATTTAAATTGTCATACGCTTTGGTTATATCAACTTTAAAAATAATATTACCACCAGCAACTTTATAAGGGAAATCATGAACTAATTCTTGAGCAAGTAGAACAATAGCAAAAATGGAACAGCCATTAACAAAACCTGTTTGCTCTAAAGAAAAAATTTTAGGTAAAAAGATTGCTAATCTACTCATAATGATTTTAGCAATGAGTTTGTTGAAAAAGAGGACAAACTGATGGGAAGATAATCATTCCAAAAATTAATGGCTTTAGATTTAGGAAATAAAGCTATAGTAGTTGAAGTAAAAAATTTAGAAAAAGGGGTTCCAAAAAAGAAATCCACAACAGCATTGACAAGATCATCTTTAATAACATACCAAGTAGTCCGAAAAAACTTATTGGTGTACCCAACTAGACCAGCCATCGAATTAGAGTTCATATCTTTTATAGTCTACCAAATTTCCTTCTCAAAATGAACTTTGATCAATGTCGAATTTTCCTCCTCATCAATAAGAGTAGGAATGAAAGAAAAATCAATATTTAAATCCGGACAAAAATCTTTATTGAATTGATTTTTAAAGTATTCAATACTAGAAGAAAAAAAATCAAATCAGGGTTATCTATGATATACTATCAGGGGAAGTGAATGAATCTGTCTGGTTACTTTATTATGATTAGCATTATTATGGAAAAAAGGTATTATGATCACCCTCCACAAAAAATTTAGAAGCAGCTTTCTGTCTCCAAAAAACCTCTTCTTTTTCCTGAAGTTTGAAAATAGTAGTCTTAGCCTCATTGAGAACAGACAAGTTTTCAAAAGAGGAATCCTGCATGTACATAATATCGGCATTGTCCACATTCCTTTTAGCAAGCACAATATTAGACAAGATATTCTTAAATATGCATTTGTTCCACTAGGATAATTTTTGTTTGATTCTCTAAAGTTTGAACCACAATCTGGTCATACCAAAAATATTATCAATCGAAAAAGAGGGGCATGCCAGTTACTTTAAACAACATTTAAAAATTTTTTGTTAAGAAGCCACATATTTTGAAATCTAAAAAGATGTAAAATATTTCAAATATTCATGAAAATATCAAGCAGTAGAGGAGAATGGTTAGATAAAGTCTTGTTAAATGATCAATATGAGTCATTTAATAAGTAGAAATCCAGTATTATTAAAGAGAATGCGATCTAGTCTTTGCCACATAGTACCCTTATTCCAAGTAAAAGCATTACCAGAAAACCCAATGTCATGGAGATTGCAATTTAGAATCATATCATTAAAGTCCTCCATCGCTTGGAAATTAGGAGGATTACCCCCTATTCTTTCAGAAGCATTAGTAACATTATTAGAATCCCCCTAACTAACCAAGGGGTCCTAATAGAAGAGAAGAAATCAATGAGTTATTTCCACAGCAACTTCTTACCTAATTTAGAACAAGAAGCATAAACAAAAGTAGCATAACACAATAATTGATTAAAACTAACATTAGTGTGAACTGTTTGGGGCAAATCCATAATAATGTCTAAAGAAATAAAATGCCTCCATAAAATCCAAATTTAATTAGTAGAATTACCAAAAGCTAAATCAAACCCAAGTTTTTTATGAATAGAATCCAAATTGGCATTAGAAATTAAAGGCTTAATTAAAAAAAGTAGGTGAATATAGGAATCCTAAAAAAGTTCCTAACTCTATCCTTGGATAATGTGCCACCCACACCCCTAATATTCCACACAAAAGCCTTAACCATTAATAGAAAAAGAAGCATTTGAAGCACGAGTGATTCTAGGAGTCCTGCTAACATAATTTTTACTACTCTTATTTTTCTTCTTAGAAACTTTCTGATAACCCTCATCATTGCTATCGGTCTTCCCATGAGGATTGGACATAGAAATAATTGTGTTGCCATCCAAATTGTCTTTAGGAGCTTCAGTGTCATGGGTAACATATTCTCCTTCTTCCACAGCATCATCCCTTAGATCCAAACACATTGAATGATTTATTGGTATTTTATTAATAATAAAATTGGCATTATCCCCATTCATTTGGTTTAAGGAACAATTATGTTGAGCCAATTCTTCCTCATATACAATAACCACTTCCTTGTCACCATGTTCACCAATTTATAATTATTTTACTCTTGGCTAGTTCCTCCCATAAGCGGCCTAACAGAATTAATTAAAACAGGACTCTCAATATCTCCAATGATATCATCGTTATCATCAATTTTATTCTCTAAATCCCCAATAGATCTCTTTAGAAGAATGTTTTCATTGTGTTAGTCACAATCCTTATGCTCACTAATATCCATATCAAGGGAACTATCTTGATTCTGATTTTGCATATCCTTTTTAGTCCCAACATCAATATTCGATTCAACTAAATATTTGGCACCATTCTTAGGTTTTTTGAACTGCGGATGCACAAAGCATTCATTGATTGAATGTCCATGAACCTTAAAAAGAGAAAAAACATCCAGAACATTTTCAAAATTAACTTTTTGAAATTACCCTGACTTTTCGGAACCAAGCCAAATCTCTTTGGGATGTTTCTTGGTAATATCCAATTCAACCAATATTTTGGCCACGGACAGCCTCGAACAAGAGGCAGTTGCTTGGTCTGATTGTAAAGGCCTCCCAAAAATGGAACCCAAAGCATGTAAAATATGAGAATTAAAAAAAGTAATCGAAGATTAGGAAATGAAATCCAAATCAAAACTATTTGGGATTCTTCCTGAATGTTGAGATAGGGAGTCCATTTCAATAAACTTATTTGACAATTATTGATATAGTAAGATCTCCTAGCAAACACATGGCTGTAATCTAGAACATTAGATAAATGTATAAGAATATGTATAGGATCAAACAATTCGATACAAAACACACAAGATAGTTTTAAGTTCCCAAAGAAAATCCAAATCGTGTTAAGATTAGGTCTCTGTATGGAAAAATTCTTGGCTAAAGTAAACTGGTATGGAGAAGCTAGTTTCATTATATCATCATCAATAAATAAAAGAGCCAGAAAACCTTTAACAGGAGCTTTCATAAGTGAAAAAGTTGGATCTTTAGAGGAAGAAGCACCTGAAACTACATCACAAAAAGATCATGTTTTAGGATAAGTAACTTTATCATCCTCATCGAAAAAACTAGACTTAGAAACAACCGGAGTTGGAGGGGGGTTACCCCATGGATTTGGTGGAGAAGATGACGTATCTGACGCCATATGGCAAGAGGTACTAGAACCTAAAGCCAGATGGCCTTAGGAAATTAAAATGAAAATAGAAACCAGAAAATCAAGCAAAATAAGAACCAAAATCAATAGTAATAGGCTGGGATGAACAGAGAACACCACGATCGCTAGAGCACACAATTGGCACAGACAATCTAAAATTAAAGCTTCCAAATTTGATGTGAGAGAGTATGAATGTTAGAATGAGTGATTGAAGATCCTTTTTTTTAAACCCATAGTAGGGGCTTACACGTTAATATAATTAAAAATTATAAGGTCCTTAAAAGGGACCTCGAGCTCCCTACCACTCAAAAGAGTTACAAAAAAAGGCAAAAAAGATCCTACGAGCTCAAGGTCCCTACTAAGCAAAAATACATAAGAACCTAGGTACATTCTAGAATGGGGCAAGTAGCCCACACCCCAAAAAAGAGACAAGATCATCTAATAATCTTGAAGCATAATCTTTCTCCCAAAAAAACTAGTAGGCAAAATGATATTACTAGAAATTTGTTGCAAAAATAAGTAAACAACAAGAAAAATGCGAGAGCAAGAAATTGCAATGTAAACTAAATTTAAATCGTGAAATTGAGATATCACATCAATAAACCACATCTGCTCATCACCTGAAGAAGAGAAGCCAAATAAAATTAATCTATCAAGAAGTTTCCTGTAGCCCAAAACCCAGCTCCCATAGTTATTAGTAAACAAAATGACAAGCATGAAGTGCTACAAAATATTAGGCCAAAAGACCCTCACTAAGTAATAACAATCTATCATCAACCTGAAAAGCACCATGTAAAAATTGCACCCAATCATAGACTACGAACCAATTGAAATAACACAACCATACCATGATAACCATAAGAGCCAACCATGAATACAGGAAACTCCCTAAGATAATATCATCATCCACACCCATAACAATATAAACCCAAAGTAACCGAAAAGACAAGCATAGATATAATAGAATTCTGCTAGACTAATAGCAGAAACCACCAAGAAACCCAGCAGGTTATAAAAACATATAAAGAATGACATAATGGCAGTAATTCCATAAGTCCATCTTTAAATTTATCTTGACAAAATTAGAAAAGGTAATATGCCACCAAACTAAAGATCTCACCATCCAATATATCCAAACATCATAATTCCATAAGTCCATCTTAAAATAAAACCAAGTAGGATAAAAAAGAAAACTGAGGTGAGAGTGGCCATTCGAGCTCAAGCATGTAGTATCTGTATTACTATCATGATTAAAACCCAATTGCCACTCCAATCTACTCCTAAACCCACCCAAGCTCACAAGGATCCTACTCAGGGAATTACCACAGGAATAGAAGGCGGAGCACATGACCCAAAACATAAGCACCATAGAACCACAGATCTCTACCCCACAACCCACAAAAAAGCTCAAGACACAATGATCACTCAGAGCCTTATCTCTAATAGAAAAATAGAAAAAACCAAAATGTTAAGACAGAGAAACCTCGAAAAGGACACAGCCGGACAGCCCCACATGAATTGCAAAAATAGGGGAAAGCCTAACAACTAAAATAAATTAACACAGGGAGTAAATGAGCCGCAAAGAGGGTAATAATCAACATCAAAATTAATCTAATCATTGCTCAAAACAAACCAATCACAACAGCAGTTAACAGCAAAATGAAAATCTAGAATAATGTTAGATTGATTACAAAACCAAAGATGACATGAATCCTTCCAAATCATACTGTTATAATTCATATTAGGACCAAAATAATGATTCTTCTATATCATAAAAATTGAACATTGGAGAGAGCCAACCAACACAAGATGATAAAGCCCCTTCCCATTCAAAATAGGGAAATAAAAAGAAAAGTAGCAAATGATACTAAGCCTAAAATTAATAACTAAATAACAATTCCCAATAAAAATAGACCACTGACCATGAACCTTGGGAAGTAGAAGGTAGACAGCACTCTTAACATTCACTACCTGGAAGCAGCCAGCCATGATAAAACAAAAGCACGACAGATTATGCCAAAACCTGATGCAATAATAATAAAAATTAAGTTCTAACATAAGGAAATCCAGTTTTATCTAACCTAATGATGCCTTTAACTAAGAAAGGCACTATAAGAAAATTCAGTAAGAAATAGGAGATTAGAACCATGATTAGCTAACTAATCAGCATAAGCATTGCCTTCTCTATGAATATGAGTCAAGTTGACATTAAAGAAGATAATAGTTGCTTAATTTCCATAATAAGATAAAATAAATCAGGACTACAACTCTTCTTAACATTTTTTTTTTGCAGAAAAGCATGTGTAAAGCATCCACTTCAATCCAAATATTAACCAGACCAAGAGAAATACATAATTGTAAACCAAACAAGATAGAAAAATGTTCATAAAAATAACAGAGCATTTAGGAAGCGGGCTAGCATATGTAGTAACAAAATTACCATTAGAATCTCTAATAATACCACCACAGCCACACATCTCCCCTTTGACGAGCCATCAGCATTTAACTTGAACATGTTTTGAGGAGTTTAATCAAAAAAATCAATCTAGACCCATCATTCCTTGTACTTGTCATGAAGGACTTTACCAAAATCTTTAGCAACATGGAAAAAACCTTTAAAATTCTTAGAACTCAAAAGATTGAAATTAAACAACCTACTAAATTTATCTTTAACATTTCTAATAATTTGATCGTGATTCATAGTAATATTGTTAAAAAGAGAGTTATTCTTAGCAATCCAGAGCTACCAAATAATAAGATAAGGAATAAGGTTGGTAATATTACCTCTAGAATTAGTAAACCACAGATAAAAGATATCCTTGAGAGAAATATTCCCCTTAAAATAATTAAGTTTGAAAATGTCCTCGAAATGAATTCAAATTTTAGCAGCAATATTCACAAAAATAAAAACATGATGCATATTCTCAATATGGTATCAACATTGACACTTGGAAACAAAAAAAAAACCTTTTTTCATTAAAATTTCATCAGTAGGCCCATAATTATGCATGATCATCCAAACGAAAGTAGCAATAGTAGTAGGAATGCTTTTATGCCATAACATAGTAAAAACTTTAGAAGGAGAATGTTTTGATCTAAAATTATTCCAAGCATCCTTAATATTTAAGATGCCATTGGTAGCCATATTACATAACAAAAGATCCTCAGCAGCAGTATTAAAAGAATTTGTAAGATCTGAGTAATAATAGGTTCAGGAATAACTTGAGATAATTTTGGATAATCCCAACAATTATTAGTAATAAAACAGTACCTTGATAGCAGAGGTAGAGACCAAATGGAGCATATGATCAATAGATGTTTGATTCAACCACTGGTCTTGCTAAAATAATAGATTAGTAAAACCAATACCCCAATGAGTATGAGGTTATGCTTCACATTTGATATTATAAAGTCTACTCCAAACTCTAGAATTCCCCTTTTTATAAGTACAAACAGTAGAATGGTTACCAACACAATATTTAGAAATCATAAACTTGTACCAAAGACTAGTTTTAGCACAAAAGTTAAACCAAAGTTTAAACAAGAAAGCATGGGCTAAATCCTCCATGTTCTTGCACCCTAAAGCACCTTCCTCCACAACACCACAACAATTCATCCAAGACCTCTAGAGGATTTAAGAACTACA
Source organism: Dendrobium chrysotoxum (assembly GCA_019925795.1). Taxonomy (NCBI): domain Eukaryota; kingdom Viridiplantae; phylum Streptophyta; class Magnoliopsida; order Asparagales; family Orchidaceae; genus Dendrobium; species Dendrobium chrysotoxum. The sequence goes on from JAGFBR010000803.1 coordinate 360,877, forward strand.
ACTTTTAACTTTCCAGAAAAACTTATTGATCAATTTTTCAAGTCTATCATAAACTACATTAGTAGGCTGAATAGTTTGAGCAGAGAACACTTTTGATCAAC